>CM076580.1:738688987-739105449 GCA_034641835.2 Pinus albicaulis
CTTCTTCATTATTTTCTCATCACGATCAATTGTTCATCTTCAACCTAAGAAATTTCTTGCTGGATGGAATTGGGGGTGTGTCAGTAGTATCTTCAGTACACAACATTATGAGCTTGGAGTTTGTCACAAGCACTCCCCTCAATCTAAGAGGTAGAGCCTCGTTGAGACCTTGTGCATCTAGGCACAGAAGCAAACCAGTTGAAAAAAAAAAATTGATGTAGGGCAATACATAAGAGAGACTGAGAGTAATGAGAGGGGAAAATTCCAATAGGAGGGGGTGATCAGGATATATCCATGATGATGTAAAACCAATATTAAATTACCGACAAAAATGGTAGGGGAGCTCAAATAGGGGGGACCTTTATTTATACATGGGGTAGGAAGATCGACCATGGAGAGTTTAACCAAAAAGAGTGAGGACCAAAATCTCGATTGAAGGAGAGAGTACCCAAAATGAAAGCTTAAAACCTTGAATACTAAAATTTGTGTAAAAATATGTGTGTATTCAACTGCTAGAAGGTGGAAATCGAACCATTCATTTTTAAACTTGAGGGAAATACTAGTAAGATGGTGAACTATATTTCCTCGTGGTGTGCCATAGTTGAGGAAGTCTGATAATTCCTATTACTTCTCATGCCAATAACAAAAAATCCTCTCCTCCTTGAGAACTCTTCCTCTGCTTCTTTCTCTCCAACGCAATAGGGAGGTCGATCAATGGATATATACAATGGTCTTGGCTACATTGGATAGAGAGGAAACTTGTGAAGATGAGTTTGATACCTAGAGCAAGGGATGGCTGCTAGGAAGACAATGGTTTACTCCTTCTATCATAATGGAAATAATAGGACTGAAGAGGTAATGGGAGACTGAGTGAATCATAGAGTTTTCCAGAGAGGGTTTTCCGGAATATTTCTCGACACAACTCAACATAACCAAAATAATACTTATTTCCATATTATACAAAAGCCTCCAGATGAATTCTATGAGACAATGACATCGAGTAGTGAACTCTCATTTTGAACGAGTGTGTGTGGTTAATTACCTTGCATGGTTTGTAAAACTACATGCAAGTGTCGTCCCAGTGCCACTAATGATTACTTGAATTCACAACACTGAGTCCGTGCCAATTCTACCCTCATGTCCATTTAAGTCAGTGATTGCTTCCTCAGGTGCTCCTTAGGTACCACCTCGATTGGGTGTATTATAAAAATAGATTAAATTTTATTAAAAATAAATATTTTAAAATAAAATATCTTTGTAGTATTAATTATTTACCTTTTGTTTTCAAAGTTTAAGATACGTAATTCATATTAAATATTTGTGAGATAAAATGGTTTGGTTGACTTGATTTAATTTCACAAACTATATATATATATATATATATATATATATATATATATATATATATATATATATATATATAATCATAATCCATAAAAAAATGTCAATGGTTGAAATGATCATTCGAAATAGGGTAAAATTTATCCAAAATTCAGGTTGATCCTTCAATATTGGATCAACATTGAATTATGAGAAAGATTCACATAAAAATATGCATAAATGTTATTTAATCAAGTGTAATTGTGAAGTACTTTTTCTCATATATTTCCAATGTAAATTTAATTTTTAAGTCAAACAATCTTAATTATTTATAGATCAAACTCCAATAGAAATGGGGTGCTTTTTTTCCATATATTCAATGTATATTTAATTTGTAAGTAAAAAAAATATTAATTATTTATAGATAATATGGGTGTAGTGCTTTATTAATCATTAATACATTCTCTTATTTCTAGATTTTTTTTAAGACATGGCATTAGAGTCACATGTATTCATTCCTCCTCTTACTTGGAACACAACTTGCTCCATCAGAAAGGTAAAAATCATGGTGCAACCATTACCTCCCTTGGGGATGTGCTAATATTTCCATTCAATCGTTATACCTCCATAATAACTAAAAAAACATGTATTTGCATATGTTCAACCTCTATCATTTCTTTCATGCCCGATCCATTCTTGTGAAGCTATTGGTCAATGTAGTCCATCTTGTAAATAAGTTTGGAATCAATTCCTTTATTTTAAAACCCAAGTCTCTTTGATGGAATCTAAAAATCCATATTGGGAAAGAGATGAAATTAATACATTTTTTTATGAAGAATGTGAGAAGAAGGAGAATGTAACTCATAGCCACTTGTTCAATCCTATGGATAATATTTTAGGGTCCATAAAATTTTGAGCTAATTTCTAATTCTTCTTTTTCCCGAGTGTAGGTTGCCTATAAATTTGTCATTTCAGAAATACCCAATCACCCTCCTCAAATTGTCTTTTAGTTTGATGTTGATTTGCTTGTTGCTTCATCCAATTTTTCACCATTTGAAGGTTTAACTTAAGAATGTTCATTAAGGGAATTTGTTAACCTGATATGTCCCCTATCACCTAGACCTAACAAGTCTAGAATTTGACTCCTTTTAATAGTGATTTGGTGGCTCCTAAAAGGATAAGTATTAAGTAAAAATTTATTACTCTATGATATGGTTTTAAATGGCTCAATTTTATAATGAAATTTAATATCTTTTTTACTTTATGGTGTGTATGGCTTCCTAAGACATTCCAATTGCATCAAGGATTTTCCTCCCTCTCAAGAAAACATATTTTACTTTATAAATATACTCTAACAAAACATTCTTAGGATGGAATTCTATGAGCTCTGCTATTGTTTTCTAATTGGTGCTCCATAGCCATACAAGTATGAATTCTTCAAAATAGGTTGATGAGTTCTTGTGCATGATTTCTTGAATCATATATTTGAAGATGCCTTAAATAACAACATTACTTGATTCTTTCACTTCACTCAAAACATCATCTTCTACAAGGTCATAAATTCCCAAGAAGAAATTCATTGTCCACCCATACAAACTAGATGTCTTGTCCCTTTGAAAAGAGTGTACTACTTGATGTTTCTCTCAATTGTAGTATTGTGAAGCTCACTTTTGAGATATTTTGATCACATTTGTATTCTTTGAACCTTTCTTGAACATGATTAAAATAATTATGATGGGTTTCATGCAATTGATTGTTTATGGAATGAGTTAGATGATTAAGTGTGTGATATATTCTTATTTAGCTATGATTTAATGATTTTATCCATGCTTAAAGTTACACTAACCCATTGATTAAATAGGTAAAATTTCAAGGAGGGCCTACTCCAACATTGCATGCAAAGAAAGGGGGATTGTGTCTCCTCATCAAACTCCACCACGCAAGGCAAGAAATTCATCGTGATACATTAAATTTTTTAACTAAGAGAGGGTAATTTAGGAAGGGATTTGATCCCTAGAACATAGGTCCCTTATTATATGTATCCTAGAAACATAAGTCCTTTAATAAAGGACTAATTCAAGGGACAATATATATAATTTTTTAGGATAGCCGTTGAAATATTATTCATTTTTTTGAGTGATAGGATGATGAAAATCAAACAAAATTAAACTCGGATAATACCCACTTATTAGTCAAAAACAAGCTTTTATTTAAATATGAATCTCAAGACTTTCCTTGCTTTCCCCAACATATACATTACATTCCTATTCATTTCCATAGGAAGGAAATATATCATAATTCAAAGAGATAATTCCTCTCCTATAAAACTTGGAGGAAGTTGAGAGGAGTCCTCTTAAATTTAGGTTCATATATTTAAGCCACCCTAAAAAAATATAATTAGTTTCGATTACATAAAGTTTCTAGAATTTTACATAATATAGTATTTTGTAAAAAATTCTTAGACTTAGAAAAAATTAAATAGATATATTTTTAATAATGGAAAGATGCTCCTGCATCATACTCTCGGGGAACGAAATTATTCATGAACTCTCATTCATAAATTCTTTATTGTTGTTTCCTTCACTTAAAAGTTTGAAATGATTTGGGTGTATTTGTAAAATAAATTGTTTTCTTAAAATATTTTCCTCCTGGATCCCAAGGCTGATTCATTAGATGTATACTTGGTTTGCTTCTCAATTGCACTTTAGTGCTTTGGTTTGGAAACTTGATTTATTCTTGAAATTGGGAAAAACATAATAATATTGTCTACATAAATGAATTCTTTTCATGATTTGTTTCTTTAGATTATCTTCAATTTTTTCCCATCTTCTTTAATTTCAGTTGTACATGAAGAAAATATGTTAAAGAAAATAATTTGTTCATTAGGCTTATGAAGCCCATTATTAGCCATCAAAATCACTTCCATGTATATAATTGTCAGGACAACTTGAAAGAAATTTGTCTTCTTATTATTTTGTGTTTTCTTCCTTTCTTCGACAAATATACATTCCACTATTTGATTTTTTGCCTCACATGTAGTGAATTGTACCTGTATCGGTTGCTTATAATTATCCTCTCTAAAAGCCATAAATACTTCCTCTTCCACAACTTGCTCACAAAAATATTTTCTTATATCATTTTCAATATCAATTTGAGGTTTCTCACATTAAAACCCCTTATTGTCTCTCTAGACAACCCTTTTCTCTTCATTTTCTGGTTGTTTATATTTTACATATTCTTCACTACTTCCTCCTATCATAATCTATTTTTTAAAATTCTCTTTTGTTGTAGATATTACTGGATGATCTCTCCTTGCTCTCGTCAAAACTTCACTGGACAATTCATTAGTCATCATATTATATTGCTCATTTAATAATATTAAATCTAAAAAATGAAAATAAATTACCTCAACAATTGTATCTCTCTTATTAGGTAATGTATATCATGTTTCCTATTCAATATAATGCTCCATTCAGTATAAAATTCCTAATAATTCCCATCTTTATGGACTAGGCATAAGGTGCATGTAATCTAAATTATCCTCTTCTATTCTCTTTGGGAAATTATTTTGTTATCGTATTTATTATCATAGGATAAAAGGTTAGTGTATCTACTAACTCTTTTCCTTTCTCATGTATTCCCATTTAATGGCATAGAACTAAATCAAATTCCTCTTTCCATGTTTTAATCTCTTCTAATTATTGATATGATTGTTATATTTTAACAATCACCATGTATCTTAATGACCTAAGAGTTTCATTAATTTGTGCAACCCCCTACCATCATCAATCCTTGCAGTATTTTTGAGGGAAGCCTCTCTCTTCTTTTATCCTATGATGTATTTACCAAAAAACTCTTAAGTACACCATATTGAGATGGACTAAACATCAAGTGCATGTAATCTAAGTTTTCCTCTTCTATTCTCTTTGGGAAAACATGTTTTAGATTCCAATATTGCTTGAATAAAGAATTTACCTTACATGCATAGCTTGGGTACATTGTAAGTGAATTTTAAAACCTTAGCATTGGATTTATGTGAATTACTGTCTAAATTATTTGATTTTTGTTAAAAAACATAATTGAAGTACAATGAGGGAAAATTAAAGCGTCAATAATAAAAAAGAAAGAAATAATTAGAATGTATTTTTCTTGACCCATAAATCCTAGATGGTTGGTGATTTAGAATCTTAGCTATGGGTTGGTTAAGATGGATGCAAAAGTGAGGTCAACCTGGTGTTCGCCTATTTGACCATGAGTTGGCTTTTTCCATGTCTAATTTTTGAGCATCATGACTAAATAACTTAGGTTTGATGTTGGACAACCTACAACTTATGGTTGGAGGCTTAGTTCAATGTGGGAATTATGACAACTAAATAATTGATAACAATATGTTTAGAGTAAGGATTCAAATAAAACACCTCTAAGCATCGAGAAACCTTTGCGCCGAACTTGTTTGAATTGAGATGTTTTTTTTTTAACTAAATATTCTCTAGGTATTAATTGAAGTGTTGTTAGTAAAAATTTAATAAAAAAAGACACATTGCTAACGTAGCCTCCATTTTCAGAAATAAGAATCTATTCAAAACTTAAAATTGTGCATTGTGTTTGGCTAGAACATATGCAAACAAGAGTCACTAGGTGAAATTCCAAAATCAAATTATACACCAAATAGGAGCCACAACCAAATCATAAAAACAATAAGAAATGATCATACCTATGATAGTGGAGGCTAGTCATGGTCATATGGTGTAGAGGCTCAACTTCTGTAAGGGATTAGCATCTATGGACTATATAAGTTATGGAGGAGGCTTAAGAGACTTCAAGATTTCTTTTATCCTTATGAGATAAGTTAAGGGACCAAATTCTACCACACTTGTGTTTTTAATATACCTATTTATCAATGGTTTAGAAACACATCCTATCACCCATATGTGAACTTCCTAATAAAGGATGGGAAAATCCATATGGTTCCTTATAAATTGTGCCAACTGGTCAACCCCAAAACTCTAAATTTT
Organism: Pinus albicaulis; assembly: GCA_034641835.2. Classification (NCBI taxonomy): domain Eukaryota; kingdom Viridiplantae; phylum Streptophyta; class Pinopsida; order Pinales; family Pinaceae; genus Pinus; species Pinus albicaulis. Next base: position 738,695,323 of record CM076580.1, read on the forward strand.
TTTGGAGGTGCTCCATCTGCACCCTTGTCTTTCGAGTTCACGCCATGATCCACATAGAAAAATTAGCACACATAGTTGCGTTGTCATATCATGAAAGGTTCTTGAAGATTCCACTAAATTAAATAGCTTCATTGTGTTTCTTCCAAATATAATAGAGATCTTACAACCATCCAAGAATAATGTTCTCAAGATATATTTTGGATTGTAAAAGAGTTGGTTTTTTTTTTTTTTTTTTGAAAAACGTGTTGGCTATTGCATGGTGTCAATGCAAGTCAAGGGGCATATCCAAATAGTTGTATTCTTTGCTTTTAATGGCAGCCTAAGGCATGTAAGCTTCTTTCAGTGAATATTTTTCGAAAAAATGCCTAAACCCCCCCCCCTCTCTCTCTCTCTCTCTCTCTCTATATATATATATATATATATATATATATATATATATATATATATATATATATATTATATACTATTTTTTCTCTTAAAAAAAAACAAACCATAATTAAATTATATATCCCAGGGAAATATTTTTCTTAACAATATTTCTCTCTTTTATATGAAAGAAAAAAGATATTGTTAATGCAAAAACCCAACCCCACACATAAAAACTTAAATAAAAACATAGCAAAAATAAATACTTTAAAATTCCCCCCCACAAGCATTATAATAACCTATAATTTGGACAACCAAATACATTAATCTTGAATTCACCCAAAAAACCATCTCGTAATTAAAGTGAACATTCCAAACAATAAAATATTCCAAAATTTAAATCCACAAAATTTACAATAAAAATAACTACATCTTATATACTTTGTAATAAAAGAATACTTGTACATCTTATATAATTTGTAATAAAGGAAAACTTGTACCTCCCATTATCAAACACAAACTTTCCAAAAAAAACTACTAAATTCAAAATTATATATCCATTAAAATTAGTCTTATAGTTAAATTTAAATGCCAAAATTTATCAAGCCAACTATTTAAAATAAAATAAACCTAAATTAAAAAACTTAATAACACAAGGGAGACTTATGCTTAATAAATATGGTATCCTTTCCTCTTTCCAAACACTATCACCATTTTTAAAGTGTGTTTAAATTTCAAATAAATAAATTGAGTATTTTTTTGGGCTAACTATTAGTCTTTTTCACACGTAAGAAAATAAGTTAATTGCCTAAGACCTAGATACACATCTCACACACGCGAAAGACTGTCCCCTTAGGATCACTAAGGGGTGATTCGAGGGGGTGTGGTTTTCATTTAATAACTATGATGAGTCAACTTAGCTGATAGTTGGAGTGATGGTTGTCCTCATTGTTGGTTGCCAACTAAATTATGAAATAGTTTCCCACAAGAAATGATAAAAAGTAAAATTAAATCAAGTGAAATATATATTAAATTATTATAAATATCAATAAAGATATATAAGCCCCAATGGTTAGTTCAAGTGGTCTAGAGTTAAATATGAAGTTGGATGATATTGTTGCTAGTTGTTGCTAATCATGACTATTCCATTGGGGTGAAGCCCCATAATCACTGATCGTTTACTAAGTTTAGGATCGACGCACAATTCCCATGCTTTCATTTCAAGTTTAAAAAAAAAAACAGTAAGGGTATATACATAATCTTTGATATTGTTGCGAGTTGTTGCTAAGTTCATAATTGTTCCACTACTTTTTTATGAAAATGATACTTTTCTGGGATAAGGCCCCATAATCAGAGATGAATGTTTACTAGTTTACCAACCACCCACATTTCTTGTGCTTTCATTTCAAGTATTAAAATAGAAAAACACCATAAAAATATATAAATAGATTGTCAATTAATATTATTTGGAATAATTTGGGTAGAATGACTATTATCCTTGCATGTATTGGATATATGCCTCTTAAACAAAATTAAATTAATTTAGCATTGCCTAATAACCATGACTACATTGTATGAGGAAATGGGCCCAAAGAAAGGAGAAATAAGTTAATGGCCTAACACCACTAACTGGTAATTCCATGTGGTGTGGTTTTATTTTAATAACAACGATGAGTCAATTTCGATGCCCTTAGGACCACTAACTGGTAATCGAGGGGATGTGGTTTTCTTTTAATAAAGATGATGAGTCAAATTCTATGATAATAACTAGTGATGGTTGTCCTCATTGCTGGTTTGGAACTAAATTATGGAAGATTTTCAAACAAGAAATTATAGAAAATAAAATTAAATCAAGTGAATTTTATATTATATTATTATAAATATCAATAAAGATATATAAGCCCTAAGAGTTAGTTCAAAATGGTCTAGAGCTAGATATGGAGTTCTTTGATATTGTTGCAAGTTGTGTTCGAATATTCAGTTGGAGTGAAGCCCCATAATTAGGGCTGACCGTTTACCATCCACCAACAATTCCCATGCTTTCATTTCAAGTAACAAATTTTAACAAAATCAAAGTACTCTAGACAGCCTAACAATTCCCAATGGTTTTGTCAAAATATCTGCAAACTATTCTTCTGTTCTACAATATTGTAAAACAACTTCTCCATTGTTCACAAATTCTCTGATATAATGATACTTTTCATCAATGTGTTTTGTTCTTTTATGAAACATTGAATTCTTGCATAATGCTATTGCTGAGCTATTATCGCAATAAATTGTTGTACCTTTTACCTGTTCATGGTACAAATCTCTTAACATTCTTCTCATCCATACTGCTTGACATGTTGCTGCTGTAGCTGCCACATACTCTGCCTCTGCTGTTGATAAAGCCACAATTGGTTGTTTCTTAGAAGCCCATGAGATGGCTCTTGATCCTAAGTGAAAAACATAACTAGAGGTACTTTTCCTGTCATCTATACTTCTAGCCCAATCACTGTTTGTATATCCAATTAACTCAAAATTTTTAGAAGAGGTGTATAAAGTACCATACCCCTTCGTTCCTTTCACATACCTTAGAATTATTTTTGCTACTTGCCAATGTGTCTCCTTTGGCCTTTCTATGAATCTGGAAATTAAACTTACATCATGCATAATATCAAGCCTATTTGCAGTCAAATACATAAGGCTGCCAACTATGCTCTTATACAAACTTGGATCTACATCCTTGTTGATGTGTTCCTTGCTCAATTTCAATCCCATCACTATAGGAGTTATTTTTGCTTTGCAATATTGCATGTTAAATCTTTCCAAAACTTGTTTCACATATTTTGATTGAGAAATAAAAAATTTATTTTCATTTTGCTCTACTTCTATTCCTAAGAAGTATCTTAGAATCCTATGTCAGTCATCTCAAATTCTTCTTTCATGACTATCTTAAAATTTTCAAAGAGGTAAGGATCATTACCTATGAATATCACATCATCAACATATAAAACAACAATGAGAATCTTACCACCTTTTTATTTGATGTATAATATGGGTTCTCCTTCACTTTTCTCAAACCCATTTTCCAGTAGATAGGCATATTTTCTACTGTACCATGCTCTTGGTGCTTGTTTCATCCCATATAGAGCTTTCTTCAATTTGCATATTTTGTGCTCTTGGCCTTCTTTCTTGTAGCCCAGAGGTTGTTCAACATAAACCTGTTCCATCAATACTCCATTTAGGAATGTTTATTTCACATCCATTTGGTAAAATTTCCACTTATGTTGTGTTGCAATAGACAACACTGCTCTCACCGTTTCCATTATTGCAACTGGTGCAAGATTTTCTTCATAATCTCTTGTTGCTGCTTGCAGCCTTTGACAACAAGTATGGCCTTGTGCCTTTCAATCTTTCCTTCAACATTAATTTTGGTATTATAGAAAATTTTACTTCAATCACTTCTTTATCTTTTGGGAGATCAACTAATTCCCATGTATTGTTCTTCTCTATTGCATTCATTTCTTCATCCATAACATCTATCCATTTATTATATTTTAGTGCTTATTCAAAATGAATAGGATATTCTATATGAAAATACAATGCAAATAAAGGGTTCATACCTTCATTGGTTTCCCCTTGCTCATATATTTCATTCAAGCTTCTAAATCTTGTCCTTCCTTCACTTCCTGAACTTGTGCTTGTAGATGCACTAAAATCTAATCCTTGTGTTGTGCTTGGAGAAACACTTTCATCACTTCTCAAGGGTGTTCTCATGCCTGATTGAGGTGTTCCTTTATGTGCTTGTGTTGGTGGAGGTGGTGCTGCTAATGAGGGATTTCTTCCTTTCGTTTCTCCCTCATCATCTTCTTGAGACAAACAAGTTTTTACCTTCACTGTTTTCTGAATGCTTCAATCCCAAACTTCTTCCTCAATGAACTGTACATCTCTGCTTACAATAAAATTATTGGTGGATGGGTTATACAATCTGTATGCCTTTGATTCATCACTGTATCCAAAAAATATGCACTTCTCCCCCTTACTGTCCAACTTCTTCCTTAGATGATCCAAAATATGTGCATAAGCCACACATCCAAATACTCTCATGTGTGTGAAAAATTGTTTTATGCCATTCCATGCTTCTTTTGGAACTATGTTCATCACACTCTTTGTTGGGAATCTATTCATCACATATGCTGCACAATGTACAAATTCAGCCCAATATTCATTTGGAAAATGTTTTTCCTTCAACATGCTTCTTACCATATCCATGATGGTTATGTTTTTCCTTTCAGCAACTCCATTTTGTTGTGGTGTATACCTTGCTGTAAATTGTTTATGAATCCCATTTTCTCCGAAAAAATGTAGAAAAAATTTGGAGATATATTCTCCTCCTCTATCAGTCCTCAAACTTTTATGTGCTTCCCACTTTGATTCTCAACAAGCGCTTTAAAGTGGCAAAACTTCTCAAATACTTCACTCTTCATCTTTAAGAAATACACCCATGTTTTTCTTGTGTAATCATCAATAAAATTTAACATATAGTGGTTGCCTCCTAAAGGTGGTGTTTGCATTGGCCCACAAAAATATGAATGGACTATCTCTGAGGATGCTTTTGTCCTTATTCTCTTTCCTGATGGAAATATTTCTCTGTGTTGTTTTCCCAAGTTGCAGCATTCACAAAGGCTGTATGGTTTTTCAATCAATGGTAGTCCCTTTACCATATCTTTTCTGCGTAACAAATTTAGGCCTCCAAATTTTAAATGTCCAAATCTCAAATGCCATAGTTAGTTTTCATATTTTTCTTCCTTTTGGAATGTCTCTTGTGCCACAGCTGCCATTGCAACTCCTTTATTCAAATCTGCTCTCATCTTGAGAGGAAACATTCTGTTTCTTTTCATCTTCACTTGTGCAATCCTTTTATTGCTTGGTGGTATGTCCATGACGGTACACACATCATCTTCAAAGAATACATTGTAGCTCTTTTGAATGAGTTGTGCAATGCTCAAAAGGTTACACTTCATACCAGGTACATAGTATACATCATATATGGATTTCCTTTCTCCTTTCCTTGTCAAAACACTTACTCTACCTTTCCCAATGACAAAGAATTTGCTGTCTGTTCCCAATGTTACTTGAGACTTCACATTTTCATCCAGCATGGAAAACATATAAATGTTTCCAGTCATATGGTTGCGACATCCTGAATCTAGAAACCATATATATTCATTCTTCTCTTCAGCCATATTATATGCTAAAAAAACATTTTCTTGACTCTGAGTTTCTTTAATAAAGTTAGCACTGGGTCTATTACCCATATCACTCTGTTTCTTTATACATTCATTGGCATAGTGGCCATACTTCTTATAGTAATGACATTAGACTTTGGATTTATCATACCTTTGTCCATGTGCTTGATTTTTTCCACCTTGTTGGCTATTGCCTTGGCTTTGTTCTGACTTTGGTTACTTCCCCTTCCACTTGTACTTGCAGGCTATTTCTTCCTCCTTTGTTCTGGCTTCTGCCTCTACCTCTTCCTCGGTAGTTTGATCTACCTTGACCTCTTCCTCTTCCAAAAGAAATTTGGCTCTTGAAGGCATGCTCTAAAGATGCATTTGATGTTCTGTTCAGCCTTTCTTCATGTGTCATCAAAGATGCATGAAGCTCATCCATTGTAAATCTTGAGAGATCATTTTTCTATTCAATAGTAGTGACTATCACATTGAATCTTAAGGGTAAAATTCTCAATATTTTCTCCACTATTTTTATATCTTCTACTGTCTCTCCATGAGATCTCATTTGGGTAACCAACCCAATCAACTGTGTGAAGAATGAGTCTAAGATATTAGACTCTTTCATGCAAATAACTTCAAACTCTCTTCTCATTACTTGAAGCTTTGCTGTCTTTACTTTCTCCATACCTTGATAGGATGTCTGAAGGGTATCCCATGTCTCCTTAGATTTATTTGCTGCTGAAATTCTTGGAAATATGCTTTCACACATTGCTTGATAGAGATAGAAGAGGGATTTTGAGTCCTTCTTCATATTACTCTTCAGCAAATCCTTTTCTGCTTGTGTTAAGGCATTATACTCATTTGCATCAGCTGGTTCTTCAAATCCATCTTCAACCAGCTCCCATAAGTCTTGAGATGCAAACAGGGCTCTCATTCTGATTTCCCAACAGTCATAGTTCTTCCCATTGAACTATGGGAGCTGAGTATTTCCCATACTCGTGCTTGTGCTAGTTCCTACCATTATTTACTATGCAGAACTATAAAGCTTGACTGTGTAACTTAAATAAAACTTTCTCACTGCTGGAGAGATAAAATCTGATTCTTAACACTTCTTTTTAGTCTCTGTATATTTTTAAATGAACAGTAAAACTACTGTGTAAATACCTGACTTTCTAAAACCTTCACTTTGCTGGAGAAATGCTTGAACGGTCTTCTTCTTCCTTTAGCTTCTTCAGCAACTGCTGAGAGCCTAGACTAGCTTCGATACCATGTCAGATTTTTTGATAAATCCTTAACACAGAGTGAGTAATTTCTTTTCCTCTTTCAACACAGAGAAATCATAAATAAAACTGCAGATGGAGAATCAAAATAGACATACAGACACAGTGTGGAGTGAAAGTCTATTTTTCATTCAAATCTCTCTTCTATTACAATCTTTAGAACCGATGTTCTGGTTTTTCTATAGATGCTGCTCCATTGCACTCTATTTCGCTCTCTGACTACTACTCTCACACATTGCACATATTCTTTATATATATATATAAATATGTGGTGCTTATGACACCCAGCGCGTTTTTTGATGTGATAAACCCATCACATCATATTTGTAATGTTTTGTTGTTTTATGGTTGTAATATGCCTGCGAAATGAATTTTATTTCATATAGTTTTAGACTTAGGTTAATTTTATTTTATTGTGGCTACGACCTATATATATATATATATATATATATATATATATATATAGGTCGTAGCCACAATAAAATAAAATTAACCTAAGTCTAAAACTATATGAAATAAAATTCATGTCGCAAGAATATTACAACCATAAAACAAAAAAATATTACAAATATGATGCGATTGGTTTATCACATGGAAAAATGCGCTGGGTGTCATAAGCACCAAACGGTGTGAAAAGTGAATGACGAAAAACTTGCGAACGGTTTTCGCATCGATCAACGAGCTAGCTGACTAGGCCTCATTTCATTGCGAAGATGCACTAATGGCTGTCGGAGGTTGAGCTGGCATGGTGGTGGGGTTGTGCTATCGTGCGAGTGTGAAGAGTGGTGACGTTGGCGTGGAATAGGGCAATGAGTGCCAATTGGTCGATGGATGGGTGACATGGACTGGTGGGGTCCATTCATCGCACAGATTAAATAGGGATGGCGTGGCGAGGTTTGAATGCAAAAATGGCATGGTAAATCAATGCGGTTTGTGCATAGGAGTTATGGTGGGGTTTGCACTGGTCAAACCACGATTTTGTAAATCAGGAAGGGCTGCGATGGTCTGGCTATTTACAGGTGGTTTAACACAAAAATTTAATACAAAATTTGAGTGCAAAGACATAAAATTTTTTGCTTCTTCCGTTATTTAATTTCAAATCAAAACTGATTGTTTTGTCCTGTTCGTTCAAATTGCAGTTGGGAGTAATTTATAACAAGAGAAATATGGGGGTGTATTTCAGCTAGTCCTCCTAAACCTCCCCTCTGGTTTGCACGTCTATGGTTCAAAAAAATATGTGCAGGGCACCCTAAAAAAGGATGAAGAGGTTCCTTCGTGGAATATGACGAGGGGACATTTATTACATATGGGTTGATGGTTGCTAGCAAGATAATGAGTAAATCTTGTTGGTTTGTATGTATGCACACTCTAGAACAATCGAGAGAAGTACAAGACGTAGCCACCCAGACCGAAGGTTTGGTTCTCCACACGACCTTAACGCTACACTCCAACCTCCCCATATATCATCAACTGCGAGCGCCAAAAGAAAGGGTATCTTGACGCATGATTTGTTTTTGAGTTATTTTTGTCAACTTGTTATCTATCCAAAATCTGTTATCTATTTTGATTAGAGATTTTGAGAATATTTTGAAACTTGATAAATATTTTTTTATCTATCTTGATTCGAGATTTAGTTACTATCTTGATCCCAAATTTAATTATTTTAGTCTGAATTACATCATGTTATCTATTTTGATTAGAGATTTTAAAAATTTATAAATTATTTTCTATCTATCTTTATCAGAGATTTTGAAAATATTTTGGAATTTAATTAAAGAATAAAAAAATCTCGTCCATTGTTCCCTAAATTTACAATCAATTCTATAAGTTAAATTTAAATTAATTTTATGTATTTATCATTGTATGTGTAGGTAAAATTATTATTCATATCCATATTTAAACACCGAAACATGGAATAGAGTTTGGAGGTGGCTGATGAATTATTTCCTCAGGATCTGATACTTGAAGAGATGGATAAAAGCCAATGGAAACTCATAAATGATAAACCTATTAGGGCTAGAACCCAAAGGTCCACTAAACTGTGGCAGGACCTTATATCGGCATTTACCAAGAGTGGATACTCGGTGGTGGATCTGACTGCAAGCACCGAAATGGGTGAATTTGTAAACTTAGCAGTGCAATTAGATCTCCATGTATTAGCTCTTGAAGAGGAAGGTGGCCAGTGATATAATATTATTCGTCTATATTTGTGGAGGAAGGTGGCCATCTCTGGCAGTATTCTAAGACCTCGTTAAAAGGCCCCCATGTTCCATTGCTTCTCTCCTTGGTCTGTTTCCTATGTTGCAGTCAACTAGTCTTTGGCTCTCCTCTACTTCCAGGCCAGGTTTTATTAGATGGAAAAGAAAATTATGATTATGTTGGATGGGATTGAGTGATCTAGGAGGAACTTGAATAAGGGAGTGGGCGGTATTAAGTGTCTTGTGGGTCTCCCCCAAATGCTGGATGCTCTCGTAGTAGTTGCAAAGAGTCTATAGCAATGGATGCTTCTAACTCTTCCAAGTTTAAATGATGAGTTTCAATCATTTCGGTTGGTTTTTCAGTAATTTTAGTCAAATTTTGAGTCTGAGAATAGACCATAAATCAAACCATTCATCTTTATGCCTATTATTTTCATTTTTTTCAATGAAATTACAAAGAGCGTATGGATTTTGAAAATGTTGTGGTATTTTCATTGGTGTGGTTTTTCAAGTTTTAGATTTTGTTAGATAAAAAATATTTGTCTTTTAATGCATAAATACAATTTTTAATTTACAAAAAAATATTTATTTATTGTTTTCTTTCAAAGTTTAAAATATATAGGTGATATGGAATAATATAATTGAGTGGAGAGGTGTTACAAGTTCGCTATGGTGAGATGTTATCCTAAAATGACAAGCTAAATAAAAAAATAATATCCAACAAAGAACCAACATAGATCAATTTTAACTCAATCTATGTGAGAGGGTTTAAACATCCCAAGATATAAACCTCTTTTTTAGTACAAGCCTTGAGGAAAGGTTTGCAAATCTAGATTTTATTCCTCTTGAAACTTGGTAGATTAACTTAAGATCGATCTATGTTGGTTCTTAATAAATTATTATTTTTTCCCAGGATATAAACCTTTTTTTTAGTACAATACTTGAGGAAAGGTTTACAACTCTAGATTTGATTCCTCTCAACACTTGGTAGATTAAGTTAAGATTGATCTATGTTGGTTCTTAATAAATTATTATATTTTATAAATTTCACATCTCTCTATATAGAAATATTTATATTTTTAATTTTATTAAAACCCTAATAATACATATAGTGAAATTTATATGTGACATTTTTCTTTGACATGTTTTATAGTTTTATTTTTAATGTGATATATAACATAAAATTCTTTTAATTATATGTTATGGAATATCATGACCTTACTAATATGAATCATTATTATTTAAATTTATTTTAATGTGATATGCATTTTATAATTTTTACTTGTAATTTTATTAATAGAAACTAAATTACAATACAACAAGTTGAGTTCAATCAAATTTTTTTTTTTACTACATTTATTTTTTATATTATAAGCTTTAAAATTATTACTATTATCATGCTTCATTTTACCAATAGTACAACATATCTTCCATATTAACCATATTTACATTTTTACACTAACATATCTTCTATATTAAGCACCTTTAAATGTTTACCCCATGACTACGATATCTCCCCACTCAAGAATAAAACACCATCCTAGATCCATCTTAATTCGGGATGTATCAAATGCCCAAAGGGATCAAATCTCTCTCGGTTCAAACCTTTCCTCAAGTTTTTCATTCAAAAAAAGGTGTAACAGTTGAAGATACAACATAAAAAAAAATTTACAATACGTGCCTAAGGTACCTTATACATTTATTAATTACTAAGTTCATTAACTAAGCTGTATATTCGTTTACAATATGAATCTCTCTAACAATATCCAATTAAACATATATACCTATCTAAGTATCATTTTTTTTATCCCAATAAAAAAAAAGAACAATAGACATACAAATTTAGATTTTCTATACATCATGCTATACTAACACTTAAGCATTGTTAGTCTCGTTTGGCTTCCTGGTGGATATTTCTGCCACTTTACATTATTTACAGGTGTAATGTTCTCGATTAGAGTGGAACACTTAACTATACTCACCAACGTGGCATCATTAGTTGGGCAGCAGTAAATGGAAATTGTACTCGGTATTAACTATATTGACACCTACGAAATCTTCCCAGTAGATCTGACGAGAGTTCCCAAGTATTCTTCTACATCCCCACCATAGATTTTCTTTGGATTGACGGTTGGAAAATTTGGGTGGGAGGTGCATATTAATGCTCACTAACCCTAAATTTCTGGCATTACTACTCGACTCTGTCATTTCCAATCTTATTTTCACATTATGAGGGTTAGCTTAGCTTCGTTTGGTAGGTGATGGCACCGCCTTCATTGCTGTTGCTGCCCGAATTCCTGCCTCTTCTTGTTCCTTCTTTACTTGGCATCGATATGGATAATGATGCCGACGCTTCCCTTGGAGAGGGGTTTTTATTTTCAACCAATATTTATTTAGCCACCAATGTATCGAGCTCGTTATGGACTCTTTGGTGGTATAGGTATAATATTCTCCACTACTGCAACAAAATACTCTTTTATCTTAGACAAGAAATCCATTTTTTTGTTATTACTTCCAGTTTATATAAATTTATGATTAATCTGTCATTCAGATTTCTCTTTCCCATAAATGGTAGGGTTTCAATGTGGCAGATAGGGTTCTTGGAACCAGTTCTTCAAATCGGGTGTTAACTCTCTACTGAATCTTTTGTTTACGAGCATATAAATTTCATTTGATCATACGTAGAGTGTTCCTAAAATTTTTCGTCCTAAATACCTCCTGACAGAGTCACCTCTCTGTCTTTTAAGCAGGAAACAAATGCTCAGGTTGGCAGTTCTAAACCTTTATCCCGTTTCTAAAATGACATTCAAGGTTCTGTTCCAGCAATTGACTCGTTCAAGGATTTAAGATACAATCTCTCCTCCAGGTACTTATGAAGCTATGGCTTTTCAAATCTTCGGTGGTTTATTAACCCTTCTCAGGGCGAAGTACTTCTTTTAAGCCTCCTCTGGCCTGCATGAAGTCTTATTATTATGTTGATTGAAATGTAATACTAATAGGATGTTCAGTCCCTTACCTAGAAGAATCTCTCGAATTAGCAGTTTCTTTACTTTGTAATAGACAATATTTATTTTAAGAAGTTGAGTTATCATGAGTAACCCACGCGGTTAGTAACTTCACTGTAATTATTTCTTTATATATATATATATCAGTACTTTTACTCCTTGTGAGTTCTTGAAATGTTTTATATATACACCGAATTGTTTTATATATATGCACATAACTGTTTGGTTTATATGTTCACCATTTATTTCTTTCATCTATTACTTTGGTTAACGCAATGATTTCATAAAAATCCTCTTATGCTTTCACTATCATATGCATTTAGATACACAGTTTTTTTTTTCTGCATATTTGCAGCTACAACTTATTCTAATCGGTTTTCTTATACTGCTTGGGCGGTGACTGGACCTCCCTAATCTATCAATGTATAATTTAAGAGAAATACAGGAGAGACAACTAGTTCTGGGGTTGGGTTTTCACCTGAGCCCTCAACTGGAAGTCTGCTCGGTCCCTACTCTTGTTTTTATTTTTATTTCGGGATTCTATTATTTGATAAAGAAAATAAAAATGCATGTTCCAGTTTTCTCTCAGAGAGTTCCTTTCTTATATCATTGTATACAGTTAGAACAACTATTAGAACATGTAAGGTTAATGATCTTTGCAGTCCTCTTTTCTAATTCACAATCCCAAAGGATTAAGCTTAAAAGTTAGCCATTCTTTTCATATCTAAGACACAACAAAAATTAATCACAGAAGAGAGGTATACTCATATATATAGGTGGAATTCTATCGGGTGCTTTTAACAAGAAATCATATGCCAATTTTCTCATATATTTATCAGTAGGAAAAAAGTACAAATCTACTTTAATCTTCTCACTCGTTATAACCTACAACATATTTTTCCGACAATATTTTCTCTAAATCTATTGCAGAAGTGTTGTAATTGCATCCATAAATAAATGCTGTGAATGCATAAATACTTATCTGTATATGAGTCTAATTTAGATGTGGTCCTCCCAACCATCAAGTGAGGCAATTACGTCCTCCTTGCCCCCGTGCTCCAAAATGAATGGTACCGGTTAATAGTGGATTTTATTTCTGCTGTGACCTCAGGACATCTAGTCCAGTCAGTACTAGAAACTTCTCGAAATTTCTGAGTGTTCTTCCACTGGTTTAATACTAGCTCAGGAATCCTTCACTCTTTCCTTCATCCATCAACAAAACCCCTACTGCTCACTGGGATCAATAATTTATCCTCAGAGGAGTTGTTTCCAATTGTCCCCAACCTCTTTTCAGTTCTTGGAAACATTTACCATCAAATTTTTACTTTTCTTATCTAGTTACTTTCCATAACAACTTTATTATTAAAATTAATAACACTAGAACCCCTACTGCTAACTGGGATCAATCATTTATCCTCAGAGGAGTAGGTAACTGTTTCCAACTGTCCCCAACCTCTTTTCATTTCTTGGAAACATTTACCATCAGCTTTTTGCTTTTCTTATCCAGTTACTTTCCATAACAACTTTATTATTAAAATTAATAACTGTTAGATGATCCAAAATAAATTTTATCATAGGTTATAATGTTTGAATAAAATAATTATTAATTTAAGATATTAAATTAATAATTATTATTCTAGAATACTTAATAAATATTTGAGATATTTAGAAATAGAATTTTGTTATTAAAAAATAGGACTCTAGAAAAGAGTCGTTTCCTAGGCTCTAAGTTAGGAGTAAAGTTAGTAGAATAGTTAGAAGCTCATTTAATGTAATTGGACACTTGTTATTTAATCAGTGATCCAAAATTAGTGGAAGTTAGGACATTGAGCTTATAAATAGCTCATTGCAAGAGTGATTGTGTTGTTCGGGTGTAAACTCTTGCATAATTCCAATGTAATTGTTTTTTTTGTGATTAATAAAATTACGTGTATGAGGACACTTTGGCCATTATTATGGTATCAGAGCTACGGTAATGTTGCAGTGGATATGAGGAGGAGGATTCCAACTCTCCAAGTTCTTGGAAAACTCATTTTCGTAGAATCGATCAGCAAAAGATTGCATTTAAAAAAAAGAAACAGAAATTCTAGTTCGACATTCAATTATAGCGTTTCAAAGTTTGAGGGAGAATTTGAAAGTCAGAAGCAACGTTTGAAAGTTTGACAGCGTTTGAAAGTTTGAAACAACCACAACATATTATTATAACAATGTTTGCAAAAATTTGATTTGTAGGAGCCGTTTGTTTCCAAATTTCTCAATTATTGTGCTCTGCCTCTTACAATTCCTCAGTCGTTTGGACTGAGGCAGCTTGCTAATAGTAGAAGCTATGGCGGTGTGGGAACAATAAGGGCCACGAGATCAGATTGAAGAATATATCCAGACCCAAATCGCTTGGATGAGATCTCTGACACGATTTGATCCAGCCCCATCAGAATTATGAAGGAAATGTCTGAATTCATCTTTAAACTTTCAACGTGAAACTCGAGTCACATGTATGGTAGGTACGGTTCAAACCTATGTGCGTCCTTGAATCAGTATTACGGAAAAGAGAAAATACATTCTTTGAAATAGTGGGGGCATTTTTCCATGAAAATAAATATGCAATTGTTAATTGCACTGAATCCCCCCAAACTGTTTTGTATTTCATCGTGTTTTGAAGGGGAAAACCTGTCAACATATATTTACATTGGAGTTTTTTTGTCACTGGAGAAATAAGTAGAATATTTATTTTTACTTTAAGAACATTGCAATTTTTTTTGTAATTGGAGTAATAAGGGTATTGTAATTTTTTGGAGTAATAAGGAGATTTTTGCCTCGTAATTTGTTTCTAGGTTGATATTGTAACTCAAAGTAATTTTACTTTGAGGGGGGGTAATTTTTTTTTACCAGATTGTGCAAGAGCATCATTGTAAAAGTCAAATTTTGAAAGTTTCCTTGTAAATATTTGAGAAATTGACTAGAGCCAAGTGCAAAGCTTAGTCAATTTTCTCCTGTTTCAACGACTATTCGAGGGTCAAGGCCAAGCCCCGATAGTTCATTCTTTTTTTTTTTGCGTCGCGTGTTGCTGTTGTGTTACACATATTGATATTTTTTGGAGCTTGATTTGTGGTGTGAAGTTTAAACACTACAATGTCTAAGTTAATTAATTTCTTTTCTGATTCCGACAAACTTGAAGGCTCAAAATCTTACAAAACATGGCAACGCCTCATCGAAAGCACTCTCGTTTATAATGAACTATGGCATGATATTTGTGATGGAGATGTAAAGCCAAATAAACCTATAGATGCAACTGCACTAGCAAAATGGGAAGTTAAAAATGCCAAAGCATTAGCTCTCATTAAATCTTCTGTCAATGATGAAATGTATGTTCATATCGAAAATGCTAAATATGCTCGGTCTGCTTTGAGAACTTTTAAAGAGTTGTTTGATACTCAACCTCAATCAAAAAGAGTTGACCTACAATTAAAATTTTTGCATAAAAAATTGACTGAAGAAGGAAATATTCTTGAATACATCTCCAGACTTAAGAATATTAAGTAGGAAATTGTTAATGCTGGTTTTCAAGCAGTAGATGATAGTTTTATGGTCACAATTTTAATTGTTGGGCTTCCTTCTTCCTACACACATTTTTTGGAAACTCTACAGCTAACTGGAAAGTTAGAAAAGCTAAAGTTTGATGAGCTCTACGAAATGTTGACTCAACATGATAAAACTTTTGGGAAGAAAAAGAAAGTTGGTGAAGATGTTTTTCTCACAGAGGCTAGTACTAGCAACTCCGTAGCTGAAAATTACAGAAACAAAGGAAAAGGTAATTTTAATCAAAATCAAGCAGCGCAAGGTCGTGGTCACAATCAACACAGAGGAAACAACTCCAATAGAGGCTCCAATTCAGGCAGAAACAATTCTCAAGGTAGAGGCAACAATCAAAACAGAGGCACAGGACATAATCCAGGGAGAGGACAATCTCAAAACAGAGGAAAAAGCAGAGGTCGAGGAAAGTCTCAAGGCAGAGGACAGTCTCAAGGAAGAGGCACCGATTTGAGTCAAATTGTTTGTAGGCGATGTAACAGAGTTGGTCACTATGCTTCAGATTGTCGCACATCTATCAATAAAATTTCTAAGTTTCAACAGCTTTCAGCACAATTTGCAAATGATCAAGATCAAGATGATAATGACTCAGAATATGTCTTCACTTCTTCACTAGCAATCCAAATTTCCTCCTATATTAAGAGTGATTATGAAGATTCTTGGATTTTGGATTCAGGAGCGACTCAACACATGACCTGTAGACGAGATTTCTTTTGGAATTTTCAAGAGTTCCATCTTAATTCCATATTTCTAGTAGATGATACAAAACATACGCCTTATGGAAAAGGAGCAGTCAAAGTTTTTCTCCCTGACATTGGAGAAAAATTGATTTCCAATGTGTGGTATGTACCCACCTTTAAGAAAAAATTGTTGTCCTTGGTCATGATTCGACAAGCAGGACATCAAATAATTATGGAAGATGGCTTAGTTAAGATTAATTCAGTTAAATGGAACTTCCAAACAGTGATGACAGGATATGAAGATGGAAAACTGTTAAGGATGAAAGGGACAATTATTCCATGGCATTCTGATTTTGCAGGGGAAGTTACTACGGGAATTTCACCTATAATATTATGACATGTAAGATATGGACATTTGAATTTTGATAGTCTTTCTCAATTGCAAAAACAAGGGATTGTTAAAGGACTTCCAACTTACAACAAAAAAAATGAAAAATGTGAAGCCTGCATTTATGGCAAACAAAGTCGAGAAAGTTTTCCAACAAGTACATGGCGCGCAAACAGGCTGCTGCAACTAGTTCACAGTGATGTGTGTGGTCCACTACAAACTTCATTAGGTGGTTGCAAATATTTCTTGCTATTTATTGACGATTTCAGCAGAATGACTTGAGTTTACTTCTTGAAAAACAAGTCAGAAGCATTTGAGAAGTTTAAAATTTTTCGACAACTTGTTGAAAATGAGGTCAAAGAAAATATAGGTACTCTTAGGACAGATAATGGGGGCGAATTCAATTCAAATGAATTCAAAACTTATTGTAGTGAAAATGGCATCAGAAGGCATCTTACAAATGTTTACACTCCACAGCAAAATGGAGTCGTAGAAAGGATGAATCACACATTGTTAGGCATGGCGAGATCCATGTTAACTTTCAAAGGGTTAAGTCCAACATATTGGGCAGAAGAAATCCATACAGCTATCTATCTAAGAAACAGATCTCCAACTGCTTCTTTAGAAGGAATCACCCCTTATGAAGCTTGGTTTGGTTTCAAACCTAAAGTTAAACATCTTCGAGTTTTTGGATCCATCTGTTATGATTTAGTTCCCAAAAAAAAGCGAACTAAGCTTGATTCAAGAAGTTTTAAATGCACAATGATTGGCTATTCAGATGAAAATAAAAGGTATTGTCTTTTGACAAATGGAAAATTTATTGTGAGCAGGGATGTCATTTTTGATGAAACAGAGAGTAAGAGTGCTGAAGAAATCGAAAATATTCTTCGCAAGTTAGAAAATAAGGGTAGCAAAAGGAAAGGAAATATGCAAAGTCAACCAACTTCACCAAATTGGTATGAGCTTGATTTTCCTTCCTCTGAAAATGAGTCATCAAGTCCATCTACTTCAACAAAATCATCTGGGTCTTCTAGCAGTTCATCAGCGTCTCCAAGCAGTAGCAGTTCTTCTAACAGTGATTCTCCAGATTCACCACTTGAACGACGAACATCGGTTTACATTAACCCCCTTTACAATGATGGGGACTTCTCAGATTCTCAAACAAGTGAGCAACAACTTCCAAAATGGGCAGTTCAAATATTGAAAGATGTAAAGCCTAATGAACAAAATAAAACAGGAACAAGACAGAAACACAGAAGTGAAGCAACTTTCGCCTTGCTAGCACATGATTTTACTGAACCTTCCACATACAAAGAAGCAATCAAACATAAAGAATGGCAACAAGCCATGATTGATGAATATAGAGTAGTAATCGATAACCACACTTGGAAACTGGTTGATTGTCCTCCAAATGTTAAACCCATAGGATGCAAATGGGTTTACAGAGTTAAGTACAACCAAAATGCGAACTTGAAAAGTATAAAGAAAGACTTGTCGCTAAAGGTTTTGCTCAGTAGGAAGGCATTGATTATGAAGAAACTTTTGCACCTACAGCTAAATGGGACACCATCAGATTAACACTTGCATTGGCCGCTCAGAAAGGGTGGAAAATTCATCAAATGGATGTCAAAAGCGATTTTCTCAATGGGGACTTATAGGAAGATGTATATATGACACAACCACCAGGATTTGAAGTTGAAAGGCAAGAACATAAAGTCTGTAAATTAATCAAGGCTTTATATGGATTAAAACAAGCTCCTCGTGCTTGGTATGCCAAAATGGATGAATACCTTCGCAAAGTTGGTTTTCATCGTAGTGAATCTGATGATACTTTGTATGTGCGCCAACAGGGAAACTATCTGGTCATTCTCATTATGTATGTCGATGATTTGATCATCACAAGCAACAATGATGATCACATTGAACAGGTGAAAAAGGAATTACATGCATGTTTTAAGATGACAGATTTGGGACTACTTCACTACTATCTTGGAGTTGAAGTATTCCAACGTCCACATCAGATCTTCATTTCCCAGAGTAAATATGTAGCAGAAATTCTTCAGCGATTTGAAATGCAGGATTGTAAGCCTGTCCTTACCCCTATGGAAAAAAACTTAAAACTTTCAAAATTTGAAGGGGGGGGAAAAGTGGACAGCACAAATTACAGACAGTTAATTGGCAGCTTGATTTATTTGACAACCACTTGTCCTGATCTATCTTATGCAGTTAGTATTCTTTCACGTTTTATGCAGGAACCACTAGACAACCACTGGAATGCAGCCAAAAGAGTTCTTCGATATATCCAAGGAACAAAATATTTTGGTCTTCTTTACAAAAAGACTAAAAATTTTGTACTTGGTGGATTTTTAGATGCCGACTTTGCTGGCAGTATTGATGACAGGGCATCAACCTCAGGTTACTTAATGAACATGGGGTCAGCTGCGGTTTCCTGGATTTGCAAGAAGCAAACTACAGTGGCCACTTATTCAGCAGAAGCAAAGTACATTTCAGCATGGGAAGCAGCATGTGAGAGATTGTTTGGTTATGTCGAGTTTTACAGGATTTGGGAATTCCTCCAGCAAAAGCTACTTCATTATTCATCGACAATCAATCAACAATAAAGCTTGCCAAGAATCCAGTTTTCCATTCAAAGACAAAGCATGTGGACACCAAGTATCATCATATCAGATCTCTCATTGCAAAGGACATCATCAAGCCAGTGTTTTTCCCTTCAGAAGATCAGACCTCCGACATTTTCACAAAACCTCTTGGCAGAATAAAGTTTACTAAGTTCAGGGATGAACTTGGTATCTATTGTAATGTATCTTTGGATCATAGGGGGGAATGTTAGATGATCCAAAATAAATTTTATCATAGGTTATAATGTTTGAATAAAATAATTATTAATTTAAGATATTAAATTAATAATTATTATTCTAGAATATTTAATAAATCTTTGAGATATTTAGAAATAGAAATTTGTTATTAAAAAATAGGACTCTAGAAAAGAGTCGTTTCCTAGGCTCTAAGTTAGGAGTAAAGTTAGTAGAATAGTTAGAAGCTCATTTACTGTAATTGGACACTTGTTATTTAATAAGTGATCCAAAATTAGTGGAAGTTAGGACATTGAGCTTATAAATAGCTCATTGCAAGAGTGATTGTGTTGTTCGGGTGTAAACTCTTGCATAATTCCAATGTAATTGTTTTTTTTGTGATTAATAAAATTACGTGTCTGAGGACACTTTGGCCATTAATAACACTAATTGTCTAAGTTTTTTTTCATTAACAAATAAAAAAAAAAATCACTCAACTAGTTAACCAACTAGTTAGCAATAAATGTAGCTATCACAAAAGGCTTGCAATAGAGGTTTGATCCTTGTAGGTGCTTGATAGATATGGAGTTAGGGTAGATCTATGCTGGTTATAACACTATAATATATTACAAATAAAAGGTATTTTTTGAAACCTTAAACCACGGTGGAAATGTTACCCTAAGAAAAATTAAAATTAAGTTATATGTTAACCCAGGAAAAGTTAAAAATAAGTTATATGTTAATCTAGGAAAAAATAAAATTAAGTCATATTTTTTTTATTGTTAAGGTGGAGGTATGATAAAGTTTAACTCCTTTTAATTGATTTCTCACCACAAAATTTGTAACTTTAGTGAATATGCGCCCAACAAACTTAATTAAAAGAAAAAAAATAATATTAAAATCTAAACTTAATTAAAAGAAGAAAAATAATAGTAAAATCTTAATTAAAAAAATTAGAAGATGACTTTGAGTTTTGTTTAACAATCCATTCAAGTATTTCTAACCTAATTGAATTCCCACTTTAAATTGAAAAATAACCTATACTGTCATTTTAATTTTCCTCTATGCAATTGGAAAGATTACTATAGTTGTTTTTTACATTTAGAAATAGATTCTTGAAAGCAGTTTGTTTAAGAGTTGTGTAAGGTTTAGTCTAAGGTAGAAATTAAATCATTATAATTTGGTGGTAGGAGTGATTCATTACACAAAATCATATCCATGGAGTAGAAGTAGAAATTAAATCATTATAATTTGGTGGTAAGAGTGATTCATTACACAGAAATTAAATCGTTATAATTTAGTGGTAAGAGTGATTCATTACAGGCATCCATGGTGCAGAAGTAGAAATTAAATCATTATAATTTGGTGGTAAGAGTAATTCATTACACATAAATTAAATCATTATAATTTGGTGGTAAGATTGATTCCTTACATAGAATCGCATCCATGGAGTAGAAATAGAAATTAAATCATTATGATTTGGTGGTAAGAGTGATTCATTACACATATACATGGAGTAGAAGTAGAAATTAAATCATTATAATTTGGTTGTAAGAGTGATTCATTACACAAAATCGCATCCATGGAGTAGAAGTAGATGAAAAAGTAAAAACAAAAACGCATAAAAAAATAAACCTAAAAATCAGTATTGACACAAAAATCTTTTCCCACAAATATTATGCTTCCTCACAAATGTAATTAGACACTTCATTTTTGTGTTAAATTTATATATTTAGGAAAAGAAGTGATTTTTCATTAGGGCGACATTAGATTAATTAGATTAAATTTTACTGGAGATAGTCAATGCATGTACTGTACTCAAATACAAGCCTCCTGGATCCAAATTTATTAAATTTAATAATATTAATATTATAATATATTAATATGAATATTAGAATTAATAATAATATGAATATTAATCTTTTTTTAACATTAATATTAGGGTTAATAATGTTTTTTTGGCATGGTATTAATAATAATTTGGGCGGTGGTATTTGCTCATAGGCTTCACTTAAATAAAATGTCTCTTTTGAGTGTTTGTAAATATAAAGAGGATTATGGTGTAAATATATAAAGATGTTTTATTTATTTATCATATCTCTTGTTTATTTATATTTTCTTTATTTACCATATCTTTTTTATTTATATTTTATTTATTTTCCATACCTCTTTTATTTTACCATGGTATTTGGCCCATAAGCTTGATATAATGTTGATTTCTAATTCTATTTAATATATTTTTATTTATTTACCATACCTCTTTTATATTTATTTATTTACCATACCCTCGAAAAAGACGAAGAAGTTCCTTCGTGAAATATGAGGAGGGAGAAATTTATTTCATCTGGATTGATGGTTGCCACCAAGATAATGAGTAAATCTGGTTGGGTTGTTTGTATATCCACTCTGGAAAAATCGAGAGAAGTACAGGATGCAGCGACCCAGACCCAAGGTTTGGTGCATCACATTACCTTAACCTTGCACTGCAACCTCCCCATTTATCGTCAACTGCGAGTGCCAAAAGAAAGGGTATCATGATCCATAATTTGTTTTCAAGTTATTTTCGTCATTGCTTATCTATCTTGATTAGAGATTGCGATAATATTTTGGAATTTGATAAACTATCTATCTTATCCTAGATTTAATTACTACTATCTTGATCCAAGATTTAGTTAAATTAAGATTTAGTTACTTTGGTCTGCATTATATCATGTTATCTATTTTGATTAGAAATTGTGATAAAATATTTTGGAATTTGATAAATAATTTTTTATCTATCTTGAACATAAATTTTGAGAATATTTTGAAATTGATAAAGAAAAAATTGAAATTGAAGAGACTTGAAGTAGTCATGATTTTTACCAAGATATTAAATAATTTCAAATTTCAATCTAGATTTAACCATTAAGCTTTTATTTTTACTTTATTTATTTTTAATATAATGAATTTAATATTACAATAATGATTATTTTATTTTAAATAATTGAACAATGAATCTTATTCTCTTCATCAAAATGAAATGATAAATTATGTTAAACATTAACGGGATAAAACATAAATATAATATTATTGTAAGTTTTAATTTTAATTTTTTTATAATCAATCCTAAACTGTCAATTTAATATGGATTAAATTGTACTTATAAAATTATTTTTAAAATCAATGTTTTCAAATGAGAAAACTTAGTAATTAATTCTTGGATGGGATGCCAAAGATGTGTCAAATGACTAAGCACATATTACTAAGGATACCTCCATGCACCGCTCCCCAAGATGATCACAACAATTTAATGAATATAAAAATATGTGTCAAATGACTAAACACACATGACTAAGGATATCTCCATGCACCCCTCCCCAATATGATCACACCAGCTTAATGAATATACCTAGAGAGAATGTAAACTCATTTAGTTATAAGAGCAACTGCCCCAAGCCATATGGGTCACCTAATCAATGAGCATACTTGCACATTGAGCACAAATGGTACCACTAACTTTTTTTCCATAAACTAACTTGAATGGTTTGTGCTTTGTCAAGTTTTTATTAGGTGTCTATAATGTGCACAATTGTACTCATTCTAGCCATAATAGAGCAAAACATATTTAGGTAATGTTCAAAGATCTTGTTAAAGGCCTCCAATGTTCCATTGGCTCGTGGATGTATGAACTGCATCAATGATGCTTATTCATAAATTATCTTGTGAAATTTATTACAATAATGCAAATGAAGCAATGGGTTTACAACCCGTGGGCGTTATAGGGCCAATCAATCCACCACTATGACATTATGGAGCCCGCTACATTATTATCACAATTGGAAACCTCATGAGGTGTGTTGAAGTTGCCCCAATCATTGATTGTTCATTTTATATGGCAACAAGATTGAGTTTTTTTATAGCATTAACACTATATTTTGGTGCCCAAAGAGGTTAATTAGTACCATTATAATGTCCAAATAGCGTGGATATTTTTCATTTTAATTGTGTTCTAGTTTGGGACTCTAAGGCCACCATAGAGTCCATTTCTAGTCGTTTCTCCCATGCATCTTATGCTACATTTTTAGAAGTGGACATTCATTCCAATGATGGTTAGTCTCCATGTGCAAGAACTATAAATTTGGAATTTGAAGGAGGATGTATTATCCACTTGCAAGGATTCACAAATTTGATTGACCATTCCTTTCAAGGTTACTTTCATCCTTCTCTTGTTAAATTTGTTTGCAAATTGTTATTTCATTTATTTCTAGTCCTACTCCTTTGCCCATCCTCTGGGTCTTGTTGTTTTTGTTTCCTCCCTTCCAAGTGAGATTGACAATTTAGAGTCTCTTCTAGTTTTGGTCTCCTCTAGTCTCATTGTTCAAGCGGCTATATCTTGGCATTCTCTCCTTGGTCCATTTCCTCTATTGTCGTCATTTGGTCTCTTTCATATCCATCCCTCTTCATCTTTACTTTTCTTATGCTACTTCTCTTCACAAGGCAATTCCCTTCTTGAACATTCCTTGCTTCTAACTTCTATCACCAATGCCTAGTCAACGAGACATATTGGGGCTTGTGTATTTTTGGGACTAAGGGGGCTCATTATCTTAAGAAAGGGTGGCTAGCCTATGTAGTGGCATCATGAAAATATATAGCAAGAAATTAAGGAAGAAATAACACAGGTGGAGAGTGATATTACTAGAGAAAGAGGTTGTCTCGCAAATTATGAAATGCTTAAATAGTTGAATGGGTACCTCATACTAAACATATTAGAGGTTGCTACACTAAATACATATACATAGTTGATATTTACTCGCATCTAAAGGTCTTTCTAGGTCAGGTTTTGTTAGATAGAAATGAAGCAAAAGAGGAAATTTTGCTCATGTTGGATGAAATTCAGCTATGTATGAAGAGCTTGGACAAGTGCTTGGGTAGTATTGAGGGTCTTCTAGGTCTACTTCTTGGATGCTTGAGGCTCTCCTCGCAACAACAAGGAGCCTATAACAATGGATTCTTTCAACTCTTTGAAGTCTAAATGAAGAGGCTCACTAATCTCTGTTATTTTTAAAGTTCAATCAATTTGGAGTCCTAGGATAGATGAAAGCCTTGATCCATAGTCTTTTTATTTTTTTTATTAACTTACAAAGACCTTATGTATGGATTTTGAAAAGAATGTGGTATTGTGAGTGATTTTGTTTCCCATGTGAGAAATGAGGACAAACCAAAAACTCTCATGATATTTCTCTTAAAGCATAAATATAATTTTACTTTACAAAAATAAATAAATATAATCTTGATTTCTTTTTTGTTCTCATAGTATAACATAGGTAAATGACATTAAACATTTGTAAAATAAAATGGTTTGGTTGACTTTATTTAACTTCAATAAATATTAGAATTGCTCTTTAAGATACTCTACCATCTAATATGAAAAGGATGTAATATTGATAAAATGATTAAATATAATAATATAATATGAGTTAAATTAAAAAAATAATAAAACATAAGAAAGATAGAGATAATAAAGTAATTGATATATAATAATAATGTTGTTATTAATAAAATTATAAACCATTTTAAAAGACTCATAAAAATCATACTATACATACAGATTGATTAATCAATATGATTAATTGATATATTATATTAGTATTACAGAATAATTGGTATATTATATGAGTATCATTATCAATAAGGATAGTGAGATATATTAATTAGTATAATTATATAAGTCTATTCTTTAATCCATTATTATAATGTCATCTAATATTACAATATTATCATGGCTGAAGATCGAACCCAACATCATAACTAGGCGTTATGAACAACTGAAAGGTGAAATGAAAAGACAGAAGCCAAAGTGTAACTGTTTCTTTGGGTAGGCCAAGCTTCGCTTGACTAGGGAGTCGATTGGCATTCACATTTTTATATTTACTTTACTTACTGCGAACTCTTCACTTAAATACCCACTGAATACTAAATAGAAGAAACACAGTGAAAAGTTTACACATGGAAAATGGAAAATGGAAGAAGGATATGATGATTTGGAGTTAAGAAAATTGTCTGAGCTAAAGGAGTTATGATGATTTACGTGAAAAGGAGTTAAGAAAGTTGTCTGAGCTGGTTCATTCAGGGTGGCAGGGCATTCAAAATCCAAGTACCAGTAATGTCACAAGCAGTCATAATTCTAATGTTCAGGCATGCAGAAGCAGCCGTACTGCAATTGGGAAATTGGAAAGAGTGCCTCCCCAGGTGGAGCTGCAACTACTTATTGGATATATGCCCCCTAAACAAAATGAAAACAATAGCATTCATCTCATTAATGATAATAATAATAATGCTTTCTGACTCTTGAAAGTCTAAATGACTAGTCTCACTCATCTCTCCGTTGTTTTTTTAAGTAATTTCAGTCAGTTTTTGAGTCCTAGCATAATTTCAGTCAGTTTTTTTTTTTTTTTTTATAAACTTACAAAGACCTTATCCATGGATTTTGACAAAGGGAAACACAGCAACGTACTGTTGGCTTAAACTGATAAGATATTTTTTATAATATTAATTATTATTGTTTGTTTTTAAAGGTTAATATCATGTTTCATTTAATTTTATGAAATAATATAATTGGGCAGAGAGAATGGGAGATGTTATAGAATTTGTAATTACATTGCATAATAATTCAACATAATGTTACATCAATTAAAAAAACTAATAAAAAAATAAATTCATTTAATTTAATTTATTATATTATAATATTGTTATTATTAATAAAATTCTAAATATTTAAAAAGTGTAATATACATATTAAAATAAATTTAAATAAAAATGTCTTATATTTATAATTATGATATTTCATAATATATAATTAATAAATATATAAAAATTTGTAATAAGTTTAATTAATAAATACATAACAACAAATCAAAATATTTCTCTATATATGATCAATCTAATATATATGTCAATCGTTACCATATAACAACTTAATATTATTATAAAATTATATTTTCATTTTTACTTTTTACCTTAAATTTTTCATTTATTTGTCAAAAAGATGTATAGGAAGAGTAGTGATTTTGTCCAAAACATAATACATATATTTTATCATATCATTTAAAAGTTTAATAAAAACCAAAGTGACCAGATGCCTGTTGAACACAACTAATATATATCTTCCTAAAGTAACAAATTAGTTCTTATACATAAACATAACATATAGAAGATTGGAATTTTCAGCAACAAGAGGATGCATGGCTCTATGACGAAGTAGAAACATCAATTGGGTCAGTAGGGGTACTGATGATGTAGGTCCTTTTCCCTTTATGTGCCTTTATTCTAGTTAGTAGGGTAGTGATATCCTCTTGTTCCAAGCTATGATCTTTGTGCTCCATATGTATTTCATATATTTACATCAAGATCTTGCATACATCATTGCGTTCCATCAAAATTTTCTTAATAAAGACTTCATGTTTCAATATAAATCAATTGTATAAAGATATTAGTTTTAGCACCCCTTGATGTGGTTCGGGTCAAGCACCTAATCTTCCATGGAGGCGAGAACCTCTTCATCGGTTTTCTCATCATGATCATATATTCATCATCAACCTAATCAATTTCTTGTTGGATGGAATTGGGGGGTCTATGAGCGGTATCTTCACACAACATTATGAGCTCGAAGTTTGCCGCGAGCACTCCGCTCAATCTGAGAGGAGGATCCTCGCTTAGACCTGCAAGTTCTAAGCATAAAAACAAAATGATGAAGGGTAATACACTAGCATTTGAGAGTAATAAGAGGGGCCAATTCCAATTAGAGGGGGAGATCATGCTATACCCACAATGACATAAAACCAAAATTAAATTACCGATAAAGAGAGTAGGGGAGCTAAAATAGGGGTGACCCTTGTTTATATAAGGGGTAGGAAGACTGACCATGGAGAATTTAACCAAACAAAGCGAGGAAAAAATTCTCAATTGAAGGAGAGAGTGCCCGTAATGAAAGCTCAAAAACTTGAATTCTAAAATATGTGCAAAAATATGTACGTATTCAACTACTAAAAGGTGGACATCAAACCATTCATTTTAAAACTTGAGGGAAATACCAATAAGATAGTGGATTAGATTACCTCGAGGCATGCTAGAGTTGAGGAAGTGAGAGAATTCCTATGCTTGCTCATGCTGCGAACAACAAATCCCCTCCTCGTCGAGCACTTTTCCTCTGCTACTTGCTCTCCAATGCAATAGAGAGGCCAATCAACAAAGATGTACAATGGTATTGGCTAGATTGGCTAGAGAGGAAACTTGTGAAGATGAGTTAGAGACCTAGAGCAAGGGATGGTTGTCAGGAAGACCACGGTTTACCCCTTCGATCATAATGGAAATAATAAGACCAAAGGCGTAACGTGAGATTGGGTGAATCACAGAGTTTTCCACATAGGGGTTGTCACAATATTTCTGGGCACAACTGAACATAACCAAAATAATACTTATTTCCATATAAAAAAAGCCTCCAAATGGATTATATGAGACAACGACATCGAGCAATGGAATCTCATTGAAAACAAGTGTGCAAGCTTAATGACCTTGCATGGTTAGTAAAACTAGTGGCAAGTTTCGTCATGGTTCCACTAGTGATTACTTGAGGTGGTGGCTCCGAGTCTTCTATCCTCACGTCCATTTAAATCAGTGATGCTTCCTCATCCACTCCTTAAGCACCACCTCAATTAGGTTTATTATAAATATATATTAGAATTTATTAAAATCAATATTTTGAAATAAATATCTTTATAATATTAACTAATTATCTTTGGTTTTCAAAGTTTAATATATGTAAATGATATTAAATATTTGTGAGATAAAATGGTTTGGTTGACTTGATTAATTTTATGAATAATATATATATATATATATATATATATATATATATATATAATTCATTGAAGAATGATCATAATCAATAAAAAATGTTAATGGTTGAAATGACATTCGAAATAGGGTAGAATTTATCAAAAGAAAGGTTGATTCTTCAATGTTGGATCAATATTGAAATATGAGAAAGATTCACCTAAAATTATGCACAAATGTTATTTAATGTGTAATTGTGAAGTAATCCAAAATAAATGGCGGTGCACCTTTTTTTTATATATTTCCGATGTAAATTTAATTTGTAAGTCAAACAATCTTAATTATTTATAGATCTAACTCCAATAGAAATGGTGTGCCTTTTTTTTCATATATTTTCAATTTAAATTTAATTTGTAAGTCAAACCATCTTAATTATTTATAGATAATATGGATGTAGTCCTTTATTAATCATTAAAATATTCTCTTATTTATAGATTCTTTTTTGATAAAGTCATTAGAGTAATGTATTAACTCCTCGTCTTACTTGGAACACATATTTATCCATCACCAAGGTGACACACCTGGTGCAACCATTACCTCGCTTGATGATGTGCTAATCTTTCCATTCGATACTTATACCTCCATAATAACTAAAAAAAACATGTATTTGCATATGTTTAACTTTTATTAATTCTTTCATGCCCGATCCATTCTTGTGAAGCTCTTGGTCAATGCAATCCATTTTGTGAATAATTTTGGAACCTATTCCTTTATTTTAAAACCCAATGGCTCTTTGATAGAATCTACAAATTCATATTGGAAAAGAGATGAAATTGATACCTTGATTTATGAAGAATGTAAGAAGGAGAAAAATCTAACTCATATCCACTTGTTTAGTCCTATGAGAATCTTGTAGGGCCTATAAAATTTGGAGTTAATTTCTAATTCTTCTTTTACTCTATTGTAGATAACCTATAAAGTTGTTGTTTTGGAAATACTCAATCTCCCTCCTCAAATTGGCTTTCACTTTGATGTTGAATTGCATTCTTCTTCTTCCAATTTTTCACCATTTGAAGGTTTTCCTTAAAAAAATTCCTTAAGGGTATTTCATGCCCCCTATCACCTAGGCATAATACTAGACTTTATTGACAAATTTGCAGGGGTATGCATTCCATACGAGGTGTTACAACAATACCACCATTTACATGCAATAATTATGACTCTATTATAATAATATATATTTTTTTTATTTGTTTTGTTTTGTTGTTGTTAATATTTTATATATCTTTCCTCTTGTTTTTACACATCCAATGTTGCGCACTCTCAACTCTCCTCTCCAAATATGACCTCCATGATATGCTTACTCTTATTCCCTAGGCATCAATATTTTGTGATTTTGTGGCACAATTTATGAGTGATATTGTGGCCTTCCTGGTCAACAATCTCATGAATCCATTTAATAGTGATTCGGTGGCTTCCATTCTACATTAATCACATGAAAAAAATTGTGATTACCTAGAAAATACTCTCTATAATCTTGTGCTACCTTTCACAAAAATTCGATCACGAAATACCATAGTGAGCACGTGGAACCTTAACACTTGGATTTGTAGAACCCTTGCACTACAATCTCTTGGAAACATATCACTGCAATACCCCTTGAAGTGGTACTAGCATCCTCCTTATCTCGATTTTTTGCACACAATGGGATTTTATGATATCGTGGCTCACCTCCTTAACGATCTCTTGGAATTTATTAGTGGGCTCATTGTTGAAATTTTTTTACCTCCAACTACACCTACAATTTTCTCACAATCCTGAGTATTTTGTGCCCTTTTGATTCTCGGAACGGTTTTTAAGGTGATTCTCAACAAAATTTTCACCGTATATCGACTCCTCACCAGAGTAGCGAGTGCCTCTTAATTGAGCCCCCTATGTTCAATATTTTACCTCCGCTGCAGAGCTTGAGCACACTCCATCAGTATATATATAAATCCATAGCGTTTAGCCTATGTACTTAGACCATATTGCGATCATACCAACACCTTCAACCCATTTTCTTCCTTCTACATCCGTCCTCACAAATGACAACTCATTGACGTCTTCCTTGATTCTACTCACACCAACAGGTCAAGTGCCCCATAACACCGACACACTCCTAAATTGAGGGCATTTAGGTAGACATCCTTACCCTTATGATAACCTCCCAATTTTACCCCAAGCAATATTAAAAATAAAAACACACGGGTTATTTTCAAACTCCACCCCCAACTGTAGCCAACAACTTGGCCACTCCAAACTCCATCCTGTTGATCATCACAACTATAGATTTCATTCATGGGTCAACGAGCCCACTTGCTGGTGGTCCATTCTTACTCCCAAAAGGGAAAATTTATATTCTTCCTTGAAATGATATAGAGCGGCCCATAGCCAGACATCCAGATTATTTGGGACCATGTGGAAGAATTGTTGAACCTTAGGATCCACTGTGGTTGGATTTCCAGATTTGAATGCTTAATTTATTTGAATTCTTGTCATAAACCCTATCAAGACCTCCCCTTATATGTATTTTTGGGGGATTTGGGGCTCCACAAATTACACCATATTTTATGATCGATTACTTGAATGTCATTATTCCAGTGTCAATATGGTTGAATAATTTATGGAGATTGACCCTTGGAATCTTATGCCTTCTTGGCATTCTATTCACGGAAAATTTTACGGGCTAATATTCGTAGGTGGGCTAATTTTCCATGTGTTTTCCCAAAAAAAAATATTTTCCAATTTCCCATTTTTTAAAAATTGATTCGCCCAAATTTTATAGTATAAAAATATTTTACCCTAAATTCAACAAAATTATATATATACTAATATAAAGTGATTAGAAAAGTAATTTTTTTATAAAAGTAACATAATTTTTTTTACAAATTACATATTGGGGACTACTAAAATTCGCCAAGGTTTTTAAACTGTAAGATAAACGTCCGTTCTTAAAATTTTCCTTGGAACTTCTATTCAGCTATAGGATTTGGGGTCTTTTTTCTGTTGGGTTTTTTTTATGGGGCCTCTGCTACTAGGGTATGTAGTTGTGGTGTAGTCATTAATATCTTCCCCAACAGGGAATTTCACTTCTTCTGGAATGGTGGTCGTGGTACAAATTTCCGGGAAGAGGTGGTTTCATTTTGGGGGTTACTCCAGAGCACCGACTAGTTGGCTATATATTCCTTTAAGGTAGTTGGAGACTCTAAGATAGTCATTGATTGGATGCTAGGGAGGAATGCTATGGATGTCCCATTGATATATCATTGGTTGGATCGAATCTCTGTGCTCCATTCTTCCTTTAGAGGCATTTATTTCCTCCATATCTACAGGGAACAAAACATGGTAGTATATGCTCTGTCCAAAAGATGGATTCCCCTTATTCTTGACATCATGATGTTTTTTGAGTATCTGATTGATGGATCCATCTTGCAAGTGGGCTCCTACGAGCTTTGATTTTTGGCTGTATGCTCTTCTGGCTTCTTTTTGTTTGCGGTATAAGCTTCTTCAGATTCTTATCGCTTATGTTTGGACATATAGCTTTTGTTCCGTCTCAAATTTATTTCCTTGTTCTTAGTGGTTTCTCTTTTGACTACTCTCTTTCTTCTTATGTATTTGACTTATGTGACTTCTTTTTTTTATAATAATGAATCTTTGTTTTTTTCTACTGAAAAAAAAATGCGCTAGAAATCCAAAATTACCTCTATGGTTTCAAATTCACACATGCAGTTTCTAGTTACTCTACTTATGTATTGCTCATTGAGATCATCCGCGACATGTTGGTAATGTTGGCATTGATGTCAAATGGTTATGAATGTAAGCAACACAAAACATGTAATTAATGATCCTTATCCATGGAAATGGCTTTAATATAAATGAACACAAGAAGAATCAAGACTTCACAACTCTTTAATTAAGACTTGAAAAAATAAGGATAAGCAAACTTAGATCATCAATGTTTAAACTCAGATCAACAATGCACTCAACAACATTTTAAACTTAGGCCATCAATGTTTCATGAGCAAGGTTTGTGATGTTATTTGGTTCATAACAAAAGTGAATACATGGGAATTGAAGGAATTTTTATTTCCACTAAATGTAAATGTTATTATCTTCCCCAATAAGGAATTTTAGTTCTTCTAGAGTGGTGGTCATGGTACAAATTGTCGGGTAGAGGTGGTTTCATTATGGAAGTTATTGCAGAGCACCGACTGGTTGGCTATATATTCCTTGAAGGTAGTTGGAGACTCTAAGATATTCATTTATTGGATGCTAGGGAGGAATGCTATGGATGTCCCATTGATATATCATTGGTTGGATCGAATATCCGCACTCTATTCTTCCTTTAGAGGCATTTCTTTCCTCCATGTCTATAGGGAGAAAAACATGGTAGTATATGCTCTGTCCAAAATATGGGTTCCCCTTATTCTTGACATCATGATGTTTTTTGAGTATATAATTGATGGATCCATCTCCCAAGTGGGCTCCTTCGATCTTTGTTTTTATGATGTGTGCTCTTATGGTTCCTTTTTTTTCGCGGTCTAAGCTTCTTCAGATCCTTGTCGCTTATGTTTAGACATATAGCTTTTGTTCTGTCTCAAATTTCTTTCCTTGTTCTTAGTGGTTTCTCTTTTGACTAATCTCTCTTGTCTTCTGTATTTGACTTATGTGACTTATCTTTTTTATAAAATAAATATTTTTGTTTTCTACTAAAAAAAAAGGCCAGACATCCAACATTACCTATATGGCTTCAACTTCACACAAAAATTTTATAGTTACTCTACTTATGTATTGCTCCTTGAGATTATCTGCGACATGTTCGTAATGTTGGCATTGATTTCAAATGGTTATGGCAGAAAGCAACATGTTAAACGGTTATGAATGTAAGCAACACAAAACATGTAATTAATGATCCTTATCCATGGCAATGGATTTAATATAAATGAACACAAGAAGAATCAAGAATTCACAACTCTTTAATTAAGACTTGACAACATAAGAAGAAGCAATGTTTCATAAGCAAACTAAGATAAACAATATTTAAACTCAGATCATCAATTTTTAAACTTAGATCAACAATGCACTCGACAACATTTTAAAATTAGGCCATCAATGTTTCATGAGTAAGGTTTGCGATGTTGTTTGGTTCACAACAAAAGTGAATACATGGGAATTGAAGGAATTTTTATTTCCATTGAATGTAAATGTTATTATCATATTTTAGTATGATGTATGCTAAATTTACATTTCTAAGAAGGAAGTATATATCTAAGCCATCTAGTTCAATCATTATTGTTGGCTTTTATTATTCTAATATTTTTGAATATCACAAGGTCCATTTGTCTTGACTTGATCTTTAAATTCAGAAATGAAGAGATAAATCAGAAAGAGCCTTGGAATACAATGAAATAACACTTCACTTCAGATCCTTGCATTGGAATACAAACAATCAACAAACTATGTATATTAAAATATGTGTTTTGAATTACAAAGATCCTAGTAAATTCAAATTTTTGTGAGAACTACTTTATGAACTTCTTGAGAAAGAGAGAAAGAGGAAGTGGATGTTGAGCAGGAAAATCCCCTCTGCGGATAGAGGCGATCCCTCTAGCCCTGGGGTGGGTCTAGCAACAGGGGAACATGTTGGAATTTTAGACTCCTAGCTTATAAATGAAAAACGAGTTGGGATAGATAACCTACCTCAGTCCAATGCTCTTGTCGTGGCTTGTAGCAATGATCCTTCGATATTTGTCTTTACACGTCATAGTCCTTCAGTGATAATGTTTATGTACCTGCACAAAGATCAAGTGAACGATGACAAAATACGAAAACATACTGTCATTTACAACTATTCGATTGGTCAAGGAGAATCAAACATTTTGCATATGATCAAACACAAAATTGGATCCAAAAACTAGTCATGTATTAATGATAGAGAAACGAAGTTTACAACCTTAATGACTTGACATTGGAGCCTCCTTTGACTGGTTCAATCAGGCGCGTCTCAAGCATTCGTTCAGGATCAAACTCGATGAGGAAATGGGCCTAAAATCTCTCTCAACAATGGATTCCTCTCTGCCTTATTCTACACACTAGCTATAGTAATGTATGTTCAGCTAGTTGAAACAATGTGAGAAGGAAGTATTTATAGGAGAGGAGGGAGTGGTTTGGGATCCCTCATAAGGTGGAAGAGAGGTCTTATCCCTTTGGAAAGTTGTACAGTTTTAGGAAACAAGAAGCCAAAGGGAGGACTTCAACGTTATTCAATCGAACAAACCATGATGACTCCGCTCACGAAGTTGTTAGGCATGGAAACTTCATTTCTATTTAAAAAAATTTCCAAAAACAGCTCGGCGCAAGTGCCCCACTATGAAGGAGCACCAATGGGCTCGGGGCCCAGTGTTAATTTCTCCATGGGCACAAGGCCATAACTGCCTACCAGTGCCAACCCAAAATCACATGTTTTTGAGAGTCTGCTTGAGGAATGATCAACAGAGGAAATGTTCTTGACATGTCAAGGGATGTAATGACACTTATAACAAGGTATTACAATACACATAAGTCACTAAAATGGTCTTCCAATGTTTGAGATGGGGATTGCAAGGACCGTGAAAAAATAATGTGTAACATATGCCCCTAAAACATGAGGTCTGAGAGAGAGGAAGGGGTGAAATGCTTTACGAGAACGTGCCCAAACCAAAACGCCATTGTCGAAGACCTACAAAGACAAGTACAACTGATATCTATGATACATGAATATGTAGTATGGGCGCAACCATCTAGAATAGAGTACATAAAATAATAAGATTCGAGGTATGGATGTAGCCATCGAGTAAGAAGGATCATCAAATAGACTCAAGTATGGTCGCAACCATCCAATCAGAAGAGTCATGCATATATTCATGATAAACCAAATCGTCTCGCAGCCTAGATTTCATCAGACAAAACCCAGGGTCTTGTGCTCTATCTCGACCCGAAAAAGTACAAATTCAAGCATGCGAATGAGTGAGATGAAGTCGAACATGCAAGAAAGACACCCACTTACCAGCCAATGATGAAAGTTGTTAACAAGCGTGAGAGAAACCACCAGTAATGGAAATGGATCTCAAGGTACAACTAGTACAATTCACAGAATGTAAACAATGAGCTGGAGTCGAACACCCATAAAATCACTCGACCGAAGGCCAATGATGAGGACCTGTCTTCAAATGCGTTGAGGAACTTGCCATTGAGGCATGCAAGCTCCAAGAAATCGGAAGGGAGTCTCTAGATCAACTTCCTGGATAAAGAGGTGAAGTCGACAGGAAGTGACCTGGTAGAAGGAGAGCCATAATGTTTCCCACATCATCGACACGAGACGAAGGAATAAGATGATAGTAAATTAGGACAAAATAGAGGATCAAAGGTTGAAAACTGCAGAAGAAAACATCTCTTGAACATATTGGCGACACGACTCTGGAATTTGGCAGTATTTGACATCAAGGGATCTGAGGTCATGATGATGTGGAAAAGGGAAAATGAGAGGCAAAAATAGATCACCCAAACCCATGGAGGCCAAAATGACAAAATGGGATGTCCCCAACCCGACACGAATTGCAGATAAGTGTCATGTTCAAGAGCAACATACTGCCGACATGACTGAGAACTAGTTCCATTTTCCCCCACCATTTCTCGCGAGTAACCCAATTTTTTTTCTTCAAAACAAGCTTGAAGGGGATAGCATATGCTTGCCATATACGTTTGTGCTTCAGAAAAATCCATCCTAGTACATTTTATGAGCCCTGGGAAGGAGGAACTCGGTTACGTCATGGTGATGATTTTCGATGTCATTTAGGTTTTAATGAGTCTGAAAAAGGAATAAATCGACATATTTTAATGTTTAGAGAGTTTGAAAGAAAAAAAAAAAGAAAACTCCAACAGGCCCCTTTTCGTAAGTAGTCTCACAGATCCGAAAAGGTAGAAAACAATATATGGGAGAACCTCTTAGTCGTGATAGGCTAAGGCATTCCTTTTTCGTAAGTAATCTATCCCAGCCTGAAAAAGGGGTAAACGAATACTGGGGAGATGAGGTTTTTAAGCCTTTAATGATTTCAAAACGAAAAGAGTCTCAGAAATCTTTTCAATTTTTGAGAGTCAGAAAAGAGCTGAAAGATGACTCCAGGGGATGACTTTTTCATGTTTTTACCGAGTGCGAAAAAGTAATAAAATACAACTCGTCACTTCATCATCACCATGTTTATGCCCTTTTTTTTGCATAAGGAACGCACGTAAAACCCAAATAATCGAAAAATAAGTAACAAAAAACCTAATTAGGGTTTCGAAAAGGTTATAAAATGACAGAAATAGTAAAAATAAATTACTTTTCACCTTTTCACCTCTTGTGAATATTTTTACCAATTTTAACTGTGATTTTGTGGAGCTGGCAGTGGACAATCCAGAAGACCAATCACAAATATGTTTTCTTCAAGTAAGAGTTCTTATCCTTGCCTTCATTTTAAGCTAGATTTCATTACCTGCATTTTCAATTTTTTATGTTTTTGGGGAGATTTTGTTCAAAGTTGGGCATAGTAGTCAATGCGGGTTCCGGGTACGGATTCTCGCCAACCCGCCTTAAATTTTAACGGGTAGGCACTTATTGGCGCTGATATTTTTAAAACATTCGCGCCAATTGCTGCAACCAAAATTTGCTCAAAAATCCTGATGAATAGCCCATTTTAAACAATCCAAAAGTTAATGACTTAACTAATGAAAGCCCTAATGAAGATTTTGCAGGTGTTTGAAAGAAAAAATGGCCATTGAATGGAAGGAAAGAGAACACGTGGAAGAATATGAGCTTTCCATGGGAAAAAAGAGATGCATAGATGCCCTAAGAGACTGTGGGCTCTTAAAATTCTTCATGGCACCGTGTCTCTGGGCTCAATTGGAGTTATTACAGTATCTGATCATTGTTTGGGACACCGATTGAGAGATATTTGTGATTCACGACCAAGAGTTGAAGATTGAAGTCTCTGACATATATTTCATTACTGGATTATCACGGAGGGGAGCAACATTTATCCTGACAGGTACCTATCCTACGATGGAAAACATTAGCATGCTCATAGACAAAGTTTTCCGTAGATCAAAGAAAGGATCGTAAAGCGGAAATGTAGACATCCAGACAATACCAGATTTGGCACTAAAAGTAGTGCTACATACTATAACACAAGTTGCTGGATCGCAAGCCCCTCACAAAGCTAAAAAAACATAGCTTCAACTTGTCATGGACTGTATGACTCCAACCATTTTCAACTGGGCAGAGGTCGTAACAATCAACTTGAAGCGTCAATTGACAAAGTGAAAAAATGACAAGTTGAAACAATTCGGTTATGGGTCCATCTTGGTACCATTCATCCTAGAATGATTGCCAATATTTCAGCACCAAGAGGTAATAGTACCTACACCACCAGTCCGAGAGCCATGGATGGTCCATTGGGCGGCATTGATGCCTCGATCGAGAGGCGGTCAACACATGTTATGAAGGCTAGAATTCTTCGACTGGCTCCGCCAACAACTCGTCGTTGTGGAGGACTAGCCCTATACTGGCACAAAATTCATGGGTGATCCAGACCTTACAGTATCAGAAGGAGAGGATTGGGATGAAGCATTGGGTAAAACTCATTTTTTGATTTTGATGAGTATTATGATTTTTTATTATGTGTTTTGATGTTTATCCATGTATTGCAGATGTTGGCCTAGAGAGACCTGCAGGGATGTCTCCAATAGCACGGAGGTTCCCTCATGATTTTGAGGTGGCCCCTCAAGGTGAGGGAAGCGAGGAAGAGGAAATCATGTGCAACCTAAAGGGACTCACTAGCAAAATCAGAGATTACACGAGATTTGACGATGTTCCTCGTGTATACCAGAGGCACACTGTGGGGCTGTCTAACCACGTCCACCATTTACTGAGGCAGGTTGTGCATGCAGTGACATGCTACCATGAGCATCATGCTAATTAGATGCCTAGGCTTTTATTTTTGCATATTTTTTTAGAGGCATGATGTCTCAGGATGTAACCAAAACACACATATTTTTTGAACTTATGATGCACGTGGATGCAAACACTCAATATATATATATATATATATGCCTATTTTCCTATATGAATCTTATTATGTGATGATGATGCTTTTACAAGTTACACAAATGTCTATCTAATAAAATATTGGCTACCACATCAGTTAACACATTCATTCATCTAGGAATATGCTGATATGTGATATAACCAAAATTCCTTTCTAATAAACGAACATGCAAATACAACCTTAAAATCTGAGGATTTCTAATAGAGTAAAGCCCATTAAGTTGAAGAACAACAAGTTGAGAGTTTAGGTTCACAATTAATGCATGAATGTCGAGAGAATTGGCCATGGTTAAGAGTTCAATGACGACACTATATTCATGGACATTGTTTTTTGTCCATCCTAAACAAATACCTTGAAGATCTATCAAATCACCATTAGGATTATAAATCACCCAGGCTGTGGAAGACAGATTTCAGGTACTACAAGAGGCACCATCCATGAAACCAACGTAAGGAGTGACATACATCTGCATAGTAAGAAACGACATAATAAGCAGGAAAAATTGCTCACAAAGCACACCAAGCCAAAAATGTAAAAAAAATAAAAAAACACACTAA
The DNA here is from genome assembly GCA_034641835.2 of Pinus albicaulis. Lineage (NCBI taxonomy): Eukaryota > Viridiplantae > Streptophyta > Pinopsida > Pinales > Pinaceae > Pinus > Pinus albicaulis. The sequence goes on from CM076580.1 coordinate 738,734,388, forward strand.
TGTAGAAAAGGACATGCACAAAAAACTCATGCATAGTATTTTTTGAGGTATAGCCCATTTCTGGGTTGATTCAAATGATACCTTCATAATAAATTAGCTCATAAGCCCTGTTCTGCAAAACGTGCTTAACAATATAGGGCCCATGCCACATGGGTTCAAATTTTCCTGTCCCCAGCTTATCATGATCTTGGTCATACAAGAGGACGAGGTCTCCTTCTACAAAGGTAAGAGGGGAAACTATCTAATCAAAATGATCTTTGACCCGATTTTTCTGTGCTTCTATGACAAGAGAATCAAAGCGGCGAGTTTCATCAAGCCTCTCCAAATATAGAAGACGTTCTTCCTTTGATGAGGTATTAGGCAGTAATTCAATAACTATCCTGAGAGAAGGGATTTCGCATTCAGTCGGAAGGGTAGCTTCTAGAGCATAAACAAGTTAGAATGGAGTGAATCCGGTTACATCCTTCACCGAGGTTCGGTAAGCCCAGTGAGCTAAAAAAAACATGAGATGCCAGTTGGACTTGTGCATCCCAATCGTACGTTGAAGCATAGTGATTAGAACCTTGTTCATGGCTTCAACTTGGCCATTGGCCTAAGGGTAGTATGACATTGAGATGTCGTGATGCAGACCCAACTAAGAAGTCAACTCAGCCATCATGTAATGGCAAAAACGAGAGCCATGATCAGTGACAATGGCTTGAGGGACACAAAACCTGGTAATGACATGATTGAACAGAAATTGTGCAGATTTCTTACCATCAGCTGTGAGTGTAGGCATTGCCTCGACCCATTTAGTGAAGTAGTCTATGGCTACGATAATGTAAGCATGCCCCCCGCCCGAGTGAGGGTTACACGTCATAAAATCGATGCCTCACTTCGCAAAGGGACCAATGGTAATGATAGGATGGAGGTGTGCGGGTGCCGCGTGCATCTTGCGCTGGTAAATCTGGCAATTGTGACACTTTCGAACATCAAAAATGTAGTCTTTAAAAATGGTAGGCCAGAAATATCCACCACGAAGAATATTTTGTGTAGTATCATATCTAGACATACGAACACCACATGCCCAAAAATGGTAGTCACTGAGGACTTTTTCAGCCTCCTCAAGAGTTAAACACCGACGGAGAACAAAATCATCTCCAATGCGGTATAGAGTATCTTCGACTATGCGATAAGGTTGCAAATGATGGTGAATGCGTCGACAAGAATCCTTCGTCAACTTGGATCGGAAGGTGGAAGTTTGGAGATAGATGATGATATCATTGTATCACGGATCGAGGGTGCTAATGAGAAAAAGGGTGTCGCCCGGAATGCGTTTCTCAGAACCAGAGGGAGCAGAGGCAGACAGTAAAGAGAAAATCAAATCGGTAAAAACTAATGATTTCTCTGATTTGGTAGTAGTGAATTCCAAATATAAATCTTGGAGGATAATGATCCACTTTGAGTATTTTCCCCCCAACAATTGTCGAGTCAAGATATAGGTCATGGGGTTAAAATTATAAATCACGGTTATTGTGCAAAGTAGAATATAATGGCGAAAAAGTTGTACGACTTGAAAAAACCAACGCCAATTTCTCGACATGTGTGTAACATGTTTCAGTATCGAGAAGATTGTGACTCAAATAATAAATGATGTGCTCGTCACCATCGTCATCGTCTTGTACCAGAACCATGGCAATAGTGCTAAATGCGGCAGCCAAGTAGATGGAGTAGTCGCGATGATAATTGGGAGGACACAACAGAGGAGAATTTATAAGCAATGTCTTCAGTGCATCGAAGGATTTTCGGGCGATCTCATCCTAGAGGAATGAGACACCTTGCTTGAGAAATTGCATGAAGCCTTTGGCTACTTCAACATAATTCGATATAAAATGGGGTAGGAAATTAGCTTTCCCTGGAAGACTCTGCAACTGATGGAAAGAGGAAGGAGAGGGGAGAGTAACAATAGCTTCGACCTTAAGAGGGTCAAGACAATTTTTTTCTTTAGAAATGATAAACGCAAGGAGTCTACCGGAATCAACATAGAAGACACACTTATGCGGATTGAGCCGAATGTTATAGCGTCTACAACAGAGAAATATTTGATGGAGGTGATCAGGGTGGTCCTTACGCTTAGCAGAATGAGCCGGAAGGTCATCCAGGTAAGGTTGAACAATGCGCTTAATATCATGGAAAGCGTATGAAATTTTCGGTTGAAATGTAGCCCTAGCATTATTAAGACCAAAAGGGAGCTTCTTGTAGGTGAAGGTGCCCCAAGGACAGATAAAGGCAGTCTTGTGTTGATCAGCCGTAAGAATGTTGAATTGGTTGTAATTAGAAAACCCATCCATAAGGGAAAATATCTCACTCCCAGCACACTTGTTGATGATTTGGTCAATAAAAGGAGTGGGATAGTTATCCTTAGGACAAGCGCGGTTGATGTCATGGTAATCCACATAGACACGAATAGTACCCTACTTTTTATCCATAGGAACAATGTTAGAAACCCTTTCTGTCAAGGGAATCAAATAAATGAAGCCACCTTTGAGAATTTTTTCAACTTCTGCCTTGATGGCGATGACCTTTCTAGGATGCACGGGATGAAGATGTTGGCGAACAGGCTTCACATCAGGGTAAGTAGGAATCTCATGCACAACTATACTTGGATCGATGCCGGGCATTTCTTCGTAGGACCAAGCAAAAACGTCTCGAAACTCTTAGAAGATATTGGTATTGGAGCGAAGCCCCATAATTAAGGCTGATCACTTATTGGACTATTTTATTGGAGCGAAGCCCCATAATTAAGGCTGAACTCAGTGTACCATCCACCCACAATTCCATACTTTCATTTAAATTTTGATATTGTTACCAATTGTTACTGATCATATGTTCCACAACTCTTTTTGTACAAGACCCCAAACAGTAAAGATATATAAATAATCTTTGATATTGTTATGCATTGTTGCTAATCAAGACTCTTTTGGGACAAAGCCCTATAATTAGCGCTGACGGTTTACTAATTTACCATCCACCCAGATTTTCTATACTTTCATTTCAAATTAAAAAAAACCTCAATCTATAAATAGATAGATTGTCAATCAAGATTATTTGGAGTAATTAGGATGGAATGACTATTATCCCTCTCTGTATTAGACATATGCCTCTAATAACCATGACGAAGTTGTTAGCCAGAATGAAGATCTGTGCCCAAAGAATGTGTTAGATTTATGCCTGAAAAGCAATGTTTAATAGGCATTAGCCATATGGATATCATGACATCCTCTCGTGGGACAGCTGGGGGTGTTAGTAATGATCAATCTACAAAGGGGCAGGTGCATCGTATCTTTGGATCTATAGAAAACCTGTTTGGTGCTTTATATTTAGAACAGCAGAACGAGCAAGCGAGACAACTTTCTGCTTTTATGGAAAAGTATCATCATGGGCCTAAAGAGAAAGATGGGGGTGTATTTCAACTGGTCCTCCTTTTGGAGGTCTATGGTTTAAAAAATATGTGCAAGTTGCCCTCGATCCATGATTTGTTTTTTATTTATATTAGTGATCGGGTTATCTATGTTGATTAGACATTCTGAACTTATTTTGGAATTTGATAAATAATTTTCTATCTATTTTGATGTTAGACTTAGTTACTATCTTGATACGAGATTTAATTACTTTTATTTGCATCACATCATGTTATCTATTTTGATTATAGATTTTGATAAAAATACTATCAAATTTTTATTTATCTTGTTATCTATTTTGATTATAGATTTTGATGAAAATATTATCAAATTTTTATTTATCTTGATTAAAAATTTGAGAATATTTTGAAATTTAATAAAAATAAAAAAATTCTACTCTTACGTAAATTTACAATCGATTCTATCGAATCCGTTAAATTTAAAATAATTTTACATTAAAAAACAATGGTTAGAATCCGTTAAATTTAAAATAATTTTACATTAAAAAACAATGGACACGCATAAATGGAAAACCTATTAGGGCTGGAGCGCAAAGGTCCTCTCAATTTCTCAACCGATAGAACATACACCAACTATGATAATCAAACTAGATCCCAGATTTAGTTACTTTAGTCTGCATTACAACATGTTATCTATTTTGATTAGAGATTTTGGTGAAAATATTTTGGAATTTGATAAAAGAAAAAAAAAAAAATTTCTAATTAATTTTTCGCTGAATTTACAATCAATCAATTTTACAAATTAAATTTAAATTAATTTTACATGTGTTTATTTTACGTGAACACATGCATAAAAAACAATGGACACGCATAAATGGAAAACCTATTCGCGCTGGAGCGCAAAGGTCCTCTCAACTGTGGTGGCGGTACCTTATATCGGCATTTACCAAGAGCGGAGACTGCAAGCACAGGAACGGCTGAATTTGTAAACTTAGCACGACAATCAGATCGCCATGCATTTCCTCTTGAAGACGAAGGTGACCAGTGATTAGTGTGATTAGCTCTTTGCAGATTGTTATTTCCTTTATTTCTAGTCTTACTCTGCACATCGTCTGGGTCTTTTTTTTTTTCCTCCCTTCCAAGTGAGATTAACAATTTAGAGTCTCTTTAGTATTAAACGGTGTTACACTAAATGCATATACTTGGTTGATATTTACTAGTATCTAAAAGTCTTGCTAGGTCAGATTTTGTGAGATAGAAATGAAGCCAAGGAGAAAATTTTTCTCATGTTAGATGAAATTCAACTATCTACGAAGAGCTTGTACAAGCACTAGGGTAATATTGCGGGTCTTCTAGGTTTCCTCTTTGGATGTTTGAGGCTCTCCTCACACCAAGAAGGAGCCTATAACAATGGATTTTTTTTGACTTTTTGAAGTCTAAAAGTTCAATCAATTTTTAGTCCTAGGATAGATGAAAGCCTTGATCCATAGTGTTTTTATTTTTTTTATTAATTTACAAAAACTTTATATATGGATTTTGTATTGTGAGTGATTTGGTTTCCCATCTGAAAAATAAAGACAAATAAAACTCTCATGATATTTCTCTTAAGCATAAACATAATTTTACTTTACTAAATATAATATTGATTTTTTTTTCTCATAAATGATATTAAATATTTGTAAAATAAAATGAGTTGTTAACTTGATTTAATTTGAATAAATATGAAAATTACTCTTTAAAATACTCTACCATCTAATATGGAAGAAACGTAATTCTAATAAAATAATTAAATACTAATAATAAAATAATATGATATGAGTTAAATTAAAAAAATAATAAGCAGAACCAGCCGTATTGCAACTGGCAAATTGAAAAGAGTGCCTCCCCAGGGGGAGCTGCAACTACTTATGGGATATATGCCCTCTAAACAAAATGAAAACAATAGCATTCATCTCATTAATGATAATAATAATGCTTTCTCACCCTTGAAAGTCTAACTAAATGACTAGTGTCACCCATCTCTCTATTGTTTTTTTTTAGTAATTTCAGTCAGTTTTTTTATAAACTTACAAAGACCTTATGCATAGATTTTGACAAAGGTTTTGAGTCCTAGCATAATTTTAATCAGTTTTTTTTATAAACTTACAAAGACCTTATGCATGGATTTTGACAAAGGGAAACACACCAATGGTACTGATGGCTTAAATTGATATAATATTTTTTATAATATTAATTATTATGTGGACTTAAATTGACATGATATTTTTTATAATATTAATTATTATGATTTGTTTTAAAAGATTAATATTATATTTCATTTAATTTTATGAAATAATATAATTGGGGAGAGAAGTAGATGTTATAGTATTTGTAATTACATTAAATAATATTTAAATGTTAGGTCAATTAAAAAAACTAATAAAAAAATAAATTTATTCAATTTAATTTATTATATCATAATAATGTTATTATTAATAAAATTCTAAATATTTAAAAAAAACTATAATATACATATTTAAATAAATTTAAATAAAAATATCTTACATTTATAATTATGATATTTCATAATATGTAATTAATAAACATATAAAAATTTGTAATAAGTTTAATTAATAAACATATAATTACAAATCAAAATATATCTCTATATAGATTTGAAGTGTATATAATCAATCCATTATATATAGGTCAATCCTAACCGTATAACAATTTAATATTATTATAAAATTATATTTTCATTTTTATGTTTTAAGCTAAATTTTTTCATTCATTTTTCAAAAAGATATATAGGAGTTTACTTAGAAAACTAGACCAACACCTTAAGAGTAGTGATTTTGTCCAAAACATAATACATATATCATATCATATCATATCATATCATTTATAACAAAGTTTAATAAAAACCAAAGTGACTAGATGCATGTTGAACACAACTAATCTATATCTGCCTAACCTAACAAAGCTCTTATACATAAACATAGTATATAGAAGACTGAAATTTTCAGCAACAAGAGGATGCAAGACTCTATGAGGAAGTAGAAACATCAGTTGGGTCAATAGGGGTACTGGTGATGTAGGTCCTTTTCCCTTTCCGTGCCTTTATTCTAGTTAGTAGGGTAGTGATATCCCCTTGTTCCAAGCTATGATCTTTGTGCTCCATATGTATTTCATATATTTGCATCAAGATCTTGCATGCATCATTGCATTCCAACAAAATTTTCTTAATAGAGACTTCATTTTTCAACATAACTCAATTGTATAAAGATATTAGTTTTGGCGCCCCTTCATGTGGTTCGGGTCAAGCACTTAATCTTCCATGGAGGCCAGAACCTCTTCATCGGTTTGCTCATCATGATCATATATTCATCATCAGCCTAATCAATTTCTTTGGATGGAATTGGGGAATCTGTGAGCGATATCTTCACACAACATTATGAGCTCGAAGTTTGCCACGAGCACTCCCCTCAATATGAGAGGAGGATCCTCGCTTAGACCTGCACATTCAAAGCATAGAAACAAAATAGATGAAAAAAAATAATGAAGGGTAATACACGATCGGTTGAGAGTAATGAGAGGGGCCGATTCCAATAGGAGGGGGAGATCATGCTATACCTACAATGACATAAAACCAAAATTAAATTACCGATAAAGAGAGTAGGGGAGCTCAAATAGGGGCGACCTTTGTTTATATAAGGGGTAGGAAGACTGACCATGGAGAATTTAACCAAACAGAGCGATGACCAAATTCTCAATTGAAGGGGAGAGTGCTCGTAATGAAAGCTCAAAACCTTGAATTCTAAAATATGTGTAAAAATGTTTTACATATTCAACCACTAAAAGGTCGACATCAAACCATTCCTTTTTAAACTTGAGGGAAATACTGAAAGATGGTGGATTAGATTACCTTGAGGCATGCCAGAGTTGAGGAAGTGAGAGCCTTCCTATGCTTGCTCATGCTGCGAACAACAAATCCCCTCCTTGTCGAGCACGTTTCCTCTGCTACATGCTCTCCAACGCAATGGAGAGGCCAATCAACAAAGATGTACAATGATCTTGGCTAGATTGGCTAGAGATGAAACTTGTGAAGATGGGTTTGAGACCTAGAGCAAGGGATGGTTGTGAGGAAGACTACGGTTTACCCGTTCGATAATAATGGAAATAATAAGACCAAAGACGTAATGTGAGACTGGGTGAATCACAGAGTTTTCCATAGAGGGGTTGTCACAATATTTCTCGGCACAACTGAACATAACCAAAATAAAACTTATTTCCATATAACAAAAGCCTCCAAATGGATTCTATGAGACAATGACATCGAGCAATGGAATCTCATTGCAAACAAGTGTGCAAGCTTAATGACCTTGCATGGTTATTAAAACTAGTGACAAGTGTCGTCATGGTTCCATTAGTGATTACTTGAGGTGGTGGCTCTGAGTCTTTTACCCTCAGGTCCATTTAAATCAGTGATGCTTCCTCAGGCACTCCTTAGGCACCACCTCAATTAGGTGTATTATAAATATATATATTAGAATTTAGTAAAATGAATATTTTAAAATAACTTATCTTTATAATATTAACTAATTATCTTTCGTTTTCAAAGTTTAAGATATGTAAATGATATTAAATATTTGTGAGATAAAATGGTTTGGTTGACTTGATTAATTTCACGAATAATACATACATAAACACATACACATACACATACACATACACATACACATACACATACACACACACACACACACACACACACACACACACACACATATATATATATATATATGTTCATTGAAGAATGATCATAATCCATAAAAAATGTTAATGGTTGAAATGACATTCGAAATAGGGTAGAATTTATCAAAAGAAAGGTTGATTCTTCATTGTTGGATCAATACTGAAATATGAGGAATATTCACTTAAAATTATGCACAAATGTTATTTAATGTGTAATTGTGAAGTAATCCAATATAATTGGTGGTGTGCCTTTTTTTTCATCTCTTTCTAATGTAAATTTAATTTGTAAGTCAAACAATCTTATTTATTTATAGATCTAACTCTAATAGAAATGGTATGCCTTTTTTTCATATATTTTCAATTTAAATTTAATTTGTAAGTCAAACCATCTTAATTATTTATATATAAGTTGGATGTAGTCCTTTATTAATCATCAAAACATTCTCTTATTTCTAGATTATTTTTTGATAAAGTCATTAGAGTAATGTATTAAATACTCGTCTTACTCGGAGCACATCTTTATCCATCATCAAGGAGACACTCCTGGTGTAACCATTACCTCACTTGAGGATGTGCTAATATTTCCATTCGATACTTATACCTCCATAATAACTAAAACAAACATGTATTTGCATATGTTTAACTTCTATCAGTGCTTTCATGCTCGATCCATTCTTGTGAAGCTCTTGGTCAATGTAGTCCATTTTGTGAAGAAGTTTGGAACTTGTTCCTATATTTTAAAACCCAATGGCTCTTTGATAGAATCTAAAAATTCATATTGGAAAAGAGATGAAATTGATACCTTGTTTTAAGAAGAATGTAAGAAGGAGAAAAATATAACTCATAGCCACTTGTTCAATCCTATGAGAATCTTCTAGGGCCTATAAAATTGGAGTTAATTTCTAATTCTTCTTTTACTTTAGTGTAGATTACCTATATAGTTTTTTGTTTCAGAAATACTCAATCTCCCTCCTCAAATTGGATTTCACTTGATGTTGAATTTCTTGCTTCTTCTTCCAATTTTGCACCATTTTAAGGTTTTCCTTAAAAAAATTCCTTAAGGGTATTTCATGCCCCCTATCACCTAAGAATAATACTAGACTTTATTGACAACTTTGTAGGGCTATGCATTCCATACGAGGTCTTACAACAATACTCCCATTTACATGAAATAATTATGAGTCCATTATAATAATATTTTTGATTTGATTTGTTTTTTTTGTTGTTGTTAATATTTTATATAGCTTTCCTCTTGTTTTTACACATCCAATGCTACTTACCCTCAGCTCTCCTCTCCAAATATGAACTCCATGATATTATTACTCTTATTCCCTAGGCATCAATCCTTTTTTATTTTGTGGCACAATTTTTGAGTGATATCGTGGCCTCCCTGGTCAACAATCTTGTGAATCCTTTTAATAGCGATTTGGTTGCTTCCATTCTACATTAATCACATGGAAAAAAAAATGTGATTACCTAGAAAATATTCTCTATAATCTTGTGCTACCTTGCACAAAAATACGATCACCCAATTCCATAGTGATCACGTGGAACCTCAACACTTGGATTTGTAGAACCCTTTCACTATAATATCTTGGAAACATATCACTGCAATACCCCTTGAATTGGTACTATCATCCTCCCTATCTCGATTTGTTGCACACAATGGGATTTTATGATATCGTGGCCCACCTCCTTAACGATCTCCTGGAATTTATTAGTGGGCTCATTGTTGCAACTTTTTTACCTCCAACTACATCTATGAGTTTCTCACAATCCTGAGTGTCCCATGCCCTTTTTATTCTTGGAATGATTTTTAAGGTGATTCTCAACAAAATTCTCACCGTATATCGACTCCTCATCAGAGTAGCCAGTGCCTCTTTGACCCCCCCTGTGTTCAATATTTGACCCTTGCTGCAGAGCTTGATCACATTCCATTGGTGTATATATATATATATATATATCCATAGTGTTTGGCCTACGGACATAGACCATATTGCGATTATACCAACACCTTCAACCCATTTGATTCCTTCTACATCCTTTCTCACAAATGACAATTCATTGTCGTCTTCCTTTGTTCTACTCACACCAATAGGTCAAGTGCCCCATAACACCAACACAATCCTAAATTGAGGGCATTCAAGTAGACATAATTACCCTTATGACAACCTCCCAATCTTACCCCAAGCAATATTAAAAATAAAAACACATGGGTTATATTCAAACTCCACCCCCAACTGAAGCCAACACATTGGCCACTCCAAGCTCCATCCTATTGGCCATCACAAATATAGCTTCAATTCATGGGTCAACGAGCCCACTTCATGGTGGTCCATTCTTTCGCCCAAAAGGGAAAAATGGGATTCTTCCTTGAAACGATACAGAGCAACCCATAGCCATACATCCAAATTATCTGGGACCATGTGGAAGAATTTTTGAACCTTAGGACCCACTCTGGTTGGATTTACATATTTGAATGCTTAATATATTCGAATTCTTGTTAGAAGCCCTATCAAGACCTCCCTTTATAGGTCTTTTGGGGGATTTGGGGCTCCACAAATTCCACCATATTTGAGGATCAAATCCTTGAATTTCATTCTTCCAGTGTCAATATAGTTGAAAACTTTATGGAGATCGACCCTTGGAATCTTATGCCTTCTCGGCGTTCTATTCAGCTATAGGATTTGAGGTCTTTTTCTGTTGGGTTTTTTTGATGGGGCCTCTGCTGCTAGGGTATGTGGTTGTGGGGAAGTTATTAATATCTTCCCCAATAGGGAATTTCAATTCTCCTGGAATGGTGGTCATGGTACAAATTGTTGGGCATAGATGGTTTCATTGTGGGGGTTACTACAGAGCACCGACTGGTTGGATATATATTCCTTGAAGGTAGTTGGAGGCTCTAAGATAGTCATTTATTGGATGCTAGGGAGGAATGCTATGGATGTCCCATTGATATATCATTGGTTAGATCATATCTCCATGCTATGTTCTTCCTTTAGAGGCATTTCTTTACTCCATCTCTATAGGGAAAAAAACATGGCAGTATATGCTCTATGCAAAAGATGGGTTCCCCTTATTCTTGACATCATGATATTTTTTGAGTATCTAATTGATGGATCCATCTCGCAAGTGGGCTCCTACGAGCTTTATTTTTTGGCTGTATGCTCTTATGGCTCCTTTTTGTCTGAGGTATAAGCTTCTTCAAATCCTTGTCGCTTATGTTTGGACATATAGCTTTTGTTTTGTGTCAAATTTATTTCCTTGTTATTAGTGGTTTCTATTTTGACTACTCTCTCTCGTCTTATATATTTTAATTATGTGAATTCTCTTTTTTATAATAATGAATCTTTGTTTTTTTCTACTGAAAAGAAAAAATCCAGACATCCAACATTACCTCTATGGTTTCAACTTCACACAAGAAGTTTCTAGTTACTCTACTTATGCATTGCTCCTCGAGATCATCCGCGACATGTTGGTAATGTTGGCATTCATGTAAAATGGTTATGAAGGAAAATAACATGTTAAATGGTTATGAATGTAAGCAACACAAAACATGTAATTAATGATCCTTATCCATGGCAATGGCTTTAATATAAATGAACACAAGAAGAATCAAGACTTCACAGCTCTTTAATTAAGATTTGACAACATAATAAGAAGAAATGTTTCATAAGAAAACTCAAATCATCAATGTTTAAATTGAGATCAACAATGCATTCCACAACATTTTAAACTTAGGCCATCAATGTTTCATGAGAAAGGTTTGTGATGTTGTTTGGTTCATAAAAAAAGTGAATACATGGGAATTGAAGGAATTTTTATTTCCATTGAATGTAAATGTTATTACCTTCCCCAAAAAGGAATTTCACTTCTTCTGGAATGGTGGTCGTGGTACAAATTGTCGGGCAGAGGTGGTTTCGTTGTGGGTGTTATTTCAGAGTACTGACTGGTTGGCTATATATTCCTTGAAGGTAGTTGGAGACTCTAAGATAATCATTGATTGGATGCTAGGGAGGAATGCTATGGATGTAACATTGATATATCATTGGTTGGATTGAATCTCTGCACTCCGTTCTTCCTTTAGAGGCATTTCTTTCCTCCATGTCTATAGGGAACAAAACATGGTAGTATATGCTCTATCCAAAATATGGGTTCCCCTTATTACTGACATCGTGATTTTTTTTTAGTATCTGATTGGTGGATCCATCTCCCAAGTGGGCTCCTTCAAGCTTTTTTTTTGGTTGTATGCTCTTCTGGCTCCTCTTTGTTCGTGGTCTAAGCTTCTTTAGATCCTTGTCGCTTATGTTTGGAAATATAGATTTTGTTCTGTCTCAAATTTCTTTCCTTCTTCTTAGTGGTTTCTCTTTTGACTAATCTCTCTCATCTTTTGTATTTGACTTATGTGACTTCTCTTTTTTATAAAATTAATCTTTGTTTTTTTCTACTGAAAAAAAAATCAAGACATCCAACATTACCTCTATGGTTTCAACTTCACACAAGCAGTTTGTAGTTACTCTACTTATGTATTTCTCCTCGAGATCATCTGCGACATGTTGGTAATGTTGGCATTGATGTCAAATGGTTATGATGGAAAGAAACATGTTAAATGGTTATGAATTTAAGCAACACAAAACATGTAATTAATGATCCTTATCCATGGCAATGGCTTTAATATAAATGAACACAAGAAGAATCAAGACTTCACAGCTCTTTAATTAAGATTTGACAACATAATAAGAAGCAATGTTTCATAAGAAAACTAATATTAACAATATTTAAACTCATATCATCAATGTTTAAACCCAGATCAACAATGCACTTGATAAAATTTTAAACTTAGGCCATTAATATTTCATGAGCAAGGTTTGATGTTGTTTGGTTCATAACAAAAGTGAATACATTGGAATTGAAGGAATTTTTATTTCCATTGAATGTAAATGGTATTCTCATCTTTTAGTATGATGTATGCTAATTTACATTTCTAAGATGTAACTATATATCTAAGCCATATAGTTCAATTGTTATTTTTGGCTTGTATTATTCTAAATTTTTAAAATATCACAAGGTCCATTTGTCTTGAATTGATCTTTAAATTCAGAAATGAAGAGATAAATCACAAAGAGTCCTGTAATACAATGAAACAACACTTCACTTCAGATCCTTGCATTGGAATACAAACACTCAACACACTATGTATATTCAAAGATGTGTTTTGAATGATAAAGCTGCTAGTAAATTCAAATTTTTGTGAGAGCTACTTTATGAAATTCCTGAGAAAGAGAGAAAGAGGAAGTGGAGCACATGTAAACCATAATTTATGAGGGAGATCAAGAGGTAAGCACCTGTAAAGAGAGAATAGACAGAGTATAGAATAGATCCAAAGAAAATAAGAACTCAAAATTTCAAAGACCAGGTAAAAAAACAAAGTAATTTGCGGTTTATTTAGGACATTTGCAGTAATTTGCAGGTAAAAGCCTAAAAAATAACATGTTGGAGCCTGTAAAAAGAGGTTGTGGGTGCTCCCAACAACTTGTAGCTTACAGAATAAAATTAAGGTAGAAGCCTACATAAAATTGATGTAAAAGAGGGAGTTGGTGCTTTCCTTTAGATCAAAACAACAAAATTAATTGATTTTCCCTTTATGGGTTTCCACTTATAACTGGTGTCTCAACGTGTTGGATGAGTTGCTTGTATGTTTTCCTATGAATTCATGGATAATTGTTGAACACACATATAAATATAGAAATACATTAAGTAAATAATCAAAAGTCTGGTAAAATAATATAAAATTGGTCATTTAAAAAACACAATTACTAATTCACCCCCCTCTTAGTAATTGATTAGTTTTCAACATTTCGTATTAGAGCAAGTCCCTTCTGTATCAACCTAACAACTAGAAGGAGGATCTAGTTCATAAGAATGGATAGTCAGGAGAATGTTCAACAAATAAATCTCCTTTGTTTAATGGTATTAATTATACCCTTTGGAAAGTAATAATGAATACATATGTAATGTCCCTTGGTGTAGATGTCTAGGCCTCAATGGGATGTGGATATGACGAGCCATATTAATAGGTAACAAAAAATACCACTTGAATTTACATACAATTCTAAAGACATCAATGGTATCCTTAGTAGGCTAATTGAATTAGAATTTATAAAATTAGTGCACTATAAGTATGTTAAAGAAATGTGGGATAAAATTAAAAACATTCATGAAGGAGATGGTGAATTAAAAAGGGCTAAATTATAAGTTTACATAACACACTTTGAGACTTTGAGAATGAGTGATGATGAAGATAAAAAAATTATTTCTTCGATTTGATGAAATTATTGATGTGATGAAGGGTATAAGTAAATAAATTACGGAGTCCACAATAGTTCAAAAAATGTTGAGATCACTCCCTGCCAAGTTTAATCCTAAAGTATTAGCTATTAAAGAAATTTTATTGCAAATCTAACAATGGATCAATTGATTGGCTCCCTAACAACATTCAAAATGAAGATTACAAAAGGAAATTCAGCCACAAGGGATGCGACATTCAAAGCAGTAAGAAATATACATAAGAACAAGAGTGATCATAATTCAAATTAAGATGAAGAAGAAAAATTTGTGAGTCAGCTGAAGAAAGGGACTGGTAAGTATAAAGGAAATATTACATTTAAATGCTTTAACTATGGAAGAGTAGGTAATTTTTCCTCAAAATGTCCATTTAAGAAGGAATAGAATAAGCTTAAAGGTAAAGAAAAGAATTCAAATAACAAAATGAAGAATGAGAAAATATTTAAAAAGAAAATATTTTTATACATAAGAATATTGTAGTTATTTTAATGATACAAATGAATATTTTGATGAGGAAGGAATTAGCGAGTTCATGCCTATGGTCCTAGAAATCCAATCTAGAGAACATAATGAGTGTGAGTTAATCGAAGAAGAAGAAGGTGAAGTAGATACTGAGGGGGAGCTAATTAATTCTGTAGAAGCCTTAGAAGAAAATGGTAGGCTCAAGAAAAAGAATAAGAAACAAAAAGAAATCATAATTAAGTATGTTAAAGAAGACCCTAAGTACGAAGAGATTCTCGTTTTAAAATTTGAATTAGAAGAGGAAAAATATGTGGAAGATATCATGTTACAACAATGAAAAGAGAAAGACAAGGAATGTGAGATATTGGAAGAAGAAGAAGTTGCTATGAGAAAGAAAATGGAGAAAACATAGGTTGAGTTGAATATGAACCTTAAACACATTAGTGGGTCTGAAAAGTTGGATGAGATACTAAATTCTTAGATATCTCCACTTATAAAAGCTGGATTTATGAATTTCAACACATAAAATTCACACCATAGTCGTAGGACAATCACAGGACATAGGAGCCTATGCAGTGGAAAAAGAAAAAGGAAGAGAATAAAATGAGTAAGTATGGCCTAGTTTGATCCAGGTGGATATTGGTGGCCACCCACCTATTCCATTTGGACCCACACCATCAATTCTTGCATCTTTTCACATTCAACACAACTTACTATTTTTAGCAACTTTTCGGGTCCTGAACTTCTGGAGCCGTTTTGAGGCCCTAAACGACGTTTTTTGGGAAAACTGGGAGCGACATGGGTCCATGGACCGATGTTTCTCACACCGGAATTTGTACTACTCATATATATATTTATAACGAGCTATTTAGTGTGTCAAACGAAGATCAGATGCCAAAGTTACGTCCCCGGGAAGTTGAAACACCAATTTACCCAAACGAGACCCCCAGTTTTGGCGCTTCATCTCCTAGGGTTAGGTTTTTCGAAGTTTCAATTTTTCCATTGTTTCTCAATAACAAATAGGCTCTCGAGCCTCAATGTAACACATTTCAGAGGTTTGTAGCCGCCAGATCTATTCTCAAAGATATGCTACCAACACCCTAGCTAGTTTATTTCCATTATGTCTGTAATCATATTTCAGTCATTCTTTTATTAATAAAATGAAGCATTATTTTGGCTGCATCTCTGCGTTTATGGTTATATCTATATTCTATTGCATTCCTACATAAATCTGGATTAGTGGTATCAAAGCGGTTTGCTCTTTCTTTGTTTTCTTTGCATGTACCCAATGCGGTCAGGCTATAAGGAGTTAGGGCTTGATCTAGTTGAACCCTTTCAAGATCAGCCTCGCAAACCCCAATGAGCTCCCATGGCGGAAGAAAAGAAAGATGAAGGAGCAGGAGATCCTATCAGAATATTGCTCGAGGAGGCCCTCGAGAAACAAAGGAATGCGATGATGGATAAATTTGCTCAGATCCTTCAGCGATTGCCCACCTACGATGCATCTGCATCCAAAAACCACTCTGGAGGTGCCACTCCCTTCAAGGTACAGGTAAAATTTGAAATTACTATATTTGAAGGTTAGATAGATGCAGAAACCATAGATAGATTTTTAAATTTGCTGGAAGGGTATTTCTTGGACCATGATTTCTCCGACCGAGAAAAGATTATTTTTGCACTCCTCAAAGCCGCTCCCCATGTCAAAGACTAGTGGGAAACCTACTATGAGCAAGAGGACGAAGGGGAACCATTTATGTTCTTGGCCACACCCACTTGGAATTCGTTCTGAGACAGCATCAAGGAACAATATTACCCCGTGGGGAGATATGAGCACAAATACATCCAATGGAGCACGCTGCGGTAGCAAAGGGATCAATATTTGCACGAACTGATGAATTTGTTCCATACCCTGCGCACAAAGTTGGGTATTAAAGATTTAGAGAGACATTTGGTGCTCAAGTACCACAACTATCTACACAAACAAATTCAAGAGGAAATGGATTTCCTCGACATTACATCGCTTGGCACGACATATCACTATGCCGCCAAGATCGAGCAAAAATTTATGAAGAATAAGCGAGACTTTGGATCTGCGAATCTGAAGCCAGGGAAAGGTGCCCCCGAACCACAGAACAAGGGGAAAGTCCAAAGCAGGGAGACTCAAAACAACGCCACAAATATGAATAATGACACGGGGAAGTGGTGTGAATTTCATAATAGCACCACTCATAGCACAAACGAGTGTCAGGCCAAACAGTCGTTGGTGGCCGAACTAAAGGCACCCGAATCAGATGCATTTTCTGATCCTGAGTCAGAACCAGATAAAGGAAATGACAAAGAGAAGCAAATCATTGATGTGGATCCTAGTGCCATTGTTGCCACCACCAAAATCCAGAGGGAGGATCCCGAGGATCTAGAGGAGGGGGAGCGCGTCTTCCATTCAGAAATGTGGGTGAAGGGTTCTCTTCTGAAATTCCTTGTCGATAACGGAAGCCAAAAGAATCTCATTTCAGCAGAGGTCATGAAGCGGCTCGGCCTACCGAATGTAGCACACCCACAGCCATATACCATCAGGTGGCTTCACCCAGGGAGAGATATCCGCATCCATCAATAGTGCTACCTTATGTACATCATCAAGCCATTCACGTATGAGGTCTTATGTGATGTTGCTCCTCTTGATGTAGCTGATGTATTATTGGGACAACCATACTTGTGGAGGCGACAAGATGTGTATGAGTCTAGGCCTTGTGCTGTTATTATTACTTTAGGAAATAACTTGTACAGGAACCAGAGGTAGTACCGCCTCTTGTCATCTTTTTGACTACTGCAAAACAATGCAGAAGATTGTTTTCCAAACCAGGAAATTTATTTTCCTTACAACTCGCTCACAGGGAAAGAATAATATTGTGGCCATAAACTCGAAACAGGGCTCCCCTGCATGGCTGCAGTAGATGGACAAAGTCATGGAGGAATACGAGGACATTTTCTCCTCACGCACAGAGATTACTCTACACTGTCATGACAAGAACTCCATTGATATGACCCCCAACACACTGTCGCCTGATGTTGCCATACCTCTTACAACTACACATACATAATCCACACATGTACTGTTTGAGGCTGATAAAGAAACCAAATTTACTAAACGAATCTAGCATGTTTTCCCACAGTTCCATGACATATTCAACAAATCTAATACCAAGTTCAACAGAATTTGCCTCATCTAATGAAGGATCTCAACGCAATGGGGACCATTGCTTCCTAAGGAGGGAGGAATGAGCCAGGTGGATATTAGTGGCCACCCACCTACTCCATTTGGACCTTCACCATCAATTCTTGTAGCTTTTCACATTCAGCACAACTTACTATTTTTAGCAGTTTTTTGGGTCCTGAACTTCCGGAGCCGTTTTGAGGCCGTAAATAATGTTTTTTTGGAAACCGGGAGCAACATGGGTCCATGGACCGATTTTTCTCACACCAAAAGTTGTACTTCTCAGATATATCTTTATAACGAACTATTTAGTGCATCAAACAAAGATCGTATGCCAAAGTTACGTCCCCGAGAAGTTGAAACACCAATTTACCCAAACGGGACCCACAGTTTTGGCGCTTCATCTCCTACGGTTAGGTTTTTGGATGTTTTAGCTTTTTCCATTATTTCTCAATAAAAAATAGGTCCTCGAGCCTCAATGTAACACAGTTCAAAGGTCTATATCTGCCACATCTCTTCTCAGAGATACGCTACCAGCACCCTAGCTAGTTTATTTCCATTATGTCTATAAGCATATTTCAGTCATTCTTTTATTAATAAAATGAAGCATTATTTCCACTGCATGTCTGTGTTTATGGTTATATCTGTATTCTATCGCGTTCCTACATAAATATGGATCATATTTATTTATGCTCAAAAATAGAATAATCAGTGGTATGTGGATAATAGTATACACATATGACCAGATACAAGAGTAAGTTATTGTCTCTAGATGAAAATATATCTAGAAATATCACTTTCAACAATGATGTAGCATGAAAAATAAATGGAAAAGGTACAATAACTTGAATAATGGCACAGAAAATGCACAAGATGTATTTTTCATTGATGGACTGGAACATAATTTGTTGAGTGATGTGTGACATAGGTTATGATGTCATCTTTTGATCCCAGGAATGTTAAATAAGGTAAAATACAATAGGAAATATATTATCCAAAGGAATCTGAACAATTAACAATGCATATGTTCTAAAGGAAGACAAGGAAGAATTACATGTGGGAAAACAACATGAGTGTTGGTTGTGGCATAAAATACGAGGGCATATAAAGTTTGATCATATCATCATACTCAACAAAAAAGGAGTTTTAAGAGGCCCCTAAGATAACGAAGACATAAAAATCTATTTGCAAGTCTCAAGAAACAAACTTATGTTCCTTTCAAAAATAAAGATAAAATATGAATGAGTAAACCACTACAACTAGTACAGGTGGATATGTGTGGGCCTTCTAGAAAAGAAGCACCTGGAGGTGAGAGTTACTTCATGTTAGTGATTGATGATAATTCTAGACTAACATGGGTAGTATTTTTTATAAATAAATCATATGCATTTGAGAAATTTAAGGTCTTCAAAGCGTTGGTAGAGAACCAGATAGACTACAAGGTAATGTGCATATGGTCAAGCAAAGGAGGAGAGTTTATGTCAGACGAGTTTGCATATTTCCGTGATGAACATGGAATACAAAGGAAGTATACCATTGGAGAAAAATCTAGCGGATTGAAGTTGTTGAAATATGGAATAGGTTAAGACAACAAATGGCTAGAGATATGATGCATGAAAGAAACATATCACATACCTATTGGGAAAAATATATTCACACAATTGTTCACATATTGAACAAGGCACATCTCAAACCTAACTGTGATAAGACACCCTATGAATTATGGCATGGAAACTAGCTTCAATCAAACACTTCAAAGTGTTCGAAAATAAGTGTTATATTAAAAAAATGATGAGAAATTGAGAAAATTTAATGTTAGGGCAGATGAAGAGATATTCTTGGGGAAATCAATGAAAAGAAAAGGGTAGATGTGATAAAATAAAAGGTTGCATAATATTTTTGATTGTATATATGTGAAAGTTGATAAGGAAATACTTATCAAGAGAAATAAGACATGTTTTATCAACCCCCGAGATCAGCCAATCAATGAAGAATAGGAGGGGCATGTTGAATATGTAGAGGAACATAAACCCATTTGAAATCACCCTCCAGATATGTAGAAAAGAACCATCCCGAAGATCAAATTATTGGTAAGAATAATGCAATGGTCCAAACAAGAAGTAAACTTGTTGAGACACCAAATCAAGCTCAGATTGTTATGCTATGCACGACTGGACTCTCTCTCTCTCTGTATATATATATATATATATATATATATATATATATATATTGAAGCAAGCGGAGATGAACATTGGATAAATGCCATGCATGAGGAATTGGACCAGATAGAAAATAATGAGACTTGGGAGTTGACATCAAGACCAATAAATAAAAACATCCTAGGCACAAAATGGGTTTTCAAAAACAAGCTGAATGAACAAGGGTAAATTGTTAGAAACAAACCCAATTTTGTATGTAAGGGTTATGCATAGGTAGAAGGGTTAGAATTTGAAAAAAAAATTTCTCCAGTGGAATGGCTAGAAACAATCAAAATGTTTCTTACTTTTTCTGTCACAAAGACTTCAAAGTATATCATATGGAAGTGAAGTCTACCTTTCTGAATGGAAATCTTGAAGAATAAGTCTATATAGAACAACCTGAATAATTCTATATATAATTCTATATAATCAATCCATTATATAGAGGTCATTCCTAGCCAAATATCAATTTAATATTATTATAAAATTATATTTTTTAAGCTAAAATTTATCATTCATTTGTCAAAAATATACATAGCAGTTTAAATATTTAGCATGTGTGTGCCACTCAAAAAAATTGACCAAAACTTGAAGAGTAATGATTTTTTATAAAACATGATACATAAATCATATCATTTGTAACATATTTTTATAAAAACAAAAGTGGCTAAATGCATGTTGAACCCAACTAATCTATATTTCCCTAGCATAAGAAAGTTCTTAGATATAAACATAGTAGATACAAGAATGGAATTTTCAACAACAAGAGGGTTCATGGCTCTATGAGGATGTAAAAGAATTTATTGGGTCTACAGGGGTCCCTGGTGATGCAGGGCCTTTTCCCTTTCCAGCTATGCCTCAATCCTAGCTAGTCAGTTAGTGATATTCTCATGTTCCAAGCTATGATCTTTGTGCTCCATCTGTATTTCATCTATTTGCATCAAGATCTTGCATGCATCATTGTGTTCCAACATAACTTTGCTTAAAATATACTTCATGTTTCAATGTAACTCAATTGTATAAAGATATTAGTTTTGGCGCCCCTTTGTGTGATCCAGGTCAAGCACCCAATCTTCCATGGATTCTAGAATCACTTCACTATTTTTCTCATCACGATAAAATCTTCATCATCAACCTAATAAATTTCTTTCTGGATGAAATTGGGGGTCTGTGAGCAGTATCTTCTAAAAACATTATGAGCTCGAATTTTTTCGTGAGCACTCCCTTCAATCTGAGAGGCAGAGCCTTGTTGAGACCTTGTGCATTCGAGGTATAGAAACAAAATAGCTGAAAAAAATGATGTAGGGTAATACATAAGAGAGATTGAGAGTAATGAGAGGGTACAATTCTAATAGGAGGGGGCAATCACCTATACACATGATGATGTAAAACCCATATTAAATTACCGACAAAGAGAGTAGGGAAGATCAAATAGGGGGAAATTTTATATAAGGGGTAGGAAGATCGACCATGAAGAATTTAACCAAAAAAAGTGAGGACCAAATTTTCTATTGAAGGAGAGAGTACCTAAAATGAAAGCTTAAAATCTTTTCTAAAATTTGTGTAAAATATGTTTTTATTCAACTGCTAGAAGGTGGACATCAAACAATTCCTTTTTAAAATTAAGGGAAATACTAGTGAGATGGTGGACCATATCTCCTCGAGGTGTGCCATAGTTGAGGAAGTGAGAGCATTCCTATGCTTTCTCATGCCACTAACAACAAATCCTCTCCTCCTCGAGCACTCTTCCTCTGCTACTTTCTCTCCAACACAATAGGGAGGTCGATCAATGGAGATATACAATGGTCTTGGCTACATTAGATAGATAGGAAACTTGTGAAGATGAGTTTGATACCTATAGTAAGGGATGGGTGCCAGGAAGACTGGGGTTTACCCCTTCGAAGATAATGGAAATAATAGGACCAAAGAGGTAATGTGACACTAAGTGAATCACATAGCTTTCTAGAGAGGGTTTCCACAATATTTCTCGACACAACTCAACATAACCAAAATAATATTGATTTTCGTATTAAAAAAATCCTCCAAATGAATTCTATGAGACAACAACATCGAGCAGTGGAATCTCATTGTGAATTGGTGTGTGAGATTAATTACCTTGCATGGTTATTAAAACTAGATGCAAGTGTTGTCACTATGCCACTAATGATTACTTGAGTTCACATCTTTGAGTCCGTGCTAATTCTACCCTCACGTCCATTTAAATCAGTGACTTCTTCCTGAGGCTCTCCTTAGGTAACACCTCGATTGGGTGTATTATAAAAATAGATTAAATTTTATTAAAAATAAATATTTTAAAATAATATGTCTTTGTAATATTAATTATTTACCTTTTGTTTTCAAAGTTTAAGATATGTAAGTGATATTAAATATTTGTCAGATAAAATGGTTTGGTTGACTTGATTTAATTTCACTATATATATATAATCCAAGAATGATCATAATCCATTAAAAAAATGTTAATGGTTGAAATGATCATTCTAAATAGGGTAAAATTTATCCAAAAATGAGGTTGATCCATCATTATTGGATCAATATTGAATTATGAGAAAGATTCACATAAAAATATGCATAAATGTTATTTAATCGTGTAATTGTGAAATTCTTTTTTCTCATATATTTCCAATGTAAATTTAATTTGTAAGTTAAACAATATTAATTATTTATAGATCAAACTCCAATAGAAATGGAGTGCTTTTTTCCATGTATTTTCAATGTAAATTTAATTTGTAAGTCAAACAATATTAATTATTTATAGATAACATGGGTGTAGTACTTTATTAATCATTAATATATTCTCTTATTTATATATTTTCTTTAGGACATGGAATTACAGTAATGTATTAATTCCTCCTCTTACTTGGAACACATCTTGCTCCATCACAAAGGTGACACTCCTGGTGCAACCATTACATCTCTTGGGGATTTGCTAATCTTTACATTCAATGGTTATACCTCCATAATAACTAAAAAAAACATGTATTTGCATATGTTCAACGTCTATTAGTTCTTTCATGCCCGATCCATTCTTGTGAATCTCTTGGTCAATGTAGTCCATATTGGAAAGAAGTTTGGAACCAATTCTTTTATTTTAAAACCCAAGTCTCTTTGATGGATTCTACAAATTCATTTTGGGAAAGAGATGAAATAAATACCTTTTTTTATGAAAAATGTGAGAAGAAGTAAAATGTAACTCATAGCCACTTGTTCAATCCTACGGATAATATTGTGGGGTCCATAAAATTTGGAGGTAATTTTTAATTCTTCTTTTGATTGAGTGTAGATTGCCTCTAAATTTGTCACTTCAACAATACCCCATCACTGTCCTCAAATTGCCTTTCACTTTGATGTTTATTTTCTTGTTGCTTCATCCAATTTTGCACCATTTGAAGGTTTTCCTTTAGAATTTTCATTAAGGGTATTTGTTAACCTCATATGTTCCCTATCACCTAGGCCTAACAAGTCTAAAATTTGACTCCTTTTAGTAGCAATTTGGTGGCTCCCAAAAGGACATGTATTAAGTAAAAATTTATTACTCTATTATATGGTTTTAAATAGCCCAATTTGATAATGAAATTTAAGATAATTTTTACTTTATAGCGTATATGACTTCCTAAGACATTCCAATTGCATCAAGGATTTCCCTTCCTCTCAAGAAACCATATTTTTATTAATAAATATATTCTAACAAAACATTGTTAGGATGGACTTCTATGAACCCTTCTATTGTTTTCTAATTGGAGTTTCATAGCCATAAAATTATGAATTCATCAAAATAGGTTGAAGAGTTCTTGTGGATGATTTCTTGAAACATATATTTGAAGATTCCTTAAATAACAACATTACTTTATTCTTTCACTTCACTCAAAACATCATCTTATATAAGATCATAAAGTCCCACGAAGAAATTCATTATCCAACCCTCCAAACTAGATATCTTGTCCCTTTGAAAAGAGTGTACTCCTTGATGTTTCTCTCAATTGTAGTATCATGAAGCCCACCTTTGAGATATTTTGATCACATTTGTATTGTTTGAACCTTTCTTGACCATGATTAAAATAATTATGATGTGTTTTATGCAATTGATTTTTTATGGAATGAGCTGGATGACTAAGTGTGTGATATATTCTTATTTAACTATGATTTCATGATTTTATCCATGTTTAAAGTTACACTAACCCATTGATTAAATAGGTCAAAGTTCAAGGAGGGCCTACTCCAACATTGCATGCAAATAAAGGGGGATTGTGTCTGCTCATCAAACTCCACCACCCAAGGCACGAAATCCATTGTGTTACATTAATTTTTTTAACTAAGAGAGGGTACTTTAGGAAGGGATTTGATCCCCAAAACATAGGTCCCTAATTATAGGGATCCTAGAAACATAAGTCCTTTAATCAAGGACTAATTCAAGGGACAATATATATAAATTTTCAGGATATCCCTTGAAATCTTATTCATTTTTTTTGAGTGACAGGATGATGAAAATAAAAAAAAATTAAACTCAGATAACACCCACTTATTAATCACAAACAAACTTTTAGTTAATTATGAATCTCAAGAATTTCCTTGCTTGCCCCAACATATAAATTACATTCCTATATATTTCGAGAGGAAGGAAATATCTCATAATTCAAAGAGATAATTCCTCTCCTATAAAACTTGGAGGAAGTTGAGAGGAGTCCTCTTAAATTTAGGTTCCTATATTTAAGACATCCTAAGAAAATATAATTAGTTCTGATTACATAATGTTTCTAGAATTTTACATAATCTAGTATTTTGTAAAAACTTCTTAGACTTAGAAAATTTTAAATAGATTTATTTTAATAATGGAAAGATGCTCCTGCATCAGACTCTTGGGGAAAAAAATTCTTCTTGAACTCCCATTCATAAATTCTTTATTGTTGTTTCCTTCACTTAGAAGTTTGAAATAATTTGGGTGTATTTGTAAAATAAAATGTTTTCTTCAAATATTTTCCTCGTGGATCCCAAGGGTGATTTGCTAGATGTAGACTTGGTTTTATTCTTAATTGCACTCTAGTCTTCTGGTTTGGAAACTTGATTTCTTCTTGAAATTGGGAAAAACATAATAATCTTGTCTACATAAATGAAGTATTTTCATGATTTTTTTTCTTTAGAATTTATCTTCAATTTGTTCCCATCTTCTTTAATTTCATTTGTACATGAAGCAAACATGTTAAACAAAATAATTTGTTCATTAGGCTTCTGAAGCCCATTATTAGCCATCAAAATCACTGCCATGTATATAATTGTCAAGACAACTTGAAATAAATTTGTCTTCTTATTCTTTTGTGCTTTCTTCCTTTCTACCACAGATATACATTCCACTATCTCATTTTGTGCCTCACCTGTATCGCTTGCTTTTACTCATCCTCTCTCAAATCCACAAGTACTTCCTCTTCCACAACCTCCTCACAACTATATTTTATTATATCATTTTCGATATCAATTTGAGGTTTCTCACATAAAAACCCCTTGTTATCTCTCAATACAACCCCTTTCTCTTCATTTTCATGTTGTTTATACTTTTCATTAGGAAATGTATATCATGTTTCCTCTTCAATATAATGCTCCATTCAGTATGAAATTCCTAATAATTCTCATCTTGATGGACTAAGCATTAGGTGCATGTAATCTAAATTGTCCTCTTCCATTCTCTTTTGGAAATCATTTTTGTTATCGTATTTAATATCATAGGATAAAAGGTTAGTGTATCTACTAACTCTTTTCCTTTCTCATGTATTCCCATTTTATGGCGTAGAACTAAATCAAATTCCTCTTTTCATGTTTTAATATCTTCTAATGCTTGGCATGATTGTGATCTTTTAACAATCACCATGTCTCTAAATAGCCTAAGAGTTTCATTAATTTGTGAAACCCCCTACCATCAGAAATCCTTGCAGTATTTTTGAGGGAAGCCTCCCTCTTGTTTGATTCTATGATGTCTTGACCAAAAAATTCTTAAGTACACCATATCGTGATGGACTAAACATCAAGTGCCTTTAATATAAGTTATCCTCTTCTATTCCCTTTGAGAAAGCATGTTTTAGATTCCCATATTGCTTGAATAAATAATTTCCCTTCCATACATTTCTTGGGTACATTATAAATGAATTTTAAAACCTTAGCATAGGATTTATGTGAATTACTATCTAATTTATTTGATTTTTTTTCAAAAAAATAATTGAAGTACAATGAGGGAAAATTAAAGGGTCAATAATAAAAAAATAAGAAATAATTAGAAGGTATTTTTCTTTACCCATTTATCCTAGATGGTTGGAAATTTAGAATCTTAGCTACTAGGTGGTTAAGATGGAAGCCAAAGTGAGGTCAACCTCGTGTTCGCCTATTTGACCATGAGTTGGCTTTTTTCATTTCTAATTGTTGAGAATAATGAATAAATAACTTAGGGTTGAGGTTGGAAAACCTACAACTTAGGGTTGGAGGCTTAGTTCAATGTGGGAATTAGGACAACTAAATATTTGATAACAATATGCTTAGAGCAAGGATTCAAATAAAACACCTATAAGCATTGAGAAACCTTTACACCAAACTTTCTTGAATTGAGACGTATTTTTTAACTAGATATTCTTTAGGTATTAATTGAAGCGTTGTTAATAGAAATTTAATAAAAAAATACACATTGCTAACGTAGCTTCCATTTTTAGAAATCGAATCTCTTCAAAACTTAAATTTGTGCATTATGTTTGGCCAGAACATATGTAAACAAAATTCACTAGGTGAAATTCGAAAATAAAATTATACACGAGCCACAACCCAATCATAAAAAAAATAGGAAATGATCATACTTATGATAATGGAGGCTAGTCATGACCATATGGGGTAGAGGCCCAACTTCTCCAATGGATTAGCATCTATGGACTATATAAGTTATGGGGGAGGCTTAAGAGACTTATATTTTTTTATCCTTATGTGATAAGGTAAGGGACCAACTTCTACCACACATGTGCTTTTCATATACCTATTTATCAATGGTTTAGAAACACATCCTATCACCCCTATGTGAACTATGGTTTAGAAACACATCCTATTACCCCTATGTGAACTTCTTAATAAAGGATGGGAAAATCCATATGGTTCCTTATAAATTGTGCCAACGGGTCCACCACAAAACACTAAATTTTTTTGGAGGTACTCCATCTCTACCCTTGTCTTTTGAGCTCATGCCATGATCCACATAGAAAAATTAGTTCAAAATCTAATAGATATCTTACAACCATCAAAGTATAATGTTCTCTAGATATATTTTGGATTGTAAAAGAGTTGACTTTTTATTTTTTATTTTATTTTTGAAAAACCTATTGACTATTGTATGGTGTCAATGCAATTCAAGAGTTATATCCAAATAGTTGTATTCTTTGTTTTTAATGGCAACCTAGGCCATGTAAACTTCTTTAAGTGAATATTTTTCTAAAAATTGCCTAAAAATACACCTCTTTATATATATTCTTTTTTTTACAATATACTATTTTTTTTTTATTAAAAAAAACAAACCATAATAAAATGATATATCCCAAAGAAATATTTTTCTTAACAATATTGCTCTCTTTAATAAAAAAGAAAAGCGATAATGTTAATGCAAAAACCCAACCCCATACATAAAAACTCAAATAAAAACATAACCAAAATAAATACTTTAAAATTCCCACTCACAAGCATTATAACAACCTATATGTAACACCCATCCCATCAATATAGTCATTAAAAAAAAAATATTACTTTTAACTAAACCACTATCAAGAAATGCCTACACATTACTTATAAACAAATTTTGAACATAAACTATAGCTTAAAAAAAAAAATCATAAATCATGGCTATTACACGATAATAACATAACATTTGCAAAGTGTATCCATACCCTTATGTCTACAGGTTTCATTACAATAATCAACAAATATTACTAAGTTATACATTTAGATTTCTCTGTTATTCGATATATTGAACTACGGTTAGTCATTTAAGTCATGGTTGTACTTGCATTTAATACACATCAACTTTCTCGGCATTAAAAATTAAATCCCATGGCATGGTGGCACTGCTTGGTTACAGCATATTTCAGGCTTAATTGAAATATCTACCCACATAATTTATCTCGTTTATGAATTGCACTTGTCAAATCTACCGCCGTAGATCCATCTAGACTCGATTTGATGGTGATTGAGGTTTAAGGTTTGGTGCTAGTCACCATACCCTGTTAACTGATTTCTTTTGTCATTTCTCCGTTTCTCTAAAGCTCTCTGATGCATGCACCTCCAGCCTTTGCTTCAACTCTTTGCAAAAGAGGTAGCCATAGATTGTTTTGTCAAGATTTTCCACAGATGGTGTCGATGGCCGTGACAATTAAACTGTTGAGTTCTTCTTCTAGTTCATGACGTTTTTTCTGCTTCCTTGAGGTATGTGGCTATTCGACGCTATGGTTTTTCCCTTTTAATGATTCTGGCTTACAATTGAACTTAAAGGTTTACTTTAATATTCCTTTGTAGTGTCTTTATACTTTTCTTCTTCGTTATCTCTTAGATTTAATATCTAAACCTCATATTTATGTTATGGTGCAGAGTTCACAGTACGAAAATCACGGTTTCTATGGAATAAAGTTCGGTGAATCCATTTTTGCTTCCACCCTCAGCACGAAGAAAGAAAAAGGTAATTACACATTTTTTTATATATACACGAATGAGGGTTTTAAGTTTATTCAATTTCAATACTTTCTGTTAACACTTACCCATAAATCTATAATGATGCCATTACATGCTTTGCACTCCTTCCCATTTTCGGCAGGAATTAAATAGGTAAGCTGAGAATTGTTTCCAAATGACCTATGGTTTTCCTTTCCAGAAACTCTTGGTTAAAATAACAATGTTTTTACTCATGCCCTTTTTTATTTGTTTTCACAGGTAAATTGTTTGAAATAATTTTGGGGAAATGAGTACTCACTCCATTGAATTCCTCTTAAGAGCATCTTCTCTTTGCATTGATACAGGTACCATTTCCTGCATTTTGAGTCGAGTGTCCGAAATTCTCTCAAGTCTTAGTTCTTGGCAGAACTTCCCATTGAACTAGAACTGTAGAATTGTAATAAATACAACTTGCTAAAGAATGCAAGATTTTTCTACATGTAATAGTATTTTTGGACTAAATAATATTTCGTTTTCTTGAAAGAACTTCAATATGTAACTTTTATAGATTTTGGAGGTTCTATGCTCTCTATAATTAGACTTGGTTTCTGGTCTGAGTTAAACTATGTAGTTCATGACCGTTTACGAGATATTAATATAAGTTCTATAATTCTCAGAATAGTGAATGTATTCTCTGAATTACTTCTATAGTTTATTTTCACAGAGAATCTATCTTAATTTCCTTTTTTTTACAAGTTAATTTTCTTTTACTCTCTCAGAGTATAGATCTACAAAAGGTATCTTTTGTTTCTTGAAAATTACTTAATGACAGTCTTAATGCTTTTCATTCTAGCAGAAATTATCTTTCTCAGTATTCCTCAATATATAATTTACATATTTCTGATCTTGGTCTCCGATGTATAATTTACAGCGTTTAATTAGCTAAATTTCCATTTAAAGTTTTCTTTTCTCTGCTATCTTTATACAACTTAGGGGTCGATCAGACTGAATGAATTTAGTCCGTGTATATTCTATGGGATTGGAACAAGCATTCTGAAATTTTGGAACACCATAGTTTTGGAATTCGGTAAACCTCCTTATAATTTTCTGTGTTTTCCAGTTTTCTGTCTAATTAGTTACTTATGGTGAACTTATTTACCGAAAGATTCATACCATGTTTAAGTAAGTCATTATACAACATGCTAACCTACTTCCTCTATCACACAGTAACTCTTTACTTTATATATATACAAGAATTAAAGAAAAGAAACTCCAACAGTTACTCAGTAACCCTTCTTTTCCAAGATGAATGTCCTTTATTTAATTCTTTCTTAAAACAGTATTCATCCAGAATCTACTTTACTGAAATAACAGTATAAATTTACTTTTCTGTGATATTAAATAACCAGAGTCTACTTCTCGAAAGTAACATCATAACCTTAATTATTCATAACATTATCTAACCAGAGTCTACTTCCCTGAAATGACAGTATAATTTTACTTATCTGTGATTGACTATGGTTGTCCTCCCTATCGTGAATGAGAAAATTACATCATCATCCCCCCCGTGCTCCAATCCTGAGCAAGTAGAAATAAAAACAGTGCATGGAAGAGATCTCAGGACTCTGGTCCAATCCTCCTTCCAAAAAGTGCAGGAT
Organism: Pinus albicaulis; assembly: GCA_034641835.2. Lineage (NCBI taxonomy): Eukaryota > Viridiplantae > Streptophyta > Pinopsida > Pinales > Pinaceae > Pinus > Pinus albicaulis. The sequence continues at coordinate 738,765,072 of CM076580.1, forward strand.
AGCTGAATGTTTTTCCACTGGTTCTACCAGCTCAGGAAAATACAACTCTCTTTCCTTCTTCACATCCTAACACATAAGTCAGAACCCCTCTTCCTCATAGGGATGTTGTTTTTATCCACAGAGAAAGAGTAACTGACCAAAAATTTTTCATTCAACTACTTCTCAGTTGGAATAAATATTTTACCATCAATCTTTCACTCTATGGAACCAATTACATAACCAAATTAATTAATCAAATTTAATTTCTGTTCATAATGTATTATTTTCAAAATAATAACAAGAAATGTTTTAGTCTTAAAAAATAACTTAACCAATAGTTAAAATTTAGACCAGTGGTTACAACTCCCCCCCTGGAAGTGAACACCATCCCTGGTGTTCTTATTCTGCTCCAACAAAAATTTCAGGGTAGGCTTCCTAAACAAAACCTTCATCTTCCCAGGTAGCTTCATCCAGGCCAAAGTGCTTCCATTGCACTTTAACCTAGGTGATGGACCGTTTCCGGAGCATGATTTATCTCTGATCGATTATACATTGAGGCTCAACCAGAAACTCTTCGTTTGGCTCAACCTACTAAAAATGAGCTTCAATTAGTTTTACTCATAAATCTTATCATCTTTAATCAATCTGGTATTCATATTCTACTTGAATATTCTGCCAGTGGATTATGTGTCTTGGATCGTGAATGTATCATTTCAATAACGATACATGAAAGACGTTGTGTACATGAATATGACTAGGCAGTGCCAATTGGTAAGCTACGGGTCCTACCCTTTCCAATATTTGGAAAGGGCCACAAAACTTGGGAGCTAACTTGGCACAAGATGTCCATCTTAAAGTACTTTTCTTTGGCTTGATTCTTACGTACACATGGTCCCCCACCTTAAACTCACGATAAGTACTTTTTTTTATTTGCATACACTTTTTGTCTATCCTGAGCTACCTTCAAATTTTGTCGGATCTTCTTTACTTCTGTCTCCATTTCAACTAACATTTCTGGTCCAAGCATCAACTTGGTTTCTGGGCTGCTCCAATTAATAGGAGTTCTACATTGTCATCCTTACAAGGCTTCAAATAGACTCATCTTAAGAGATTCCTGATAGCCGTTGTTGTACGCAAGCTCCACTAGGTGCATATATTCTTCCCACCTAGTTGGTTGTTGCATTACATACATACGTAACATATCCTCTAGGATCTAATTCACTCGTTCCGTTTGTCTGTCTGTCTGTGGATGGTAAGAAGTGCTGAAATTAATTTGAGTCCCCAGTCTTGTAAACAACATTTTCCAGACCGTTGAAGTAAGCTTCACATCCCTTTCAGATATGACAGTCTTTGGGATGCCATGTAGTCTAAATATATCTCGCATGAATATGTCTGCTATCTACACCGTCTTATAAGTGGACTGCACTGGTATAAAGTGTGTTGATTTACTTAATTGATCCACCACTACCATTATAGAGTTATTATGCTTCTTTGACCTTGGTAGTCCAGTGATAAAGTCTAACGATATCACTTCCCACTTCCACTCAGGTATTGGTATAGGCTGCATCAGCCCATCAGGGTGTCGGTGCTCCACTTTCACTTGTTGGCATTCTAAACACTTATTTAGATATTCTGCAATATCTCTCCTCATACCTGGACATAAGTAATTCCTCATTATTGTTGTTAACATCTTCTGATATCCAGGATGTCCAAAGTAATTAATTTGATGATGTTCATTCAAAATCAATTCCTTCAACTCCATTTTGTTTGGAACAAAAATTTTCTTTTTGAAAATTAGCAACCCATCCTTATCAATTTCGTAATCAATAGATTTTCCTTGGTCTTTGAACTCCTTTTCTTGGTGCCACATAAAATTATACTCAGGATCTTTCTCAGCTTCTATTTTTATCTGCTCCAAAAAATCTGCACTCAACCTGATTATAATATAGCTCATAAACTCCATGCAATTTTCTGCTTAACGCATCAGCTACTCTATTTTCCTGACCTTTTACATGCTTCATATCAATGTCAAATTCACTCGAGAAGGCATTCCACCTTTCCTGGAGAGAATTGAGATTAGTTTTCTTAAAATAGTTGGTTAAGATGCTATGATCAGTTTTGAGTACAAATATTTTTCCAAGAAAGTAGTGCCTCCATACTCGGAGTGCATGTAGTACTGCTGCCAGCTCCAAATTGTAAGCAGAATAACTTTGCTCATGCTCTTTTAATTTTCGTGACTCATAGGTAACCACTTTACCCTCTTGTGACATAATTTCCCCAACTCCTTCTTTGCATGCATCTGTGCAGACGTCAAACTCTTTATTAGGATCAACTACCCTTAATATTGGAGCTGTAGTCAATAACTGTTTCAATCTTTCAAAACTATCGTGACATTCCTTTATCCATTTAAATATTTTTCCTTTCCTTTGTGAGGAAGTAATTGGGAAAGCAATTTTTTGAAAAACCTTTAATAAACCGCTGATAATAACCAGCCAATCCCATAAAGGATCGGATGTCTGCCACATTTTGAGGTACTTTCCATTCCATAATCGTCCTGATTTTCTCAGGGTCAACTGCAATACCTTTAGCAGAAATAACGTGACCAAGGTACTGTATTTCTTCCTTGAAGAAATCACACTTGATGAACTTAGCGTACATCTGGTGCTTTCTTAACATTTCTAGCACAATCCGCAGGTGTTCTTTGTGTTCCTCTGCATTCTTAGAGTAAAATAAAATGTCATCAATAAATATTAACACAAAATTATCCAGATAGGGGTGAAATACACCATGCATTAACCTCATAAATTTTTTCGGTGCATTAGTCAACCCAAAAGGCAGCACCAGAAATTCATAGTGCCTGTACCTTGTACGAAAAGCGGTTTTATTTATGTCTTCATCCTTTATCCGGATCTGATGGTATCCCGACCTTAGATCTATCTTTGAAAATAATGTCGCTCCCTTCACCTGATCAAACATATCATCGATTTGTGGTAGAGGATATATGTTTTTAACATTCATTTTATTAAGCTGGTGGTAATCCATGCACATTCGTATGGTTACGTCTTATTTTTTCACAAACAACACAAGTGCTCCCCAAGGGGATACACTTGGCCGGATGTACCCTTTATCTAATAATTCCTGTAGCTGCATATTTAATTCAGTTAATTCAGGTACACTCATTCGATAGGGTTCCCTTGAAATTGTTGATGCTCCAGGTATCAATTCAATAGTAAAATCTATGTCCCTTTTAGGCGGTAAGCCTGGTATTTCCTCTGGAAATACATCCATAAACTCCTGCACTACTGGTATATTTTCCAGCATTGGAGCCTTTTCTTTAGAATTGGTAAGGCCCACTTATATGGAATATAACTGGCATCCCTTCCTCATGTACTTTCCCATTTGAGATGCTGTGATTGGACGTAGTTGTAAAGGTTTCTTTATGCCTTGAATTTCTTGGTGGGTTCCATCCTGCATTCTGTAGTAGATGATATTTTCTTTATAGTCTACTAACATTCAGTGCTTCTCCAACCAGTCCATGCCAAGTATCACATCATAAGGACCCAGAGGTAATATATTCAGATCCACAGTTAGTTGTTGTTCACTAATATTTAGTGCACAATTTGGTATTTTGGCACTAACTTTCCTCTTAGCTCCAGTGGCTAACTGTACCAGCCATGGGTCTTGAATTTTTGACTCCGCAATTTACAAATTTCTACTACTTTGGGACTTTCATAGCTTAAACTTGCACTTGGGTCTACCAAAATAGAAATAGCTTGAGATAGCAATTTACCTTCCAATTCTATCATTTTCGGTTGGTAGTCTGCTTGCCAACCTTCCAATGTTGCATTAATTCTGGAAACGTTTATGGTGACATCACCCACTGTTGAGGCTTCCTGTAAATTGGTAACTGTCTCACTCCTACCTCGCCGTGGACAGTTTACGTAGTAATGTGCCTCACCATACCCCCAACACTGTAAAGGTGGCTTTTGGTTCTGGGCTTGTTTTGGTTTGCTGGAGGCTTTTGTGGGTTTATCTTCTATAGGCCATATTATTCTTTGATGATTCCTTCCAAAATATTTGCTAACTGAGCTTCTGCCAACACTTTTGAAATTGCTAGTTTCATTTCTATTGAAACCAAAACTGCCCTTATGCTCTTTCTTTTCCTACCAAATTTTACCTTGTTCACCTTTTTCTTTAGCTTACTGGTAACACATTCTGGCCTTTCTGATTGCCTCGTTCATAGTCTTAGGATTCACTAACTCAATACGTTCTTTCATATGAGTCGGCAAAATACTCAGGATCCATTGTACTTTAGCCTTTTCATCTCTTAAATAGGGAACATAATGAAGTAAGGAAGTAAACTTAGTGATGTACTCATCCATCGCATTTGTCCCAGCTTCAAGTCATGGAACTCTCTAGATTTTTCGTATATAAGTGTTCAGTTAAGTATTTATCTTTAAAACACTATTGGAACAAGTCCCAAGTCACATCCTGGTCTTCTATACTGTGGACATTTTTCACTTCCTCCCACCATAATGTGGATTTTTCCCTTAACTGATAAATATCCAATTTGGGTTTAAGATTAATGTTGTATTCATATATCTGAAAATACTTGTTCATGTTTATCAGCCATGCCTCAGCCACTTCCTCTTCTACTCCATCAAATTTAGGAGGCTTTACTTTCCGAAATTCACCTTGTAGCTCCACTTTCTATCTCTTAACTTCTTTCCGATCTGACACATTATCTGACTCAGCTTCATTGTATTTTTTATTTTTGTTACTACGCTGAGACTGACTTCTTTCCATTCGGTCAGTGTCATGTTCTCTTATTTGTTGTTCATTTCCTTCCTAAAACTCTCTATCAGTACTTGGCTTCTCATTTCCTTGATTTTGTTTGTCTGAGAGGCTTTTTAATATCCTCTCCTGTTCTTGCATCAAACATGCATTGTCATTTTACACCCTCTCCTTTTCCTCTTGTAACTTTTGTACTGTAGTTAGCAGAATGTGGGTTTGGTGGTGTTGCTCCTCTAGCAATCTTCTTGTTTGCTGGTGTTGATCCACACTCAGTTGTACCCACATCTTTGGAAACAATTCTGGTCGAGATTGTGGTTCGCTTGGGTTCTAAGGTGGCTACTACGTTTGACCCCGTATCATATTTTCTCTTGTTATAATTCTCTTATTTCTCCCCCTGTGCATCATTTATACACAGTTTAAAAATGTTAGTTGACCCATAGGGTCCCAACATTACAACGCTGCTCTGATACCACTTGTAACACCCATCCCATCGATATAGTCATCATATATATATATATATATATATATATATATATATATATATATATATATATATATATATATAACTTTTAACTACACCATGATCAAGAAATGGCTACACATTACTTATAAACAAATTCTGAACATAAATTCCAGCTTAAAAAAAAATCATAAATCATGACTATTACACGATAATAACATAACATTTGCAAAATGTATCCATACCCTTATGTCTACAGGTTTCATTACAATAATCAACAACTATTACTAAGTTATACATTTAGATTTCTCTGTTATTCAATACATTGAACTACGATTAGTCATTTAAGTCATGGCTATACTTTCATTTAATACACATCAAATTTCTCGGCATTAACAATTAAATCCCATGGCACGGTGGCAATGCTTGGTTACGGCATATGTTAGGCTTAATTGAAATATCTACCCGCATAATGTATCTCAGTTATGAATTGCACTTGTCAAATCTTCCGCCGTAGATCCATCTAGACTCGATCTGACGGTGATTGAGTTTTAGGGTTTGGTGCTAATGACCATACCCTGTTAAATGATTTCTTTTGTCATTTCGGCGTTTCTCCAAAGATCTCTGATGCATGAACCTCCGGCCTCCGCTTTGGCTCTCTGCAAGAGAGGTAGCCATATATTTTTCTGTCTAGCTTTTCCACAGATGGTGTCGATGGTTGCAAAAGTTAAAATTTGTTGAGTTCTTCTTCTAGTTCATGACGTTTTTTCCACTTTCCTGATGTATGTGGCTATCCGGCGTTGTGGTTTTGACCTTTTAATGATTCTGGCTTACAGTTGAACTTAAAGGTTTACTTTAATCTTCCTTCGCAGTGTCTTTATACTTTTCTTCTTTGTTATCTCTTAGATTTAATACCTAAACCTCATCTTTATGTTATGGTGTAGAGTTCACAATATGGCAATCACGATTTCTATGGAATCAAGTTCAGTGAATCCATTTTCGCTTCCACCCTCAGCACGAAGAAATAAGAAGGTAATTACACACACACACACACACACACACACACACACACATATACATGAATGAGGGTTTTAAGGTTATTCGTTTTCAATACTTTCCATTAACACTTACTCATAAACTTATAATGATGCGATTATAGGTTTTTCACCTTCCCATTCTAGGTAGGAATTAAATATGTAAGTTGAGAATTGTTTCCAAATGACCTATGGTTCTTCTTTCCAAAAACCCTTGGTTAAAATAACAATGCTTTTACTCATGCCCTTTTTTATGTTTTTTCACTAGTAAATGGTTTGAAATACTTTTGGGGAAATGAGTACTCGCTCCATCGAATTCCTCTTAAGAGCATCTTCTCTTTGCATTGATACAGGTACCATTTCCTGCGTTTTGAGTCGGGTGTCCGAACTTCTCTTGGGTCTTAGTTCTTGGTAGAACTTCCCATTGAATTGGAACTGTAGAACTGTAATAAACACAACTTGCTACAGAATGCAAGCTTTTTCTACATGTAATAGTACTGTCGGACTAAATAATATTTAGTTTTCTTGAAAGAACTTCAATATGTAACTTTTATAGATTTTGGAGGTTCTCTGCTCTCTCTAATTAGACTCGGTTTCTGGTTTGACTTAAACTATGTAGTTCGTGACCATTTACGGGATATTAATATAAGTTTTATAATTCTCAGAAAAAGTGAATGTATTCTTCGAATTACTTCTATAGTTTTTTTTCACAGAGAATCTGTCTTAATTTTCCTTTGTCTTACAAGTTATTTTTCTTTTACTCTCTCAGAGTATAGATCTACAAAGTTTATCTATTGTTTCTTGAAAATTAATTAATGAAAGTATTAATTCTTGTCATTCTAGCATAAATTATCTTTCTCAGTATTCCTCAATATATACTTTACATATTTCCGATCTTGGTCTACAATGTATAATTTACAGCGTTTAATTAGCTAAATTTCCATTTACAATTTTCTTTTCTTTGCTATCTTTATACAACTTTAGGGGTCGACCGGACTGACTGAATTTATTCGATGTATAGTTTATGGGATTGGAACAAGAATTTTGAAATTCCGAAACACCAGAGTTCTGGAATTCAGTAAATTTCCATATAATTTTCTTTGTTTTCCAGTTTTCTATCTAATTAGTTACTTATGGTGAACTTAGTTACCGAAGGATTCATACCATGTTTAAGTAAGTCATTATACAGTATGCTAACCTACTTCCTCTATCACACAATAATATTTACTTTATATATATACAAGAATTAAAGAAAATGAACTCCAACAGTTACAGAGTAATGCCTCTTTTCCAAGCTGAATGTCCTTTCTTTAATTCTTTCTTAAAACAGTATTCATCCATAATCTACTTTACTGAAATAACATTATAAATATAATTTTCTATGATATTAAATAACCAGAGTCTACTTCTCGAAAGTAAGAGCATAACCTTAATTATTCATAACAATTCTACTTCTATGAAATGATAGTATAATTTTACTTATCTGTGATTGACTATGGTTTTCCTCCCTGCAGTGGATGAGGAAATTACGTCCTCACCGCCCCATGCTCCAATCTTGAGCAAGTAGAAAGAAAAATAGTGCACGGAAGAGATCTCGAGACTCCAATCCAATCCTCCTTCCAGAAAGTGCAGGATAGCTAAGATTTTTTCCACTGGTTCTACTAGCTCGGGAATATACAACTCTCTTTCCTTCTTCACTTCCTAAGACATAAGTCAGAACCCTTTTTCGTCACTGGGATGTTGCTTTTATCCACAGTGGAAGAGTAACTAACCAAACTATTTTCATTCAACTACTTCTTAGTTGGAATAAATATTTTACCATCATTCTTTCACTCTATGGAACCAATTCCATAACCAATTTAATTAATCAAATTTAATCTATGTTCATAATGTATTATTTTCAAAATAATAACAAGAAATATTTTAAAGTCTTAACAAATAACTTAACCAACAGTTGAAATTTAAACCAATGGTTACACTATAATTTTCACAACCAAATATAATAATATTGAATTCATAAAAAACTATCTCATAATTAAACTGCAAATTCCAAATTTTAAATCCACAAAATTTAAAAAAAATAAAGAAACTACTAAATTAAAAATTATATATCCACTAACTTTAAACCAAAATAATTAACTCTTACAATTAAATTTAAATGTAAAAATTGATCAAACCAACTAATTAAAATAAAATAAACATAAAATAAAAAGACTTAACAACACAAGGGAGACTTATTATTTTCCTCTTTCTAAACACTATCACCATTTTTAAAGTGTATTTAAATTTAAAAATAAATAAATTAAGTGTTTTTTTGGCAAACCATTAATCTTTTTTTACATGGAAATAAGTTAATTTTCTAAGACCTAGGCAAGGGCTAAAGACTGCCCCCTTAGGACCACTAACAGGTAATTCCTGGGGCGTGTATTTCCTTTAATAACTACGATGAGTCAACTTCACTAATAGTAGGAGTGAAGGTTGTCCTCGAAAATAAAATTTAATCAAGTGAATTATATATTATATTAATACAAATATATAAGCCCCAATGGTTAGTTCAAGTGGTCTATAGTTCCCTCATAATAGGAGTGATGGTTGTCTTCATTGCTGGGTTCACAACTGAATTAGGAAATATTTTCCCACAAGAAATTATAGAAAATAAAATTAAATCAAGTGAATTATATATTATATTATTATAAATATAAATAAAAATATATAAGCTCCAATGGTTAGTTCAAGTGGTCTAGAGTTAGATATGAATAGAAAATAAATTAAATCAAGTGAATTATATATTATATTATTATAATTATCAATAAAAATATATAAGTCCCAATGGTTAGTTCAAGTGGTCTAGAGTTATATATGAAGTTCGTTGATATTGTTGCTAGTTGTTGCTAATCATGTGTTCTACTATTCCCTTGGGGTGAAGCCCCATAATCAAGGCTCATCGTTTACTGGATTTAGGATCCACAATTAATTCCCATGCTTTCATTTCAAGTTAAAAAAAATAAAAAAAAATAATGGTATATAAATAATCTTTGATATTGTTGGGAGTTGTTATATAAATAGATTGTCAATTAAGATTATTTGGAATAATTGGGGTAGAATGATTGCTATCCCTGCATGTAGAAAATATATACATTAAGCATGCATATGTCCTATATTCCCCTAATCTCACAATATTTTAACTTCTTGCAAAATACAGAATCATTCCACTGTTAATATTTTGCGAAAAATTAATTGCACACACATGTGAAGCATAAATAAAAACAATCACACATAACACAGTTGTTTAACGGGAAAGCCTGAAGCTGAAAACCCCAACTATTATATATTATGTATCATGGAGATCATATGAAAATCTCATACAAAGCTTAGTACATCAAGCTCTCAATACAATACAATCGTCACACACTAATTAGGAAAAATCGGCAAATCCATGCACCGATCTTTTCCCTCCTGCTAGCTTGCCTCCACTGCGCAATCCCTGCTGAAGAATATGTTTGAATGAATTCGAATTAACCTTGAATTGACTGCGCAATCCTCATTGGCAACTCTAATGTGTGTGTGATGCAATCAATGCATCACTATAGTCACAACAGATAGTCCATCTTGCCCTTTCACCTATCTCTCCACTGGGTCTCCACTGGAACTGACATGCACTGTAGTTAACTGCTGTATTTTTCAGTTGATTAATGAGTTATTATTTGTGAATTAATTAACTAATTAATTCACTCCACTCTCACTAGTGTATCAATCAGTTAGACTAGATATAACTAGCTCAACCGAGTCTAACTGAGTTAAACTAAATACAACTCCATAACTACTTCTTCCAACTGTGTCATAACTCTGCCACTTGAGTTCTAACTGATTCCTCCATGCATTAGCTCCAGTAAACCCTTGGGAATTGCGTAATTCCCTTAGTCCACTGATGTGCCACATCTGTGCACTGAACTTAAGTGCTCCAAGAGAATAAGTTGTTGTTTAGAGTCTGATTATTATTAAGAGCTAATAATAATCGACATGCATCTATTTTTAGATCAGCGATCTATAAATAGACTTCGCCCAATATTCTAAAAATATAATTTCATCTATTTTTCCAACTTGATCAACCATCCAAAAATAGCATCCTGCAACTTCTGAAATATGATCATCATGTCTAAAAATAGACATAGTCTAAAAATAGACTTGCGCCAAAAACAGCCTGCTGGCCCACTTAGTGAAGGCGACTCTTTTCACTAAGCTCATCATCTTGTTGAATCTCAACACTCCCTCTCAACAAGATAGGGATTATCCTTCACCCCGATCCTACCTCTATGGTATTCGAATTTTCTCCTGGTGAGCACCTTCGTCAAAATATCTGCATCCTGATCCTCCGTAGGAATGTACTGAAGCAACATGATCTTCCGCTGCACACAATCTCTGATATGATGATACTGGATATCAATATGTTTAGATCTATCATGAAACACAGGATTAACCGAGAGTTTAATGCAACTCTGATTATCACAATGTATCACCGTGGGATCTAAATGTGAACCGAACAAACCAACCAGGATCTTCCTCATCCAGATAGCCTCACATGCAGCTTGACTTGATGCCATCTATTCTGCTTCCACTGAACTAAGTGCCATGGATCTTTATTTCCTATTGTACCAAGAAACTGTCGTAGATCCGATACTGAAAATCCCCCCTGATGTGCTCTTTCTTTCTGTTGGGCTTCCTACCCAATCTACATCTGTGAAGCCATGCAAATTCACCTCATTCGTCTATCTGTACCATAAACCATACTCAGATGTGCCCTTGAGATATCTCAAAACATGCTTGTCTGCCTTCCAAAATAGCTTGGTAGGCTTAACCATCGCTTGTGAAAGCTGGTTCACCGCATAGCATATGTTCGGTCTTGTATTGACTAAATACATGAGCGAACCCACCAACTGTCGATAAACAGTGGCATCCACTACCTCTGCCGATGTAGCATCCTCTTTCTTCCAATTTCCTGGAAGAGGAGTGTCGATAGGCTTGCAGCCTTGCATGTGAAACTTCTCCAGTATCTCTCGGGCATACTTTCCTTGAGACACAAACAGTTCACCTTCCCGCTGCCATATTTCCAATCCAAGGAAATAATGAAGGAGGTCCAAATCCTTCATCTCAAACTCCTTTGCAAGATCTGCCTTGCATGAGTGTATCAACTGCTCATCACCTGTTAGTATTAAATCATCAACATAAAGAACAATGATTAAAAGCTTACCCTCCACCACAATTTGGTATAGGTTTGCATCCGCCTCACTCTTGGTGAAGCCAAGTCCAGTGAAATAGCTATCGATCCGAGTGTACCAAGCACATGGTGCTTGTTTCAGCCCATACGATGCTCTTTTGAGCCTACACACATGCGACCCATTGTTGAAGATCTCAAATACTTCAGGTTTCTCAATGTACACCTCTTCCTCAATGATCCAATTAAGGAACACAATATTCACATCCATCTGATGAATGTGCCAACCCATCTGTGCTGAGAGAGCAAGGATGGTCTGTATGGAAGAATACCATGTGACAGGTGCAAAGGTTTCTTCATAGTCAATCCCCTCAATCTGTGAGAAGCATTGGGCAACAAATATTGCCTTATACTTCTTGACGCTCCCATCAGAAGCTTTCTTTAACTTGTAGATCCATCTTGATCCTACAACTTATTTTCCCACTGGTCTTGGAACAATCTCCCAAGAACTGTTTCTGACAATGGAGTCATACTCCTCCACCATCGCATCTACCCATGTTGACTCCTGCACTGCTTCCTCAAAAGAAGATAGCTCTGTCATGATACACTTGCTCATAAGAGTCATGTATCCAGTAAATTGGTCAGGTGACTACCTCTGTCTACGCTGTGATGTAGGAACTCCTACATTCTATGTCGCATCAAGCTTCAGTCTCTCAGCTTCTGTGGTACGCTTTTTGCCTTGTCTGATGTTTGGTTCTGCATGAGTGGAATCCTCCACTCCATGAATCTCCTCTTGTGGCTGATCCCCATCTAGAGGCTCATCTTTGGGAACAAGAAGTTCCTCCTCCACATGCAAGTGTAGCTCCCTCTCAAGCGACAACTTCATGGCTTTCACCTCATTTATTTTTATATCCCATCGCACCACAGTCATCTGACTGTCTGGAAAATACACACGATAATTATGGGGTGTTTTTGTGTACCCCACAAATATCCCAACTTCTACAGTCGGATCCAGTTTCTTTCTGGTGTCATTTGTCACATGAATGTAAACAGATGAGCCAAAAATATTCAAATGAGAAATATCAGGCTTCTTACCAATAAAAGCTTCTTCAGGTGTACTCATGCCAAGTACTCTATGAGGACAACGGGTTTGCAAATAAACTGTAGTGTTGCATGCTTCCGCCCATAAGTGCATCGGTAGGCCTTGGTCATGCAGCATCGCTCGTGCAACACCCACGATCATTCTATTCTTCCTCTCCGCGACCCCATTCTGCTATGGGTTATGAGGCACTATGAGTTCTCTTCGAATTCCTTCTTTGCTACAGAAGTCTTTGAATTCGCCCGAGATGTATTCACCACCATTATCGCTTTGTAGAGCTTTCACTTGCTTCCTCGACTCCTCCACCAATTCGTTGAACTCATAGAACTTTGAGAATGTTTCACTCTTCTTATGCATGAAGAAGATCCAACATCTGCGAGAATAGTCATCAACAAATATAACATAATACCTATGTTTTGCTGTTGAAGAAACTGAGAAAGGTCCACACATGTCTGTGTGAATTCTCTCCAGGATCACCGAAGCACGATTCTCCTTCTCATGAAAGGTGGTCTTCAAAAAATTACCCTTAGTACATCCCTTGCACTAATCTGACTGTGCAAGAGTACCCTTGGGAAGTCCAGTAGAAATCTGCTGCAAAATCTTCAAAGTGCCATGGTGAAGATGACCCAATCTCCTGTGCCATAAATCGTCCTCATCCAAGCTCACCACTTCTTTTCTTTGCCCACCATTGCAGCATAGCCATCTACCTCTAGCTTGTAAATATTATTAATTTGAACCCCTATCTTCTTGGTTTGACCCGTTGTTTTGTGTCGAAGGAAGGCTTTTCCCTTATTGAAAACAACATCATAACCTTTGTCTTCCAGCATTGCGACCGAGACCAAGCTATTTTTCAGACCTGGAACATGCATAACATTCTTCAACAAGAATCAATTACTGGACTCCCTCTCAAAGGTAATGGTCCCAATGCTAGTCGCACTGTACTGACCATCGTCGCCCATCTATATATGCATCTGGAGGTCCTTCTCCTCCAAGTCACTGAACACCTCCTTCTCTCCCGTCATATGGAAAGACACACCTCTATCAAGATACCACACCGATCCCATTGCGCTTTAAACCAAGCATGAAATCAAAGAGAAATCAATTTCAATTTTTGAGGCTAAGGCCTCTCCAGATGTAGATCCAACGGCCTTCTTGTTCTTCTTCTTTTGTGGGAAGTTAGTGGCGAAATGCCCATGTTCGTGACAGTGAAAACACTTCACTTTGGAAAAATCCTGCTTCTTGCCTTTAGAATCGGATTTTGAAGGAAATTTATTCCCCTTCCCTTTCCTTGCTTTGGCAGCCAAATCGCAATTCTCTTCATCTTCATTCTTCGATGAAGATCCATCCCTGGTACCCCGCCTTATGTCCTCCTGCACAAGATCCGACCAAAGTCGCTCCCATCCCGATAGTTTCTCTCGTCCATTCATAGAGTCTTTGTAGCTATGACAACTCTTCGAAAGCCCAAGGAGATCCAAGCTCACCAAGTATTTATCATCAATAGTAACCCCCACACTTCCCAGTTCATCCTTGCAGTGGACAAACTTCGTGAGGTATTTTGGAATACTGTTGCCCTTCTCCATTTTTATTTTTTTGAGCTTGTCTTTAAGCGCCAACTTCCTCTGGTTGCTTTTGCTTTGGAACAAATCTATCAAAGCCTTCCACATTAAGAATGGAGTGGCTTTCCCATGAAGGCTAGACATAATATGGTCCTTCACACCTTCCAACAGAATTCTTCTTGTCTTTTCTATCTTCGTTTTCCATGCGTCAAGTAATGCAGCATCGCTAGATCCCAGCTTAGGAACATCGCTATTGATGAACTCCTTTAGTCCATTATCCTCCAGCACTGCCTCCATCTTGTCCTTCCAGGCTATGTAATTCGAGCTGCCATCAAGGGCATACTCCAATCGCAACCCGTTGAAAGACATTTCAATGTATACTCAACTTCTGCACCAAGAATCTTCTGTAGAAAATTAGAATTGTCCACCAGCACAAACTCAAAAATTCTTCACAATTTCAATCTTCAAGAATTAACAATGCTCTAATACCATGTATAAAATATATACATTAAGCATGCATATGTCCTAGATTCCCCTGATCTCACAACATTTTAACTTCTTGCAAAATACAGAATCATTCCACTGTTAATCTTTTGTGGAAAATTAATTGCACACACATGTGAAGCATAAATAAAAACAATCGCACATAACACAGTTGTTTAATAGGAAAGCCTGAAGCTGAAAACCCCAACTATCATATATTATGTATCATGGAGATCATATGACAATCTCATACAAAGCTTAGTACATCAAGCTCTCAGTACAATACAATCGTCACACACTAATCAGGAAAAATCTGCAAATCCATGCACCGATCTTTGCCCTCTTGCTAGCCTACCTCCACTGTGCAATCCTTGCTGAAGAATAGCTTTGAATGAATTCGAATTACCCTTTCCTTAACTGTGAAATCCTCCTTGGCAACTACAATGTGTGTGTGATGCAATCAATGCATCACTATAGTCACAACAGATCGTCCATATTGCCCTTTCACCTATCTCTCCACTGAGTCTCCACTGAAACTACCATGCACCGTAGTTAACTACTATATTTTTCAGTTTATTAATGAGTTATTATTTTTGAATTAATTAACTAATTAATTCACTCCACTCTCACTAGTGTATCATTCAGTTAGACTAGATACAACTAGCTCAACTGAGTCTAACTGATTTAAACTGAATACAACTCCATAAACTAATCTTCCAACTCTGTCATAACTTTGCCACTTCAGTTCTAACTGAGTCGTCCATGCATCAACCACCAATTTCCCTTGGGAATTACGTAATTAACTAATTAATTCACTCCACTCTCACTAGTGTATCATTCAGTTAGACTAGATACAACTAGCTCAACTGATTCTAACTGATTTAAACTGAATACAACTCCATAAACTACTCTTCCAACTCTGTCATAACTTTGCTACTTCAGTTCTAACTGAGTCCTCCATGCATGAACCACCAGTTTCCCTTGCGAATTGCGTAATTCCACAGTCCATTGATTTGCCAAATCTGTGCACTGAACTTAAGTGCTCCAAGAGAATAAGTTGTTATTTAGAGTTTGTTTATTATTAAGAGCTAATAATAATCGACATGCATCTATTTTTAGATCAATGATCTATAAATAGACTTCACCCAATATTCTAAAAATAGAATTTTATCTATTTTTCCAAATTGATCAACCATCCACAAATAGCATCCTGCAACTTCTGAAATATGATCACCATGTCTAAAAATAGTCTTGCGCCAAAAATACCCTATGGACCCACTTAGTGAAGGCGACTCTTTTCACTAAGCTCATCATCTTGTTGAATCTCAACACTGCATGTATTGGATATATGACTCTTAAAAAAAATTAAATTAATTTAGCATCGTCTAATAACCATGACTACCTGTATGAGGAAATGGGCCCAAAGAAATGAGAAATAAGTCAATGGTCTAAGACCACTAACAAGTTGTATTATGAAATGGGCCCAAAGAAATGAGATATAAGCTAATGGCCTAAGACCACTAATTGGTAATTCCAGGTGATGTTGTATTCTTTTAATAACAATTATGAGTCAACTTGGAAGCCCTTAGGACCACTCAGTGGTAAAGGTGGTGTGCTTTTCTTTTAATAAAGATGACGAGTCAACTTAGATGATAATAGCTAGTGATGGTTGTTCTCATTGCTGAATTATGAAATATTTTCCCACAAGAAATTATAGAAAATAAAATAAAATAAAGTGAATTATATATTATATTATTATAAATATCAATAAAGATATATAAGCTCCAAGAGTTACTTCAAAGTGGTCTAGAGCTAGATATGGATTTTTTTGATATTGTTGCAAGTTGTTGTTCATGTATTGGACTATTCTGTTGGAGCTAAGAAAAAAGATAGCATTAATGCAAAAACTAAACCCCACACATAAAAACTTAAATAAAAACATAGGAAAAATAGATACTTTAAAATTCCTACTCACAAGCATTATAGTAACCTATAATTTACACAACCAAATATAATAATATTGAATTCACCAAAAGCCATCTCATAATTAAACTGCAAATTCCAAACAATAAAACATTGCAAGTTTTAAATCCACAAAATTTACAATAAAAATAACTACATCTTATATACTTAGTAATAAAGGAAAACTTGTACATCTTATATACTTTGTAATAAAGGAAAATTTGTACCTCTCATTTTCAAACACAAACTTTCCAAAAAAAAAAAAAAAAAAAACTACTAAATTCAAAATTATATATCCACTAACTTTAAACCAAAATAATTAAGTCTTACAATTAAATTTAAATGCTAAAATTTATCAAGCCAACTATTTAAAATAAAATAAACATAAGATAAAAGGACTTAATAACACATGGGATACTTATGTTTAATAAAGATGGTATCCTTTCCTCTTTCCAAGCACTATCACCATTTTTAAAGTGTATTTAAATTTTAAAATAAATAAATTAAGTGTTTTGTTGGGCTAACAACTAGTGTTTTTCACACATAAGGAAATAAATTAATTTCCAAAGACCTAGATACATATGGAAGGGGTGAAAGACTACCCCCTTAGGACCACTAACAAGTAATTCCAGGGGGTTAATAATGATGATGAGTCAATTTAGCTAATAATAGGAGTGATGGTTGTCCTCATTGTTGGTTTGACAACTGAATTATGAAATATTTTCCCACAAGAAATTATAGAATAAAAGTAAATCAATTGAATTATATATTATATTATTATAAATATCAATAAATATATATAAGCCCCAATGGTTAGTTCAAGTGGTCTAGAGTTGGATATGAATTTTGTTGATATTGTTCCTAGTTTTTTCTAATCAAGTGTTTGACTATTCCCTACGAGTCTCATGCTTTCATGCTTTCATTTCAAGGGATAAAAATAAAAAAGAAACCAACTAGGGTATATAAATAAACTTTGATATTGTTGGGAGTTGTTGTTGATCACGTGCTTTTTTGGGACAATAATACTCTTTTGGGACAAAACCTCATAGCTAATTTTCCACTAGTTTTCTGTCCACCCACATTTCCTTTTTTACTAGTTTACCATCCACCCACATTTTAGGTGCTTTCATTTCAAGCAGAAAGAAGAAAAAAAACACCATAAAAATATATAAATAGATTGTCAATTAAGATTATTTGGTTTTCTTTTAATAACTATGATGAGTCAATTTCAATGATAATAGTGAGTGATGGATGTCCTCATTGTTGGTTTGGAAATTGAATTATGAAAGATTTTCCCACAATAAATTATAGAAAATAAAATTAAATCAAGTGAATCATATATTATATTATTATAAATATCAATAAAAATATATAAGCCCCAAGAGTTAGTTCAAAGTGGTCAGAGTAAAATATTCCGTTGTAGCAAAGCCCCATAATTAACGCTGACAGTTTACCCAATTTACCATCCACCCACAATTCCCATGATTTCATTTCGGTAAAAAAAAAAAAAGTTAAAAAAAAAAAAACAATAGGGATATATAAATAAACTTTGATATTGTTACCACTTATTACCAATCATGTGTTTCACAACTCTCTTTTGGGACAACCCCCAAACAATAAGAATATATAAATAATCTTTGATATTTCTGCGAGTTGTTGTTGATCAAGACTTTTTTGGGACAAGGCCTCATAATTAATGTTGATAGTTTACTAATTTACCATCCACCCATATTTGCTATGCTTTCATTTCAAGTAAAAAAAAAAAACTCAATCTATAAATAGATAGATTGTCAATCAAGATTATTTGGAGTAATTAAGGTGAAATGACTATTATCACTGCCTGTATTAGACATATGCCTCTAACCATGACGAAGTTGTTAGCCAGAATGAGAAACTGTGTCCAAAAAATGTGATAGATCTATGCCTGAAAAGCAATGTTTAAGAGGCATTAACCATATGGATATCATGACATCCTCTGCTGGGACAGTTGGGGGTACTAGTAATGATCAATCTACAAATGGGCAGGTGCATCATATATTTGGATCTATAGAAAACCTGTTTGGTGCTTTATATTTAGAACAACAGAATGAGCAAGCGAGACAATTTTCTGCTTTTATGGAAAAGTATTATCATGGACCTAAAGAGAAAGATGGGGGTGTATTTCAACTGGTCCTCTTAAACTTCCCCTCTGGTTTGGAGGTCTATGGTTTAAAAAAATATGCGCAAGGTGCCCTCGAAAAGGATGAAGAGGTTCCTTCGTGGAATATGATGAGGGAGAATTTTATTTCATATGGATTGATGGTTGCCAGCAAGATAATGTGTAAATTTGGTTGGGTTGTTTGTATACACACTCTGGAACAATCAAAGGAAGTATAGGACGCAGTCTCCACAACTACTTTGGAACAATCGAAGGAAGTAGAGGACGCAGCCTACACAACTAGTTTGGTGCTCCATAGCACCTTAATGCTGGAATGCATGCTTCCCATATATCGTCAACTGCTAGAGCCAAAAGAAAAGGTATCATGACCCACATGTTGCTTGTTTTCAGTTTTTTTTTTTTTTTTCAATTTTTTTTTGCATTTCGAAAATACTCCAGAAATAATCGAAGTTAAAAAATATTTATTTTCATAAAAGTTTTCTCTAAATTTACAACCTAATTCAACTCATTATTAAATATGCAGGTACACTTATTATTCATATCCATCCTCAAACACCGAGACAGGGAAGAAAGTTCAGAGGTAGCTGAAGAATTATTCGCTTAGGATCTGATACCTGAAGAGATGGATAAAACCCAATGGACACGCATAAATGATAAACCTATTAGGGCTGGAGCCCAAAGGTCCACTAAACTGTGGCAGGACCTCATATTGGCATTTACCAAGAGCGGAGATTCGGTGGTGGATCTTACTGCAAGCACCGTGCATTAGCTCTTGAGGAGGAAGTGATATAATATTATTCGTCCTAGCCATATCTGTTAATAGAGCAACACTTAGGCAGTGTTTTAAGATCTCGTTAAAAGCCTCCCATGTTCCTTGGTCTGTTTCCTATGTTGCAGTCAACTAGTCTTTGGCTCTCCTCTTCTTGAGGCCAGGTTTTATTAGACGGAAAAGAAATTTCTGATTATGTTGGATGAGATTGAGTGATCTAGGAGAACTTGAATAAGGGAGTGGGCGGTATTAAGTGTCTTCTAGGTCCCCCAAATGTTGGGTGCTCTCTTAGTAGTTGCAAAGAACCTATAGCAATGGATGCTTCTAAAACTTCCAAGTTTAATTGATGAGTTTCACTCATTTCGGTTGGGCTTCAATAATTTTAGTCAATTTTTAAGTCTGAGAATAGACCATAAATCAAACCATCCATCTTTTATGGGTATTTTTTTTTAATGAATTTACAAAGACATTATGTATGGATTTTGAAAATGTTGTGGGATTGTCATTGGTATGGTTTTTCAAGTTGTAGAGTGTGTTAGATAAAAAATATGGTATGATATATTTTTTTAAGGTATAAATAAAATTTTTAGTTTAAAAAAAAAATTACAAAGACAATATGTATGCATTTTGAAAATGTTGTGGTATTGTTACTGGTATGGTTTTCCAAGTTGTAGAGTGTGTGAGATAAAAAAAAAAATATGGCACGATATTTCTCTTTTAAAGCATAAATAAATTTTTTAGCTTACAACAAAACTTACAAAGACAATATGTATGGATTGTGAAAATGTTGTGTTATAGTCACTAGTATGGTTTTCCAAGTTGTAGAGTGTGTTAGATAAAAAATATGGCATGATATTTCTCTTTTAGGAAATAAATAAATTTTTTACGCCTTAAGGCATTCTTATTTGAAAACAACTTTTCTACCTGCCACTGTGTTCATGTTTGAGCCATTGGATCAAATGTGGATCAAATGTTAGACGATTGAAATGTTTTAGGCCATTAGATCCACAAGTAAATATTTTTATATATGTTTTTTATAATATTACCTACCACTGTGTTAATGTCTGAGCCATTGGATCAAATGTAGAAATGTTTTAGGCAGTTCACAAATAGTTTTATATATGTTTTTTATAATGTTATTTTTTTTTCTTTTTAATAAGTTAGATTGAATCAAGAACATGGCAGACACCAGGGAAATCAGTGGTAAAGAACAATGTGACCTTTTGAATAGTTTCAAAGATCATGAAGGAAATAATAAATTGTTGACTCAAAAGGAGGTGATCAAGATTAAATATGGAGGAACTGCACCAAAACAACCTTTGATTTTGAAAGTAGAAAATTAGGATCTATTTGTTTATTAATGAGGCTTTCATGTTGGCATGATCAACAAAGTCTTTGACTTAACTTCAACATAGGCCTCATGAGTTGTAAGGCCCTTCGATATTTTTGCTTTAAAAATATATTTAAGAATTATGCTTGTGCTATGATAGATATACCTTGAAAAAAAATTGATCAACCAATTTACTTTATCTTGAAATCTTCATTCATGAATTAGTGGCTTCATTTCTTCAATTTTATTTGATTTTATATTATCCAGAAAATTATCATCAAAGCCAATTTCTTGCAACTTCATATTAATGTCCATGTTTTTCTACATGTGGTATGATCTTGTTGTAGGTAAGATATTGTCTCTACATATAATAATAATAAAAAATTACACACACACACACACACACACACACACATATATATAATTTGAACTTGGCATGTACATTAAAAAAATTAAAATATTAAAATGGTGACTTCATTTATGTTGTAAATATTACATCTCTCATTTCCTCATCATTTCCAGGTACATCCACATCTCTTTCAAGCTCTTTGTTTTGTACCTATACATCTCCTTCGTGCTCTCTATTATGTTGGTTTACATATATGTTTTCACCCCCACTTGCCTATTTCAAAATCTGTAAGAAAATTTTCCTTTCATTCCTTCATGGTGGCTCCTTGTTTGCAACAACTTATTTCTCTTAGGCTACTCTTTCCTATGCTATTGCCTTATTATGTTTCTTTTGCAACATGTGGTGCAATTGCTAGTTAGATTACAAATAAACTTTATTTATTGTTTTCTTTCAAAGTTTAAAGTATGTAGGTGATATGGAATAATATAATTGAGTGGAGATGTGCTACAAGTGAGCAATGGGGAGATGTAGATCCATCTTAACTCAATCTACATTTGATTCCTCTAGACACTTGGTAGATTAAGTTAAGATCGAAGATGGGGAGATGTAGATCCATCTTAACTCGATCTAGATTTGCAACTCTAGATTTGATTCCTCTAGACACTTGGTAGATTAAGTTAAGATGGAAGATGGGGAGATGTAGATCCATCTTAACTCGATCTAGATTTGCAACTCTAGATTTGATTCCTCTAGACACTTGGTAGATTAAGTTAAGATCAAACTATGTTGGTTAATAAATTATTATATTTTTATAAATTTCACATCTTTATATATATATATATATATATATAGAGAGAGAGAGAGAGAGAGAGAGAGAGAGAGAGAGAGAGAATTTCTTTATTTTTATTTTTATTAAAACCCTAATAATACATATAGTGAAATATACATGTGATATTTTTCTTTGATGCCAAATCAATTAAAACAGTAATAGTAATAAATAAAACATAATACAAAACCAATTAAAAAAGTAATAAACATAATAAATTGATTCAATAAAACATAATACAGAACCAATTAAAAAAGTAATAAACATAATAAATTTATTCAATTAATTTTTTTATATTGTAATATTATTATTGTTAATAAAATCACACAATCTTTTACATAAAAAAATCATAATATACCTATCACAATAAAAGAAATTTAAAATATAATGATTCATATTCATAACCACTATATTTCATAATATATAATTAAACACATAAAATCTTGATAAATTCAATTAATAAACATATAATTAAAAACAAGAATATTTGTATATATATATAAATGTGAAATAAATATAAAATACAAATAATTTTTGTAAATTAAAATCTATTTCAACATATCAATTAAAAAAGACAATTTATATTAATAATCATTATATTTTAGAATTTTATATTTAAATTTACTTAATCAAAATATAAAAATTTAATACTTAAATTACATTATTTTTCTAACCTATAGATAATTCTAACCTATACATAAAATTAATAATATGCACATTACATTAAAAAATATTACATTAAAACCATGTAAAAAATTTGGCAATCACAAAATTATCCAAATATATGTATTAGTGCTTTAATAAAATAAAAAAAATAAAATATTTGTATATACAGAAATATGAATTTGTTGTCTTTGAAAACGATGGCATGCTCTGGTTGGAGCGATCGACTATAGGTTTCTTTGGCTCTGCATGCGGTGATTTGTGTGAATCCGCGGACGTGGTGGTTGCATGGTCTAGGGATTCCATCAGAACTTACTATTTGAACAGATTTGGATGCACTTTCTTTCTTTTCCCGATTGGGATTAGTTTTTATGGAAGCACTACAAGGAAAAGACCCTCTAGCAGAGTTTATAAAGGAGGTTTTTAATGTTATAAAATTGGCCAAAATTGTCAAAAAAACATATGCTATCACATCCGTTTATGGTTATGGAGGTTTTGGCAGAGCTTTTAATGGAAATTCAACATGATAAAAAAAAATGGGTAGCCGGAGGTTATTACGGATGTTTTTTTCATCAGTGCGCTAATCAGGATTTAAGGTACCAGTGCGTACCTCTGGAAGGCATCCTGGGGCAGTCTAAGGAGAATGCACTAGGCCGTTAAGGTATAAAACAACATCGGACGTAGTTTTGGTGATACAACGCACGGGACCGTTATAATTGGTCTTGGGAATTGAGCGGTGCCCATAGGTCGTATCAACGCACCGGTGCATAGACTAATAGAAACGCATCGATGCATCCTTTCACACAAATGCACCGAGCTTTATAATTGGTATTGGTATTCGTGTGATGCAAATATACTATACAAATACACCGGTGCGTATAGACTCTTAAATGCCCCAGTGCGCAATATCACACAAATGCACAGAGATTTATAATTGGTATTGGTATTCGTGCAGTGCCCATAGGTCATCTAAATGCATCGGTGCATATAGACACAAAAACGCCTCGGTGCATCGTATCATACAAATGCACCGAGATTTATAATTGGTATCTGTATTTGTGCGGTGCTAATAGGTCGTAAAAAGGCACCGGTGCGTAGATAGACATAAATGCACCGGAGAGCCATACCGCACAAACGCCTCGATATTTTTAACCAGTTTTGGTATTTGTGCGATGCCCATAGGTCGTAAAAACGCATCAGGGTGCTTAAGAATACAAGCGCACCGGTGTAAGTATACACACACCGGTTTTCATGTTGTATTTTTTAGAAACATTGACCTGTGACAGTGCAATTATTGTGATTGTTTTAAATTAATTATTCATCAAAAGTCGACACATCTTATAAAAATATTCATATTAATTAAATTTTTATTAATGCATTTGAATGTGATGTTTGGATTAATTTGTTATATCATATCAAAATTATTGTGGTTTTTAAAAATTCATTATTCATCAAAAGTCGACACATATATATCTTATAACAATATTCATATGAATTAAATTTTTATTAGTGCATTTGAGAACGACAATGGAGAACGCAATAGCAACAATAGAGAACGCAATAGAATAAATTAAAACATTTTTTATTATATATATATATATATATATATATGAATAAGGCATTCTTTGTCATACAAAATGGGACAGTTATTGGTATCCCTTTATCTTTCAATTGGGACACTATGTCCATTACATTAAAGAAAATGTCTGATTTCACAGACATTTTTCAAAAAATACAATGCCTTGCTTTTATATCCAAACATAGTGATCATCATTCTTCGCTTGAACTGTTGTCACTGCTAGAGCTACTTCCATGACTTGGGTTATTTTCAGAAATGTTTTGTTCACGGTGTTGATTGTTTTCTTCTTCTTCACCTTCCATCTAGAAACATAAAAATAAACTATAATGAGTGTATATACATTGGTGAGAATAATGAAAATTGCAATATTAAATAATATACATCAATGTAAATCGAAAAGAAATGACGTACCAATGCAACAATTGACTCATAAACTATACAAATTCTTTCAAAACCATGTAACATGCCATCTTTCAAGATTTGATCTATTGGCGCAGTGCCATACTTTGTTTCCTGCAAGTTTTATACCCCATAACAAATCATATATTTAATATAAAAGATTTATTTTTTCTATTAATTATAGACGGAGCTAAGTAAAACAAGATCGATAGATGCTTACAAATTCCACAATTAAGTTATGATATGCCAACATATATGCACAACCCATATTTAAACCAATTTCAATCAATTCCTCTGATGGTTCTTCTTTGTATGTTAGCACCTGTTTGGAGACATTCAATGATGATTTTTGTAAAACAACTTAAAAATACAAAAATGAAATTTAGTTAAGTTGTTATAAGGAAGTAACAATTACTCACAAACTTATATATCAATCCTTTTCTTCCTTGTCATCCTGTTTTATGTGCTAAATGGGTTCCATTTTCTTTTCTTTTTTGCAAGAAAATACTTGAAAATTAATATTTAATGCTAAATTGTTTATTTATTTTACCTAATGATAAAAAAATTCAATGATTACATATTACATTTGAAGCACGTTGTTGTTGAGATGGCTCCTCCCATGATGCAATTTTGTCCATTTCTTTGACCATCTCCTTGTACACCTTTTTGGACATTCCTACTGGCATATTTCTAATATCAGCTCGTTCATCTTTTGAGATTTTCATAATCTTCCTGAAAATGTAACATGACAATAAACTATTTAATTTTTATATTGATATATGAAAAGTAAGTATAACAAAAGTGATATTTATAAATAATTCTAGACAAACATCTAAAAGAATATTACTTTTTCAGTCCTTCTTTTTTTTTGGTACATTTTTGCTATTAAAAGTCTGACATGTCTGATTGACCAATTCTATGGAAAATATTCCTGTAGTTTACATAAAATTTGGTTCTTGGAATCGTTGGATTGGTTTTTGTATTGTAAGTGGAAAGAACGTCTATACATTCGTTCCACTAGATCCCTCAAATTTTTGTAAAATTTTTTCCCCCTTTCGTTAACCTCTAGCACCACTCCAGATGAGCTAAGAATCAATTCATTTTCATTTGCATTTTCTATTTTTTTTCTTTTCTTAGAACAACATTCCTTTTCTGAGTTGTTGGTCTCTGTAGAACATTAAACAGATGTGAATTAATATATTTTTTCACACATGTTATCTAATAATTTTAGTTATATTATTAATGAAAACTAAAAAAAGAAACTCATATTGGATCGATAGTATTTTTTCATTCACCCGATTCATCCTTTTGCAATTTTTCCATCAAGATTTTACGCTCTTCTGGTCCTAGATCATAAATAATCTTATCGAGCTTCGTCATTTTGTGGCTTTGCATGATACACAGTAAACAATACATATTATTTAAACTTATATATAGTTCAAAAATATTTTTTTTGTAAAAAAATTACAAAGAACTTGCCTTTTTTGTTTTTCTTGATGTGTTATCAGTATTTTTGTTACTTGATCTTTTTTCACTCATTCCTTTATCAATCTCAAACCTGTACCATATCATTCAATAATATATTTATAGATAAATTTTCAACTTTTCAAGTAAAAAAAAAAATCTCAAAAAACCGGTGCGCCATTCATGGTTTACGCATAGACATCGGTGCGTGTCTCTCTTCCAAATGCACCGCCATAATAGTATAATAGACCATATGGTGCTCTATGTTAACAAGGAGCACCGGTGTGTTACATGTCAATGACCGCACCGGTTAACCATGATAAAATAATAAAAATTGTCCAATGTTAATTTTTTTAGCAGAAATCGGTGCCATGTTTTACATATGGCGCACCGATTATAAAAAAAAAAAAAAAAAAAAATATCACATTACATTTTGCGGTGCACTTGTAAAATAAATATCAGTGGTGCACTACATTACTCCAGGCGCACCGATAAAAAAATCTGTTTTTTTTTTAATTCATGCCAGGGCCCACATGGATTGGGATCCGACTATGCTAATCGTCCCATCACTTGGATGTCTTAGGTCTATATTTAGCAATACAAACCATATAAATCTAAATTGAAAAACCCTAATTCTGAAATCACAGAAATATGAAGAATAAAGGGGAGAAACAAAAATAATGTAAGGTTTGTATCTTTTGAAAGTTTTTTTTTTCAAAACAGAACATTTGCAGTGCACCATAATGAAATAGCGCATTGGCTGCATATTTCACAAATGGATCACTGAAAAAATATTTTGTTTTTCTAATTTTTTATCACAGTACTTGTGTGGTGCATTGGGAGAACAGAGCGCACCGGTGCGCTATTCTGCACAGGGCGCATCAAGAACTTTTTGTTTTTTTTAGTTTATGCAAGGGCCAACATGGATTGGGATTAGACTATGCAGGTCCTCCCATTGGTTGGATGTTTTAGGCTTATATTTATCAATTCAAACCCTATAAATATAAATTGAAAAGTCTTAATTCTGAAATGACAGAAAGTGGGAGAAGAAAGGGCAGAAACAAAAAGAATGTAGGGTTTGTTTCTAAAATGGTTTTTTTTTTAAAAACAACACGTTTGCGGTACGCCATAATGCAATAGTGCACCGGTGCCATATGTTACTTATGGCGCACTGATAAAAACTTTATTTTTATTTTTATTTTTATTTTTTATCACTGTACTTTCATGGTGCGCTTCTGTAATCGAGCACACTGGTGCACTATGTTACGCAGGGCGCACTGACGAAAAAAAATCTGTATTTTTTAAAGATTGATGCAAGGGCCAACATGGATTGGGATCCAAATATGCAAGTCGTCCCGTGGGTTGGATGTATTATGACTAAACAAACCCTATAAATCTAAATTGAAAAGAAAGAGGGAGAAGAAAGGGCAGAAACAAAAAGAATCTAGGGTTTTGTTTGTTAAAATGGATTTATTTTTTATTTTTGTTTCTGAAAACTGCAGAAAAGGTAAAAAAAATTGCAGAAAAAAGTTAAAAAAAGAAGCTTCGATTTTTTTATTTTACTTTATAAAAAAAACTACAGAAAAAAGTAAAAAAAAAAAAAACAATAGACTTTGATTTCTTATTTTACTGCATAAAAAAAACTGCAGAAAAAAAGTACAAAAAAATAATAAACTTACTCACATCGTTTGAAATTATATGGTACACGGTTTGCTAACCAGAGGTTTGGAATTCTAATTGTTTGAATACTTCTGTTTGAATGTATTTCTCTTCTTCACAATGCTCTCGTGCTCTGTTTGCTCTAGGTATGTATCCTGCAAATCTCTGGCTGGAATTTTTTGCAAAAATAGTGAAATAATGAAAAGTGTTTAATATTTAAAGAAATTTTTTATGAAATTAGATTTTTGAAAATATTTTGCAGCCCATTTTTCAATTTACTACTTTTTTTCACTTAAAGAAAATAGGGTTGCACTTTTGTTATTTGCGGTTTTTCGTTTACTGATGCATCCTTTAATTTAACCGCATCGGTGCGTTGGGTTATAAAACAGCATCGGTGCGCAAAATAAAAAAAACTCACCGATGTGGTTATCTATACATTACACATCGGAATTAGATTTAGATTTGTGCACCAAAATTTATTGTTGTTTTGCTCAAATGCAGGGAGAAAATATCATATATTATATGGAATGGACAATTCTTCAAAATCCAGCTCGTTCCATAATATTTCTCAAAGTCCATCGCGGAGTTCTCCCTATTCATGTGGAGATGTAATATTTACTTCAGATTTGTTTTATTTTTTCACTATCTAATTGAATTTATATATGTTTTTTTATCCATGCATTCAATCACGCACAACTTAATTAAATTTACAATGTATACAAATTTGCAGGTTCATGCAGATTCAGTATTGAGATCAGATGCACAAAATATTCAAATTGCTCCAAAAAGTCAGAAGTTCTTATCAGGAGCTGCATACCCCAAGGCGTATTTGGTAGATGAAAATGGCTAGTTGCTTCACCCTGCCAATTGTAACAATATTGCATATTCTAGCCACAATCCTAGGACAATGATGGTAATTATAATTATAATTTTTTGGTATATATATGTTGAGTAATATGTAATTATTTCAACATCAAACCAATTTATAATCATGCAATATTGTCAACGTGGTTACTAATTGATATCATATATTTTTTACTAATCATGTTCATTTTTTTTTTTAATTATTAGGATTCTAGTGATGATGAACGACCTACCTACCATCTTCTGTTGCACCCCATGACAATGTCAAATCAAGAGAAGACTGAATTAAGAGAAAAAATCGGAGAGGAACGATACCAAGAATGGTTGAATTAACCACCGATTCAATTCCTGCTACATCTAGATTCACCAATTAGGAATGACTACAACAATAGTAGTTCTTCACAAGCTGGCAATGGAGGCAATTAAATAGAGGTTGTTACGGATTATTACTTAAGGGATACGACTTCCATGGAGACAATGTTTTTAGATGCATTCCAAAATGATGATCAACTAGGGGATGATGCTCATATCGCTAACATATTTTTCGAAAGCCTTAAGTTTGCTTCCACCACCCCTGTCTTTGGATCTGGCGGTTAGTAAAAGTATATCCAGTTGGGGACAACAATGTTACTGTACAACTTAAAAGAAAAGTTTGGCTTGTCGAATGCATGTTTCTCAAAACTTTTGGGGTAAGTTACCATAAAGTACTCCCCTTATATAAATTTGAAATATAATCAGTACACTGCAATGGACATTACAAATGTTAAATTTTATGAACGTTAATAATTATATAGACATTAATGTACATTTAATATTAATATATTTTTCCATGATCACCAACTACAGGTTATTCAAAGATAAGGTTCTTCCGAGTGATAATGTCTTTTTCGGTAGCTGCGAAGAGGCAAAGAAATTGTTGAAAATGTTGGGTGTTGAGTACATATCATATCATGCATGTCCAAATGATTGTATTCTATATAGAGGAGAACATGCAGACAAAGATATGTGTCCAAAATGTGGGCATGAAAGGTATGATAAATCAAAAAAGAAGGGTAAATCATGTATTGGTCCTCCTTTTAAGATATTGAGGCATATGCCTATAATCCCAAGGATTCAAAGGCTCTTTCGTTGCAAAGAATTACCTATGTTGCAGGGATGGCATGCCTCACACAGAAGTGAGTTGGGAGTTATGTGAATCCCAACTGATTCAATAGCCATGAAACATATAGAGGATACATGGCTCGAAAATTTCAAGAATAAAGTATGAAGTCTATGACTTAGCATAGCCATGGATGGCGTCAACCCATATTCTTTCCAGAACACCAACTATTTTGTTTGGCCTATAGTAGTGATTAATAAAAATATCCCCCCATGGTTGTCCGTGAAGAATGAACATCTTACGTTGGCTCTCATAGTCCCTGGTAGAAGACAAGTGAATAATATGGATGTCTACTTACAACCACTGGTAGATGAATTGAAGAAATTATGGGATGGGATAAATGTATACGGTGTATCAAGACCCATCACAACAGACAGGAGTTTTACGTTGTATGGCATATGCGCTTACATGACACATGATTTTCCAGGCTTAGGAGTTTGCTCTGGTAAATTACATGTTTAATTTAATGATTTTTTTATATATAATGTAACAATATTCTTTCACATATTAGTTTTTTAATTCGTTGTAATAATATTTTTTTTTATCTTCATGATATTATTTAACGTGCCATGCATATTAATTATTGTATACAAATATAATCTCGCAGGTCTTGTAACCAAATGGTATTTTGGATGTAAATGTTGTGGACCTTCTCTGAAAGCTAGATGTTCCAAGGACCTACGAAAGCCAGTGTATGATTGCTCCAGGATATTCCTACCAGAAAAACACCCTTACATAAGAGAAGCATCCGCTTTCAATGGTAAACGAGAGAGAACCAAAAGGCCTCCAATAATGACACCAGCTGAATGGCTTAGAGCATATGAGAGAGAGAAGGAGAAGGAATTCATAGAAATGTTTGATTCAAATGGGGAGCCTAAGTTCAATGATCCAGATTTCTTCAACACCTATGTTGATAAATTGACCATTGGGATGAAAAGGAAATCTATCTTTTATGACCTCCCATATTAGGATCATCTTAAGATTGCCCACTTATTAGATCCCATGCATATATTTAAAAATGTTTCATCATCTTCATGGAGGCACATATCATCGAAACAAAGTGACACATTGGCTATTAGGTAAGATCTTATTACTTCAAAATCTAAAAATAAATATTGGCCAAGACGATTAGAAAGTATGGGATCAGAGGCAGGCGCTGGTCCCTCTAATTCATGGTTTTTCAAAGAAGGTGATGTCCCATGGATTTAAAAAAAAGATGATATATCTTTGGCAAAGGAAGTTATAATGGATGTGAGGGTGCCAACTTCATATGGGTCTTCACTATGGCGCTGCTTCACCGTGGATGACCATTTGTCGGGGTTGAAATTGCATGACCATTTGAATCTTCTAAGAGTACGTATAATGTCAAAAGCATGATTTTATTATTTGTTATATTAATAAATTTTATCCCATGCGGTGATCATAAAACATAACTAATTTTGTATATTATTGCACATTTTTATAACTTTGCAGTGTCATTATCCTTTGTTTGTGTGTGGGTGTGTGAAACATGAATTCCCTCAAGACCAAGGACGTGCCATATCTAAATTATCTGCATTTGTACGTTGGATCACGTCAAAGGAGAGTCATGTGGTTAGCATTCCACGATGGCATCAAGAGATAGTTGAGATTGTTTGTATGTTTGAGAAGGAATTGCCGATGAGTTTCATGGACTTACAGGTTCATCTTCTAATCCACCTGGTAGATGAGGTTGAATTAGTTGGGGTTGTTTCTTGTCGTTGGATGTTCTTCTTAGAGAGGTACATGAAGAAATTGAAAGGTTTTTTTCGACAAAGGGAAAAACTCGAGGGGTCTATGGCAGAGGGGTACATATCATATGAGTCTTTCTACTATGCCAGTGATTACATCAATAAAATCAACAACAAACTAGGTGTGGTGATTTGGGACGATCAAATGGATGAATACAAAAGAGAAGGAGAGTTGCTCCAAACGAGTGGGAAAAAACGCTTGATAAAGAGTAAGCGACTTATAATTTTTCAAATTTACAAAAAGTAATTAATATTCATGTTGAACTTTGATGTAATGTATATTTTTATCTCTAAGTACTATATAATGTTGGTTTGATTTCATCAACGAATGCAAAAATTGAAGCGATCAATAAATTCATTCTTTACAATTCTGAAGCAACACAACCGTGGGTCACATTGTACGAACAAAACAGGGTGAAATGGGATAGTGACAGGAAATAATTCAGATGGTTGAATGGTAGAAGTGTGCCTTATCCCGATCATTTAAAAGAACATATGCCAAAAATATGCCCCAACAGTTGGGTTGTTGACCAAATCAGAGAGAAATACGGTGCTACCGGTCATTACCTGCGTGCTGGAGAGGATGCGCTAAACATAGGGATTGGGTGTAGCAACTCAGTAATAATCTTTTTAATTTATACGTAAATTTGAAACTTATATTAAAACATCTACATTTCATATTTTAACTACTGTTTGATTATTATTTTTAAGACACATGACACTATGATTTTTTTAACTTTTTATAATAGGTGCATTTGTTCCCATCTATGTTGGCATATGGACACCATTTTCGAACATAAAATGTCGATGTTGGAAACATCACAGAAGACTGTGGAGTGGAATTCGAGTTCAATCAATCTAATCAATCTAGCCACCGTGATCAACAACTAGTACGAGGGACATTAGGTTACGTCAGAAAGATACAAGAGATCATTGAAGCGGATTTTTCTTCTTTCCAATGTGTTATTTTTAGGTGCAAGTGGTGGGACACCTTTGATCAGAATAATGTAAAGGAAGATCGTGATATTAGGTTGATATGTATCAACTCTAGAAAGATGTGCGATGAAGCTAAAGAGCCCTATGTTTTCCCTAAACACTGCAACCAGGTGTTTTTTTCCCCAGATATGTTGGATAGGGATTGGTGGTTCGTATTGACACATGACCCTAGATCAAAACATATTTTTGAGAACAATAGTGTTATCATGCCATGCTAACTAGAAGATAATGAGGGTGATCATGAGAACCAAGAGTGATATGGTACATGTTTTATTTCATCAATATTTATACTTTTTAAGATGGGTTTTTTGAAATATTAATATAATATGTATTTTGAATTAATTGGTAATTTGCATTGTGTTATTGTTAAAATCAATAATTCACTTGATAATTTGGTATTATGTTGATCTAAAAAACAATGGCGTATTGTATAAATTAATTCTTTTTTTTTGTATCTTAGATCATAATAAAATAATTATAATTCTAAAGCACAGGAATTTATTTGCATTATTTTCTAAACTTTATTATGTTACAATAAATCATATTATTCTAGATTTATTATTTTACAATTTTTTAAAATTTACAAATTTTAATAAATTCATTTCACATTAATACAATTAAAATTTTACAAATATTTTACATAAAATTACAATTACAATTACAATTACAATTACAATTACAATTTTACAATTTCACGTACAATTACAATTAAAATTACAATTTTAGAATTTTACATATATACAATTACAATTTTGCAAATTAAAAAATTACAATTTTACAATTTTAAAAATTACAATTACAATTACAATTTTAGAAATTCACATATGTACCAGTACAATTAAAATTTTAGAATTTTAAATACAATTAGAAATACAAATATTACAAATTTACAATATCATGATCATTTGGTATTAAATTAATTAATAAACATCATGTTCATGATAACCATCGTACAAACATCATATTTGACTAAAAACACATTCAAAATCGCTAACTGCATCATCGTGATCATGATCATCTAACAAAACACAATTAACATTATATATTAACATCATCAGTACAACACAAACATCAAATATACATCTCATGTCAAATATACATCTCATGCTATCACATACACATCTATCTGCAAGCTGCACATTAAATGAACATATCTAACATGACCTAACAACATACACATCATGATGATCACCAACATGTAAATTAAGTACAACTGCAACATGAACATAAAATACATGGACCATATATATATATATATATATATAACTGAATAATGTTAAAAATATACAACTATCATATAAATGTCATGGATCAACTGGTGGTAGTACAACATCAATATCAGTACTAGTGGCCGATGGTCCAACCTCATCTCCATGATGACTGCTGGTAGATGCTAGTGGAGGCTCATGAAAATCTAACGCGGCACGAGGTTGTGAACGATCATGAGATGATGGTACGCTACGCCTCGCAGACTATCCATCATGTTTTGCGGCTTGATTGTAACATGCAACAGTCCTCATTAGTCGCGTAAAACTTGTCGTAACTCCTACGACATGCCGCATCAGGTTGTACATGTCACGCGACATGCCTCTCCACGTCCGTAATAGCCTGTCATCGGCCTCTATGTCTATGAAATCAGCGGGCCTGATGTCCGCCTCAGCAATCAATGCAATGAGTTGGTCGCCCAACTCCATCCTGTATCTAGCATCACTAAGATGTCGACCGCGCACCACCTTACCAGTAGGAGCATGTCTCTGATCTGGACCGGCCTCCTGATGATCCTTGGCAATATCTAGCATGCCCTCATCCTCATCATGAGGATCCACACCTAGATCAAGTGGTGGTGGCGGCATCTCCTCACCATAAAAAGAGCCAATGTCTGCAAAATACATACAAGTACACAACAATAATTAGAGGATTTTATTACACAATTTAATAAAAACAAGTTAAAGAACATGTTAGAATAAATTTAAATAAAATAGTAATATTACCTGTATCATCTGGCAGCTCATCAACTGTGAAGAGGATATTGGTACACCCTTGCCAATCCAACCCCGCATAAGGACAGGGGACCAAAATGAAGGGATGCTCATCAACACTAGGTAGCAACTCCAGTGCATCATTTCATATCCTCGCTAGAAAAATAATCTCCTCCCTCTTGGGCATCATTTGCCCCCACATGTGCATACGTGCCTCAGTAATCAACCTACGAGGCTTCCGAAGAAAATAAGGCCTCGTCTCTAGAAACCTCTAAAAAAATAAACAAAAAAACTCTAAAACAAAAGGGAAGTTGACCCTCCCTTGAGCATGAGCATGACATCTATCTAATGCTCTATAGAACTGCCGCAAAAAAATGGCAAACCACCTAACAAGTAGTGGCTGCTATAGTAAAGAATCAACATAATATAAAATTTGGCAACTAATGTGTTTCCCGTCACTGGTGTTGTGCTAAATGGTCGAAATGATAAGTGAGAGACACTGGACCTCCTCATGACCAAACGCACCAATATGTAACTGCCCTCCAGTGACCTGAAACTCTGCAAGAGATACTAAATTTTCTCCAATGTATCTCTAGGAGTAAACTAACTCACTCCCTGCCACATAGCCAGTTGGAACCTTGGGGAACGAGGGAAAATCCACCCCTCTCCTCGAAAGCTCTGTAATAAAAAATACATCCTCCTCAGTGGGCGGGTACCCCACTGGTTGATACCAACCCGGAAAGGCTATTGCGGGGCATTCCACCTTCAGATAAGATGTCTCAAAAACAAACTATGGGACTTCAGGGAAGTAGCATTCTCATAGAACTTGAGGAGGCCTGCCTGCCTAAGGAGCCCTTGCATTGCTGCTGTAATAGGGCGAGGGTACGCATCTCTCTCCCTCTCTCTTGCCTCCCACAGGTGAACCATGTTATACTGTTCCACTTGTTGTTGTTGTTGCCCCTCTTCTATCCTTTCACGTCTCTGAATGATTGACATATTAAACATAATTTTTTTATTAAATGACGCATGTATTTACAAATATGCGTATATATTTATTTATTTTTTAAATAAATAAAACAAGAGTTGGTGTGTCAAAAACACAGTCACACACCGGTCCCGGTGCGTCACCCCACAAAGCGCACCAGATACGGTGAACTTCATGATATCGACCGCACCGGAAGCAGTGCTCGAGAAATTTTTTTTAGCGTACCGTTCACTACGTGTGGTGTCAGGAGGCCGGTGTGCTGACTTCACTATCTGCCTGGGGCTTATAACTAAGTCATCACACCGCCCTCCTGCCACTGTACAAAGTTTTTGGTGCAGTATTTTAAGATGCCACACCATTGAGCTAGGCCAAATACGATAAGCTGTGCGCTGACAAAAATAGTCGGCCCGGGGCTGTTATCTCATTCAACACACTGCTCCACCACAATTGAACTAGGTCAACGGTGCGGCTAGGTCCAACCGCACCGTTCTTTTTAAAGGAATTTAAATAACACGGTGCGCCTTTGGTATTTGCCCCAGAATTGGTGCGGATGCCCTTAGCACTAGTTTACTAGCCCGAACCGTTCACAATGTCAAATTGCGGTTTCGATGTGCTAAAAACATTGCATGCCCTGGGGCTGATAATTCTGTCAATGCACTGAGTTGCCGCGATACACCATTGTCAATGGTGCAGCCTGGTAACTGACTGCACCGCACTTTTTAAATTTTTTTAAATTAACACGATGTGTCACGTGGTACCACGCCGAAACTGGTGTAGATACCGTCAGCACCGGGTGCAGTGTACATTTACAGGTAGCACCACAAACCGATGCGAGCCAAACGGCTCGAGCGCACCGCGCGACAATATTTTTTTTTTTTAATGGTTAATTTAAATTTTTTTTCAAATTCTAATCCGCTAAAAGGTTTAATTATGGAAAAACAAGAAAAATACCTGTACATTTACCTGTCGAGGAGGCATATTGGTTGTACAATTCGTGAAAGAAAAATTTTCCACTGTTTTATAAAATTAAAGATGGAGATTGGTGGTAATGCACAATAGTAGTGCATGTAATAAGTGCAATGGGAGCACGGATGTCAGTGCGGCTCAAACAGGGATAACTTGCACCGGTGCTTAAGAGCTCTGTAGCACTGAAAAAAGTGAAAAATGCGATATTTTGGCTGTAATTTTTTTATTGTTTTTATTTAACCCTATTCCGGTGCGCGGGGTTTTTATTGGCGTACCAGTGCGTTTGCACTATGCCACCCCGGGAGGTTTAAGTTTTCATGCGCATTTAGGAGGCATTGGGGTGGCCTAGCGGTAACGCATCATTTCTCTACAATAATAAGATGCATCGGGCACGTTGTTCGGTGAACGAATGATTTCTGCGGTTTTTTGGCTGTAATTTTTTTTTTAACCCTTTTCTGGTGCGCGACATTAATGGGGCCCCAGTGTGTTTCGGTCATTCCGCACAGGGTGGTTTCTGTTCCGCGCGATTTTTATGAGACACCGGGGTGGCTTAGCAGCAACGCACCAGTGCTCTACAGTAATAAGATGCACCGGGAACGTTGTCTGGTGAACCAATTATTTCTGCAGTTTTTTAGCCGTAATTTTGTTTTTTTAACCCTTTTCTGGTGCGTGATATTAATGGGGCCCCGGTGCATTTTAGTAATTCCACACCGGGTGGTTTCTGATCCGCGCGCTTTTTATGAGACATCGGGGCATCTTAGCAGTAACGCTCCGGTGCTCTACAATAATAAGACGCACCAGGAATGCTGTCCGGTGAACCAATGATTTGTGCAGTTTTTTGGGCGTAATTTTGTTTTTTTAACCCTTTTTCGGTGCACGAAATTTATAGGGCCCTGGTGCGTTTCACTCATTCCACCTTGGGCGGTTTCTGTTCTACGTGCTTTTTATGAGACACCGGTGCTGACGAGTTGACACGCACCAGTGTTGTTCCTTAATAAAAGGCATAGGGCGGGTGTGTACGGAGCACATGGTTTCTGGTGTGCCAATGTTTTATGTGGTTTTTTTGCCCTTATTTTTGTTATTTACCATCTACAAGTGCACGTGTTTTATGGACGCCCCAGTGCGTTTGGTTGATTCCACATTGTTGTAGAAGTTATGTAAAGTATCGGTACTCCAGAATTACAATGCACCGAGTGGGTGTGTACAAAGTGCACAGTGTTCGGTGTGCCAATTTTTTAACCGCATTGGTGCTATGTCGTCTTGAATGCACTGGTGCGTTTTTCGGTGATAAGAGCACTGGATGAAATACATCCGCAAAAACCTCCGCCTGCCAACCTCCTCTAGTAACCTCCGTTAGAAATGGATGTCTGGGGTATTTTTATAAGGGGTTCCTAAAAAACATCTGCTAGAGGGTCTTTTCCTTGTAGTGAAGTGCCATGGTTGGAGCTCGAGGGAGACATTCATTTGCAGGGAGATGTGGATCACTACCCTGTTCCTAAGTTGATCGTAAGCCAAGGCTATCAACTCAACCTCAAACACCCAATTGAAAGACTTAAGAATGAAAATCTGGATCTAGAGGAGATTTTTCGTCTTTTTGTTAAAACCCGGAAAATTGGTCCTTTTAGAGTTTTTGGATTTAGATGTAGTGAAAGTTATGAAGAAAAACGTTCAAAGAAAATATGGACATACCAAGTATTTTACAAAATTTGATTTTAGAATGGAAAATAATCTCAACCACTTTGTTAAATAAATACATTTACAATAATCATATCTCAGTTAAATCATTGACAAAAATCATATCTCAGTGAATGTTTTGCAGGTTTTGGATTGTGTTTGAAGGAAATTACATCTTATAAATGAAGTTCTCATAAGTGTACAATTGAAATTTAATAATGGTTAATAGAAATAGCATGGGCAAACATTTACTAGTCAGCAAAGTTCAGAATGTATTAAATTTTGTGTGTCATGTATTAATGTTTTAGATATTTATGTTCTGAATTAACCAACAAAAATATGTTGAATGTATTCTGGAGGATGTAAGTTTGAAAAGTCCAAATTACTCAGCAACTAGTGTAAAGTGTAAATTTCTTTAAGAATCTGGCTTTTACTTGCTGAAGGAGTCTCCATTTGCCAATGTATTTCATGTTTATGAAGTTATAATCTAAAGTCTTCTTTATTATGATATGGTTTTAAAAATTTCACTTTCCTTTACGGCAACCATTATGTGTCACTATATTTTGAGGTGAGTAATTTGTTTGATTTCATTTGTTCCATGATTTGATTTCTACAACTGATGGATTACCATCTTTCCTCAACTCTGTGTGCTGGGAAAAAGTATTCCAAAAAATAAGTATCTTGAACCATGATTTGTTTTTCATTTATTTAAGTGATCAGGTTATCTATGTTGATTAGACATTTTAAACTTATTTTGAAATTTGATAAATAATTAGATAAAAACTGAAATGAAAAGAAGTTGTAGCTCACAGGTGAGTACTACACCTGGAGACTGCACTCAAATGGAGAGTACACACTCTACATTCATTAATGGAATGATACAACTATAAGTACATCACAAAGAATCAGGGAGTTGTAAACAAACTCCTATATCCTAGGAACTGATCCTAACTTAAGGAGCTACGTTACAACAATGTAACCATTTCTCCATTAATATACAAATAATATTAATTATTTCCAACTCTCAACCTTAATGGAAAAAGGATTACCCTAAATTCCTAACATCCCTCTAAACAATTCAAACTTTATTCTCCCAAGAGGCTTAGTAAAAATATCTGCCATGTTGTCACAAGATTTACAATATTCAACAAATATTTCCTTTGACTGAAATTTTTCTTGAACAAAATGGAACTGAGTATCGATGTGTTTGGTGTTTTTGTGAAATACTGGATTGTATGATAGCTTTTTAGTGCTTTAGTGGTCACTTTTAATGGTAGTTGTTGTTTTATGTTCTTCTCCTGCATCATTGAGAAGTCTTCTCAACTAGATAGCTTCACATGTGGCTGCACACAATGCTTGGTACTCAGCTTCAACTGAAGATAAAGCTACAGTACTTTGCTTTTTGCTGCTCCATGCTATGACCCCCGATCATCCAAGTTGCCTACCCAATCGGAATCTGAAAAACATGCTAAAGTAACATCAAATGTGTCAGTGTATAAAATACCATAATCACTAGTACCAAAAAGATACCTCAACACGCTCTTTTTTGCAACCCAATGACTTTCGAGAGGTTTAGACATGAATTGGCTCAACACACTAACAGATTATGCCAAATCTAGTCTAGTTGTAGTAAGGTATATCAGACTACCAACTAGTTGTCTATACTTAGTGGCATCCACCTCCTTAGTGCCATCGTCACTGCACAACTTCAAATTCTGCTGCAATGGTGTTGCTGCTGACTTACACTGCTCCATCCTGAATCTTTCTAGCAGACCTCTAGCATACTTCCCTTGAGTAAGAAAAGTCTGTCCAGAATCTCTCCATACTTCCAGACACAAACAATAATGGAGATTTACGAGATCTTTCATTTCAAATACTTGCGACATCTGCTGTTTGATTTCTTTGATCAGATTATCTACATTTCCTGTTATAATCATATCATCCACATACAAAGAAATCAAAATAATTTTCCTCTATTTATTAAACTTGGTATACATATTTGGATCATTCATGCTCCTATGAAAACCATGTTGTACAAAGAATGAATCGATCTTCTCACACCATGACCTGGGTGCTTGTTTTAAACCATATAATGCCTTTTTCAATCTACAAACAAGATGTTCCTGCCCCTTTCTAACAAACCCTTCAGGCTGAACTAAATAAGCTTCTTCTAGAAAATCACCATTCAGAAATGTAGACTTAACATCTAACTAGTGTAGCTTCCACTTATATTTTGTAGCTAAAGATATTAGCATTCTAATGGTATTTAATTTTTCTACAGGAGCAAAGGTTTCATCGAAATCTATTCCCTCTTGTTGTGAATAACCCTTTGCTACTAGTCTAGCTTTAAGCTTTTCTATACTCCCATTTGCATTCACTTTAGGTTTATACAACCACTTACAACCTATGGGTGTTTTTCCTTCAGGCAGTTCAACTAAATTCCAAGTATGGTTTCTAGTAATTGATTCAATTTCTTCATTCATTGCAGCCCTCCATGCATCAGATTGACTTGCTTCTTTATAATTTATGGGTTCTACAATGTTTAAAATTCTTGTCATTAAAGCATAGTCTTTCAATCTGGCTGGTAATTGAGTCTTCCTACCTGATCTCCTTGGCAGGGGACTTACCTCAAATCTGTTTTCTTCAGACTTATACAGGCTTGCATTATTGGCTACATCACCTGTTTCTTCTTCTTCTTTCATCTCCTGCTCTTGATCATCCTCGCTGATTTCTTCCATCAATAATGGAATGTGTGAATCATTATCACTGTCATCCTTTCCTTTCTCAACCTATTCATGAAATACTATGTCTCGACTTGCAAATATTTTATGAGTCATGGGATTAAATAACTTGTATTCTTTAAACTCAGTGCCATATCCTACAAAGATACATTTCATGGCTTTAGGATCTAACTTCTTTCTATCCACCTTGGGTATATGGGTAAAATATTTTGACCCAAATACTCTTAAATGAGTCACTGCTGGTTTGAATCCATATAATGCTTCAAAAGGGGTTTTTAATCCAAGACATTTAGTAGGACTCCTATTCTTTAAATAAACAACAGTGTTGATGGCTTCCGCCTAAAAACCATTTCATAGACCCTTACCTTGAAGCATACTCCTTGCGCACTCCACAAGGGTTTTTTTCTTTCATTCTACCACTCTGTTTTGCTGTGGTGTATGAGGCACTGTAAACTGTTGAATAATCCCATGATATCTGAAAAAAATCATGAAATCTCCCAGCCTGTATTCTCCCCCTTGATCTGAACGAAGAATTTTTATACATTTTCCTATCTGCTTTTCCACCAAAGTTTTAAATTCTTTGAAACAATGAAATTTCTGACTCTTTTTACTCAAAAAATATATCCAAGAGAATCTAGTGCAATCATCAGTAAACAGAAGAAAATAATATGCACCACCTAGTGACCTTGTCTGCATAGGTCCGCATATGTCTATATGGACCAGCTCTAGAATATCTCTTTCCTTTCTATTAACATGGAGAGGAAATTCTTCTCTGTGCATTTTCCCTAATGCACATCCATCAAAATCTAACTGAACACTATGAAAATTAGGGAGTCCATCGACCATACCTTTTCTCTGAAGTAACATGAGGTCTTGCAAATTAAGGTGACTGAATTTTCTGGTGCCAGAGTTCTTCGGCTGTCAATCCTGTTGCAACCATGGCTTGCTATGGCATGCTTTTCACATATAGTCTGTATAGGCTCCCCACACGCACCCCTGATGCAACAGTTTCCATCTTGCTATAATTTATGACACAGTGGGTCTGGAAGAATTCAACTAACATATCTTGATCAGTTATCATAGATACAAAGATCAAATTTTTCCTAATCCCCGGTACATACAATACATTCTTAAGATGTTTAATGTCACCGCTAGGTAACTTTACCGAAATATCACCGTACCCTTGGATCTCATATCCTCTATCATCTCCTAAATCATTTTTAGATCCACATGAAGTTTCTTCAAGAAATTCAAACCATTATTTCTTACCTGTCATATGTGAGGATGCGCCAGAATCGACATACCATATGTTGTCCTCATCTTCCTTAGATGCTGAAAGAGAACAATCAACTGTAAATAGTCGAAATTCATGACTATGGTCTTCATCTTCATCAACAAAGTATCCTTTGTGCTTTCTCTGCTTATTCCTTGCTTCATCTGTCTGCCTCTTATAACAGTCCCTAATTTGGTGACCATATTTCCCACAGTAAAAGCATTTCTTGTTTAAAAAATTGTTTGCAGACATACCTCTAAATGGTCTCCTCTAAAACGTGCTACCTCCTCTCTGTTGATGTTGTTTCTAT
Source organism: Pinus albicaulis (assembly GCA_034641835.2). Taxonomy (NCBI): domain Eukaryota; kingdom Viridiplantae; phylum Streptophyta; class Pinopsida; order Pinales; family Pinaceae; genus Pinus; species Pinus albicaulis. The sequence goes on from CM076580.1 coordinate 738,807,563, forward strand.
TGTGGCTGTTGTTGCTGCAGTGGTTTCTTCCCTCTAAACTGTCGCCTCTTCGCCATCAGAGCAAGATCATCACTTTGCAGTTTTAAATTCTGCCGCTGCACTTCTTCTTGTAGCAATATTCCTGTCAATTCTTTAAATGTAGGGGGTTTCTTCCTCGCTGCCAATCCTATGATGAACATCTGATATTCATCCTTCATTCCATTCAATGTAATTATGACTTGATCGGAATTAGACACCTTCTCTCCGATTTTTCCTAATCTGTCCTTCAGGTCTTTAACCCTCGCAATGGTAGATTCATTCTCCTCCATCCTCATCGCAAAAAACTTGCCTTTGAAAGACAATATGCGATTTTTATTTTGTGTCTGGTATAAATTCTTGATCGTCATCCAAATCTTAGTGGACGATTTTCCATCTCTAATATGTGGGATAATATTGTCTTTAACGGACATCTTCAATATAAATTTTGCTTTGTTTCCCCTTTTATCCCACTCTTGTATAAGTGCAGTTGTTCCTGTTACAATATTTTGTTTCTGCTCATCGCTTATAACAATAGACCACGCATTTTCTCCTTCAAGGAATGTCTATAGCTTGAACTTCCAATTGGTAAAATTGGACCCATCGAGTTTGCTAGAATCGTTAAGATATGTTTCTATGGTATTATTCATACTGGATTGATCTGATTCCAGACCCTCCAATGATTCTAAACAGTTGAATAATTACAAGCTACACTAAAAAAAATTCAATACATACTAGATCCTAATCACAGATCTGCCACCAATCTGGCGCGATCTTGTGACTGTAACTCAGATCCTCCACCACCGGGGGAATCACATGTGCTGAACCTCCAGCAAATATATCTGCAACTCCGATCTAACGCTGCCAGGAAAATCCGCAACTCCGATCTACCACCACCGAGCAACTTCGATCTGCCACCATCGGGCAACTCCGATCTACCACCATCGGGAAAATCCACAACTTTAATCTGCCACCACCGGGCAACTTTGATATACCACCACTAGGAAAATCCGATCTACCACCATCGAGTAAATCCACAACTTCAATCTGCCACCATCAGGCAACTTTGATCTACCACCACCGGGAAAATATGATGTAAAGAGAGATTGGCGCTTTCCCGAGCCAAAAAATCTGCGCCCAGATAAAAATCAACACGAGTCACCAAATTGGCGCGGGTATGGCCTGCACAAACGTGCCAATCGCGTGTTTCGGTGTGTTGGCGCCAGTATGGCCCTAATAGTCGCGCTAATTGAGCGTTTTGGTGTGCCTGTCAGTGGAAAAATCGCGCCAACCCTCTTCTGCTCAGAGATCAATCAAACATCCGAGACTTGAGAGCATGAAGCTCCTATGAGCACAACGCTCATGTGTACACTATAGCCACTAGGGCTCTCTATAAACAAATCAGGCTCACCCAATCTAAGCTTTGATACCAAGATAAAACTGAACTAAATAGATGTTGCAACTCACAGGTGAGTACTACACCTGGACACTGCACTCAAATGGAGAGTACTCAGTCTACATTCATTAATGGAATGATACAACTATAAGTACATCACAAAGAATTAGGGAGTTGTAAACAAACTCCTATATCCTAGGAAATGATCCTAACTTAAGGAACTATGTTACAACAATGTAACCATTTCTCCATTAATATACAAATAATATTAATTATTTCCAACTTAATTTTCTATTTATCTTGATCTTAGATTTAATTACTATCTTGATACGAGATTTAATTACTTTTATCTGCATTACATCATGTTATCTATTTTGATTAGAGATTTTGATGAAAATATTATCAAATTTGATAAATAAATCTTTTATTTATCTTGATTAGAAATTTTGAAAATATTTTGAAATTTGATAAAAATAAAAAAATTCTAATAGATTGTAACCTAAATTTACAATCGATTTTATCGAATCCGTTAAATTTAAATTAATTTTACATGTGTTTATTATTGTATGTGCATGTAAACTTATTATTCATATCCATCTTCACACACCAAGACAGGGAACCGAGTTCGAAGGTGGATGAACCATTATTCCCTTGATATCTGATACATGAAGAGATGCATAAAAAACAATGGACACGCATAAATGGAAAACCTATTAGGGCTAGAGCGCAAAGGTCCTCTCAACTGTGGCGGCGGTACCTTATATTGGCATTTACCAAGAGCAGAGACTGCAAGCACAGGAACGGCTGAATTTGTAAACTTAGCATGACAATTAGATCGCCATCCATTTCCTCTTGAAGAGTGAGGTGATTAGTTCTCTCTTTTCTAATTGATGTGTATAAAATGAAGATTATCATCCACAAAACAGAACACAATTTATAATTAGAACACAATTTGTCAAGAGGGAAAGTGGATTTTGATTAATGGTTCAGTTTTAAGGGAATTGAAGAGAGTTGAATTAGTCTTGATATAAAATAATTTCACATCTTACTTTAGATTTAACCATTAAGGCTATCTTCTAATTTTATTTATTTTTAATATAATAAATTTAATATTAAAAATAATGAGTTATTTATTTTAAATAATTGAACAATGAATCTTATTTATAAATTATGTTAAACATTAACCATATAAAATATAAATATAATATTGTTGTAAGTCTTTAATTTGTTTGTTTACAATCAATCTTAATCTATCAATTTAATATAGATTAAATTGTTATTATAAAATTATATAAAATTATTTTTAAAATTAGTGTTTTCAAATGAGAAAATTTAGTAAATTAATTTTTGGATGGGATATCAAAGATGTGTCGAATGACTGAGCACATTACATGACTTAGGATATCTCCATGCACCCCTCACCAAGATGATCACACTAATTTAATGAATATACAAAGTTGTGTCAAATGGCTATACACACATGACTAAGGATTCCTCTATGCACTCCTCCCAAAGATGATCACACCAATTTAATGAATATACCCAAAGAGAATGTGAGCTCATTTAGTTATAAGAACAACTGTCCCAAGTACTTGGGTATATTGCGGATCTTCTAGGTTTCCTCCTTAGATGCTTGAGGTTCTCCTCACAAAAAGAAAAAGCCTATAACAATGGATTCTTTTGACTCTTTGAAGTCTAAATGATGTTCTTTTTAAAGTTCAATCAATTTTTAGTCCTAGGATAAAAGAAAGCCTTGATCCATAGTCTTTCTATTTATTTTTTATTAACTTACAAAGACCTTATATATGGATTTTGAAAAGAATTTGGTATTGTGAGTGATTTGGTTTCCCATGTGAAAAATGAAGACAAATAAAAAAACTCGCATAGTATTTCTCTTAAAGAAAAAATATAATTTTACTTTACAAAAATAAATAAATATAATCTTGATTTTTTTTGTTCTCATAAATGACATTAAATATTTGTAAAATAGAATGAGTTGCTAACTTGATTTAACTTCAATAAATATTAGAATTGCTTTTTAAGATACTCTACCATCTAATATGGAAAAGATGTAATTCTAATAAAATGATTAAATACTAATACTAATAATAAAATAATATAATATGAGTTAAATTAAAAAAATATTAAAACATAAAAAGTGATAAGTAATAGAAATAATAAATTAATTGATATAGGCCAAACTTCGCTTGACTAGGGAGTCGATTGGCATTCACATTTTTATATTTACTTTACTTACTAAGAACTCTTCACTTAAATACCCACTGAATACTAAATAGAAGAAACACAGTGAAAATTTTACACGTGGAAAATGGAAGAAGGATATGATAATTTACGTGAAAAAAGTTAAGAAAGTTGTCTGAGCTGGTTCATTCAGGGTGGCAAGGCATTCAAAATCCAAGTACCAGTAATGTCACAAGCAGTCATAATTCTAATGTTCATGCCGATAATAGCATAACATCAGCATGTTTTAGTAATTCTCCTGATCATACTGATAAGCAGAACCAGTTGTATTGCAACTAGAAAATTGAAAAGAGTGCCTCCCCAAGTGGAGCTGCAACTAATTATTGGATATATGCCCCCTAAACAAAATGAAAACAACAACATTCATCTCATTAATGATAATAATAATTCTTTCTAACTCTTGAGAGTCTAACTAAATGACTAGTCTCACCCATCTCTCTCTTGTTTTTTAAAAGTAATTTCAGTCATTTTTTGAGTCCTAGTCATTTCAGTTTGTTTTTTTTAGAAACTTACAAAGAAATTATGCATGGATTTTGACAAAGGGAAACACACCAATGGTACTGTGGGCATAAACTGATATGATATTTTTTATAATATTAATTATTATGTGGGCTTAAACTGATATGATATTTTTTATAATATTAATTATTAAGGTTTGTTTTAAAAGATTAATACTAGCATTTGCACCAGATGTTGCAAAAGAAATGCCTTAAAGAAATAGCATGGGAAAGAGTAACCTAGAATAAATAAGATGTTGCGGAGAAGGAACCATCGTGAAGAGAAGGAACCATCATGAAGGAATGGAAGGAAAATTTTCCATTGTGAAAGAATGAAAGGAAAATTTCGCTTCCATGGAAGTAGGTCGTGGAGGTTTCAAAGATATTGTTGATAAGAGTTATCAATGAGGAAATTTTGTTTTAGATATTGAAATAGGCAATTGGGGATGAAAACATATATGTAAACCAACATAATTTGTTCACATATATAAAAAAATTGTTATAGATATTGAAATAGGAAATTATGGGTGGAAATATTTTGGTGATTAATAATCATCTGAAAGATGAGCATGTAACTCAAATAAGATATTTTAAATACATTCAAGTACAATCTATCTAGCATAGATGTAAATAAAAAGAATTTTTATTAAATAAATAGAGTTTACTCCAAGTTCATCTACATATGCCAATTGCATTCACCACTTAAGAGCAGTAAAAAAAAAAGTTTATTGAGAAAACAAATCCAACACATTTGTAGAGAAAATTATAACACACTATCACACTTTTCTTATGAGAGTTAAATGCTACTATATGCAACAACGATGGATTGAGCATGTAACTCAAATAACATATTTTAAATACATTCAAGTACAATCTATCTAGCATAGATGTAAAAAAAGAGAATTTTTATTAAAGAAATAGAGTTTAAGTTCCAAGTTCATCTACATATGCCAATTGCATTCATCACTTAAGAGTAGCAAAAAAAATTATTGAGAAAACAAATCCAACACATTTGTAGAGAAAATTATAACACACTATCACACTTTTCTTATCAGAGTTAAATGCTACTATATGTAACAACGATGGATTTCATCACTTAGAGTAGTAAAAGCATGTTTATTGAGAAAACAACTCCAACACATTTGTAGAGAAAGTTATAACACACTATCACAATTTATGGGGTTCATTGCAACCATGGATATATTGTGTGAGTTGTTGCGATTTTTTTCTTGTGGCTAAAACTTAGTTTTGGTGTCACCTAGTTATCATGATTCAAAAATTTGTTATCATCTCAAATCCTTATAGAATTAGATATATTATGTGAGCTAATGTGACTTTTTGTTTGTCACAATGATTCAAAAATGAGTTATTATACCACAATATTGACTTTCTCACTTGAGAGTAAATTGAGAGGAGTAAATTGAGTGGTTATTGTTAGAATTTGTTGTACAAGATGAGAAATTATGGATGTCATAACATATATCTATTTTAAATTTTTTAGTGTCTCTTGCAACCATGCATCTAATAGGATCCATTTCAACTGACAACATAAATAGATCACTGTGTGAATGATAATTTGTGACATCCCTAGCCATTTTCTTTGATTATGGATGAGGTTGCAAACTAATAACTTGTGAAATCCCTAGCCATTTTCTTTGATTGTGGACCATGTTATAAAATAGAACAAAGTCTCTCTTTAGAAGGCTCTACAGTATATATTGGATAGAGGGAAAGGTTATGATAAAACTTGTACAAAAAACCCTAAGGACTGAGTGGGTTTTTTCTTTTGTAAGTTTTGTTTGAATTGAAAAATTAAAAAAAAGATATAAAAGCTAAAAAAATGTAGTGAAAATTTTGTTTAACATTTCATAATAAAAGGTTGAGTAAGTTTGACATCATATAATATGAAAATTTTTATTAAAGAAATAGAGTTTACTCCAAGTTCATCTACATATGCCAATTGCATTCACCACTTAAGAGTAGTAAAAAAAATTTTATTGAGAAAACAAATCCAACACATTTGTAGAGAAAATTATAACACACTATCACACTTTTCTTATCAAAGTTAAATGCTACTATATGCAACAACGATGGATTGAGAATGTAACTCAAATAACATATTTTAAATACATTCAAGTACAATCTATCTAGCATAGATGTAAATAAAGAGAATTTTTATTAAAAAAATAGAGTTTAGTCCAAGTTCATCTACATATGCCAATTGCATTCATCACTTAAGAGCAGTAAAAATTTTTTTATTGAGAAAACAAATCCAACACATTTGTAGAGAAAATTATAACACACTATCACACTTTTCTTATCAGAGTTAAATGCTACTATATGCAACAATGATGGATTTCATCACTTAGAGCAGTAAAAGCAGGTTTATTGAGAAAACAACTCCAACACATTTGTTGAGAAAGTTATAACACACTATAACAATTTATGGGGTTCATTGCAACCATGGATATATTCTGTGAATTGTTGCGATTTTTTTCTTGTGGCTAAAACTTAGTTTTGGTTGTCACCTAGTTACCATGATTCAAAACTTTTTTATCATCTCAAATCCTTATAGAATTAGATATATTATGTGAGCTAATGTGATGTTTTGTTTGTCACAATGATTCAACAATGAGTTATTGTACCACAATATTGACTTTCTCACTCAAGAGTAAATTGAGCGGAGTAAATTGAGTGATTATTGTTAGAATTTTTTGTATAAGATGGGAAATTATGGATGTCATAACATATATCTATTTTGAATTTTTTAGTGTCTCTTGCCACCATGCATCTAATAGGATTTATTTCAACTGAGAACGTCAACAGATCATTGTGTGAATGATAAGTTGTGACATCCCTAGCCATTTTCTTTGATTATGGATGAGGTTGCAAACTAATAACTTGTGAAATCCCTAGCCATTTTCTTTGATTCTGGACCATGTTATAAACTGTAATAAAGAAAATTGTTTATGATTATAAAGAAAAAAACATGTGAGATTTTTTAGCTACAATTAGGTAATTAAAGCTATGTATATAGTTTGTTTTGAATGGAAGAAATTTGACATTCATTAACAAAAAAAAAATTATAAAGAGTATGTATATAGTTACAAACTGTTATGTAGTTACAAACTATTACAATTAAGTAATTAAAGGTAAATTTAGTGTTATTTAAGAAATTAGAAATGTGAAATAATTTGGAAATTAAAAAAAAAGTCATATATTTTTTAAAAAATCATTATTAATTTAAGTTTTTATATATTTAGTAATACTACTCATGAATAATAAAACAATTGTAACATAAATAATATATAACAAAAAAAAAATGTATTTTTGGAATAATAAAATAGTTGTAACAAAAATAATATAAAATAAGAAAAACCACATTCTGCATGAATACCATCGGTAAATACGGGGTTCATTGCAACCATGGATATATTTTGTGAGTTGTTTCATTTTTTTTCTTGTGGCTAAAACTTAGTTTTGGTTGTCACCTAGTTATCATGATTCAAAACTTTGTTATCATCTCAAATCCTTATAGAATTAGATATATTATGTGAGGTAATGATTCAAAACTTTGTTATCATCTCAAATCCTTATAGAATTAGATATATTATGTGAGCTAATGTGATGTTTTGTTTGTCACGATGATTCAAAAATGAGTTATTATACCACAATATTGACTTTCTCACTCGAGAGTAAATTGAGCGAAGTAAATTGAGCGGTTATTGTTAGAATTTGTTGTATAAGATGGGAAATTATGGATGTCATAAAATATATCTATTTTGAATTTTTTAGTGTCTCTTTCCACCATGCATCTAATAGGATCCATTTCAACTGAGAACGTCAATAGATCATTGTGTGAATGATAATTTGTGACATCCCTAGCCATTTTCTTTGATTATGGATGAGGTTGCAAACTAATAACTTGTGAAATCCCTAGCCATTTTCTTTGATTGTGGACCATGTTATAAACTATAAAAAACTCTCTCTTTAGAAGGCTCTATAGTATATATTGGATAGAGGGAAAGGTTATGATAAAACTTTTACAAAAACCCAAAGGACTGAGTGGGTTTTTTCTTTTGTAAGTTTTGATTGGAATTGAAAAATAAAAAAAAATATATAAAAGCTAAAATTATGTAGTGAAAAGTTTGTTTAAAATTTCATAATGAAAGGTTGAGTGAGTTTGACATCATATAATATGAAAATTGTTTATGATTATAAAGAAAAAAACATGTGAGATTTTTTAGCTAACATTAGGCAATTAAAGCTATGTATATAGTTTGTTTTGAACGGAAGAAATTTGATATTCATTAACAGACAAAAAATTCTAAAGAGTTTGTATATAGTTACAAACAGTTATGTAGTTACAAACTATTACAGTTAAGTAATTAAAGGTAAATTTAGTGTTATTTAAGAAATGTGAAATGTGAAATAATTTGGAAATTAAAAAAAAAAGTCATATATTTTTTAAAAAATCATTATTAATTTAAGTTTTTATATATTTAGAAATACTACTCATGAATAATAAATCAATTGTAACATAAATAATATATAACAAAAAAACAATGTATTTTTGGAATAATAAAATAGTTGTAACAAAAATAATATAAAATAAGAAAAACCACATTCTGCATGAATACCATCGGTCAATACGGGGTTCATTGCAACCATGGCTATATTTTGTGAGTTTTTGCAATTTTTTTCTTGTGGCTAAAACTTAGTTTTGGTTGTCACCTAGTTATCATGATTCAAAACTTTGTTATCATCTCAGATCCTTATAGAATTAGATATATTATGTGAGGTAATGATTCAAAACTTTGTTGTCATCTCAAATCCTTATAGAATTAGATATATTATGTGAGCTAATGTGATGTTTTGTTTGTCACAATGTCTCAAAAATGAGTTATTATACCATAATATTGACTTTCTCACTCGAGAGTAAATTGAGAGGAGTAAATTGAGTGGTTATTGTTAGAATTTGTTGTATAAGATGAGAAATTATGGATGTCATAATAGATATCTATTTTGAATTTTTTAGTGTCTCTTGCAACCAAGCATCTAATAGGATCCATTTCAACTGACAACGTAAATATATCACTGTGTGAATGATAAGTTGTGACATCCATAGCCATTTTCTTTGATTATGGATGAGGTTGCAAACTAATAACTTGTGAAATCCTTTGCCATTTTCTTTGATTGTGGACCATGTTATAAAATAGAACAAATTCTCTCTTTAGAAGCCTCTAAAGTATATATTGGATAGAGGGAAAGGTTATGATAAAACTTGTACAAAAAACCCTAAGGACTGAGTGCGTTTTTTCTTTTGTAAGTTTTTTTTGGAATTGAAAAATTAAAAAAAAGATATAAAAGCTAAAATTATGTAGTGAATTTATTTTTTAAAATTTCGTAATAAAAGGTTGATTGAGTTTGACATCATATAATAAGAAAATTTTTATTAAAGAAATAGAGTTTACTCCAAGTTCATCTACATATGCCAATTTCATTCACCACTTAAGAGTAGTAAAAAAAAGTTTATTGAGAAAACAAATGCAACACATTTGTAGAGAAAATTATAACACACTGTCACACTTTTCTCATCAAAGTTAAATGCTACTATATGCAACAACGATGGATTGAGCATGTAACTCAAATAAAATATTTTAAATACATTCAAGTACAATCTATCTAGCATAGATGTAAATAAAGAGAATTTTTATTAAAGAAATAGAGTTTACTCCAAGTTCATCGACATATGCCAATTGCATTCATCACTTAAGAGCAGTAAAATTTTTTTTATTGAGAAAACAAATCCAACACATTTGTAGAGAAAATTATAACACACTATCGCACTTTTCTTATCAGAGTTAAATGCTACTATATGCAACAATGATGGATTTCATCACTTAGAGTAGTAAAAGCAGGTTTATTGAGAAAAAAACTCCAACACACTTGTAGAGAAAGTCATAACACACTATCACAATTTATGGGGTTCATTGTAACCATGGATATATTCTGTGAGTTGTTGCAATTTTTTTCTTGTGGCTAAAACTTAGTTTTGGTTGTCACCTAGTTATCATGATTCAAAACCTTTTTATCATCTCAAATCCTTATAGAATTAGATATATTATGTGAGCCAATGTGATGTTTTTTTTGTCACAATGATTCAACAATGAGTTATTGTACCACAATATTGACTTTCTCACTCGAGAGTAAATTGAGCGATTATTGTTAGAATTTTTTGTATAAGATGGGAAATTATCGATGTCATAACATACATCTATTTTGAATTTTTTAGTGTCTCTTTCTACCATGCATCTAATAGGATCCTTTTCAACTGAGAACGTAAACAGATCATTGTGTGAATGATAAGTTGTGACATCCCTAGCCATTTTCTTTGATTATGGATGAGGTTGCAAACTAATAACTTGTGAAATCCCTAGCCATTTTCTTTGATTGTGGACCATGTTATAAACTATAATAAACTCTCTCTTTAGAAGGCTCTACAGTATATATTGGATAGAGGGAAAGGTTATGATAATACTTGTACAAAAAACCCTAAGGACTGAGTGGGTTTTTTCTTTTGTAAGTTTTGTTTGGAATTGAATATATCTATATATATATATATAAGCTAAAATTATGTAGTGAAAATTTTGTTTAAAATTTCATAATAAAAGGTTGAGTGTGTTTGACATCATATAATATGAAAATTGTTTATGATTATAAAGAAAAAAACATGTGAGATTTTTTAGCTACAATTAGGCAATTAAAGCTATGTATATAGTTTGTTTTGAACGGAAGAAATTTGATGTTAATTAACAAAAAAAAAATTCTAAAGAGTATGTATAATATAGTTACAAACTGTTACGTAGTTACAAACTATTACAATTAAGTAATTAAAGGTAAATTTAGTGTTATTTAAGAAATTAGAAATGTGAAATAATTTGGAAATTAAAAAAAAAGTCATATATTTTAAAAAAAATCATTATTAATATAAGTTTTTATATATTTATAAATACTACTCATGAATAATAAAACAATTGTAACATAAATAATATATAACAAAAAAATAATTTATTTTTGGAATAATAAAATAGTTGTAACAAAAAGAATATAAAATAAGAAAAACCACATTGTGCATGAATACCATCGGTCAATACGGGGTTCATTGCAACCATGGATATATTTTGTGAGTTGTTGCAATTTTTTTCTTGTGGCTAAAAATTAGTTTTGGTTGTCACCTAGTTATCATGATTCAAAACTTTGTTATCATCTCAAATCCTTGTATAATTAGATATATTATGTGACATAATGATTCAAAACTTTGTTATCATCTCAAATCCTTTTAGAATTAGATATATTATGTGAGCTAATGTGATGTTTTGTTTGTCGCAATGATTCAACAATGTGTTATTATACCACAATATTGACTTTCTCACTCAAGAGTAAATTGAGCTGTTATTGTTAGATTTTGTTGTATAAGATGGGAAATTATGGATGTCATAACATATATATTTTTTGAATTTTTTAATGTCTCTTGCCACCATGTATCTAATAGGATCCATTTCAATTGAGCACGTCAATAGATCATTGTGTGAATGATAAGTTGTGACATCCCTAGCCCTTTTCTTTGATCATGTATGAGGTTGCAAACTAATAACTTGTGAAATCCCTTGCCATTTTCTTTGATTGTGGACCATGTTATAAAATAGAAAAAAGTCTCTCTTTAGAAGGCTCTACAGTATATATTGGATAAAGGGAAAGGTTATGATAAAACTTGTACAAAAAACCCTAAGGATTAAGTGGGTTTTTTCCTTTGTAAGTTTTGTTTGGAATTGAAAAATTAAAAAAATATATATAAAAGCTAAAATTATGTAGTGAAAATTTTGTTTAAAATTTCATAATAAAAGGTTGAGTAAGTTTGGCATCATATAATATGAAAATTTTTATTAAAGAAATAGAGTTTACTCCAAGTTCATCTACATATGCCAATTGCATTCACCACTTCAGAGTAGTAAAAAAAAGTTTATTGAGAAAACAAATCCAACACATTTGTAGAGAAAATTATAACACACTATCACACTTTTCTTATCAAAGTTAAACGCTACTATATGCAACAACGATGGATTGAGCATGTAACTCAAATAACATATTTTAAATACATTCAAGTACAATCTAACTAGCATAGATGTAAATAAAGAGAATTTTTATTAAAGAAATAGTGTTTACTCCAAGTTCATCTACATATGCCAACTGCATTCATCACTTAAGAGCAGTAAAAAAAATAATTATTGAGAAAACAAATCCAACACATTTGTAGAGAAAATTATAACACACTATCACACTTTTCTTATTAGACTTAAATGCTACTATATGCAACAATGATGGATTTCATCACTTAGAGCAGTAAAAGTAGGTTTATTGAGAAAAAAACTCCAACACATTTGTAGAGAAAGTTATAACACACTATCACAATTTATGGGGTTCATTGCAACCATGGATATATTCTATGAGTTGTTGCGATTTTTTTCTTGTGGCTAAAACTTAGTTATGGGTGTCACCTCATTATCATGATTCAAAACTTTTTTATCATCTCAAATCCTTATAGAATTAGATATATTATGTGAGCTAATGTGATGTTTTGTTTGTCACAATGATTCAACAATGAGTTATTGTACCACAATATTGACTTTCTCACTCGAGAGTAAATTGAGCGATTATTGTTAGAGTTTTTTTGTATAAGATGGGAAATTATGGATGTCATAACATATATCTATTTTGAATTTTTGATGCAGGAGCATTCAGGCTAGTCAGCAATGTGATAGCATGGTCACATGTTGTGACTAACAAGGGGTTGGAAGAAAATAATTTAAATTAATTTTATTTGTTTAAATATATGAGAGTGTTTATTTATTGTTAAAAATGAGGATAGGGTGTAGGTGGCTGAGTGATCCTCCTTGTATAGAATCAGATAAATCAGGCCAAATAGTTGGATTTATTTGGCTAGAATAGAGTATGAGGGATTTTAAAAGCTTTATTTAGTGTTAGTTTAGAAAAAAATGGGATTGAAGAGATTTTTTAGGAGAGGTTGAGAGATTTCTGGTTCAGAATCAGAATTGATTCATGGAACCATTTATTTGTATAAATTAGGTCTTATTGTATTTAGTGTGAGTGAGTGTGTGTAGAGAGTGAGAGGTTTTCTGCTTGAAAACCTTTGGGCAGCTTTGTAAAAAGGCCATAGATTTGCATATCTGGCCATGAATAGAAGTTTTTGTAATTCTTGTTTTTTATATCAATGTAGATTTTGACTTTTGAACACATTGTTGAGTTCGATTTTGTATGACTAGGTTTGATTTTAATAAATTATGTGATGTAATTATGTTCATGGGTGAGGAAATCGTCCAAATAATCTGATGTGTATCAACATGTTTGGTTTGTATTGTGGTACAACGGCGAAAGACATGTAGTTAATACTCCCGTATAGCGTGTGCATGGAATGCTTGATGAAGGAGATTGAATTGAATTCATTTTATGACAGAACCATAGTTTCAGTGATTTTCTATACTCTCCAATCTGTAAGTGAACTCTCTATTCCGTAATTCCGTAATATTTGATTGCTAATGTATACGGTATGGTATTGAGATCGAACTGGAAGGTAGCCACAGATCGAACTCACGATTTCCTCTTGGCTTTTGAGACTTCACGCGCTCAATTTGGTGCGCTGCCGCGGAGGGAAACATATTTAGGAAACAAACGAGTTCTGGTAAGTAATGAGTTTGGCCTGGAAACATAAAACAACGTTTCAGATAAAAATTGAGTTCTGGGTGATCCATAGATCTGTGTTGTAAGTTCACAGGTATGAATTAGTCACATTTAATTAAATCAACTTCCATTTTGAATTTATGGGTCGAGCACTGACTAAATGGAGATTTCATGTGCTGGATCGACATTGAATTGCAGAATGTTTAACTGCTAGGATCTATTGAGTTTGTGTTGTGTAATCAAATCGATGGAGATCGATTCCAGTTTTAATTTATAGTCTGTAGCGTTGAAATTTCTTCAATTTCAGAATTGGACAAGCGTTAATCATTCGGAGTTCGATTAGAATCAATTTTAATTGTTACAGTAACATTGAAGGAGAATGCAGAATGTTTTGTCAAAGTGAATTCCAAAGGATGGACGAGGGATTTGTTAAATCCACTATGAAAATTGTAACCAGTATGGAAGTGGACTTTCAGCGAAAATGGATTGCTTAAAGTGGCAAAATTCACAAATGGAAAGATTCCCATGAAGAGAACATCGACCTTAACTGGAATCGAGGAAAAATTGAGAGGAATATTCGATGATGCAGTTGAAATATTCTGCAGTGTTGAACTGTAGCATTAAGCAACGATGAAAGAGGTAAACCAATGTGTTGCAAATTTTCATTAAGATTTAATCAGAACCTGTGTATTGTATAATTGCCACAGTAAAAGTTGCTGCTGAAGAGTGAAAGCGTTGATCAAAGCTACGCAAAGAGAGGGCACCTTATTGATTTTGTATGGTGTTCACAGAAGTAAGCGCATTTGTACTTACCAAGCATATATTAACATCATGGCCAGATCCATATTTACAGTAAATGAGATGGGTATTTTGCATCCAAAGACCGAGAATATATGATTTTGTATGAGGCTAACATTATGGATTGCTGATGAAAGTTGATTGGTTAAAATCTTGACACTTGAGTGGTGAACTTTGGCATGAAGTTTTTATGGAAAAGCTTTAGTGTCTTGGAATGGATTTTGATTAAAAGTATTTGAGTTTATGAAGTCTGTTTTGATTCGAAGCATGGCTTTTATAAATCATTAGATTATAACCAGATGAAACAAACTTCCGCAAGTTTAAGTATGAAATTGCCGTATATTGAAGTTAAATCGAGCAAGGGTTGGAAGCGGATGTTTTAGAAGCATGATTGTTGGGGATCCTGGTATTGCAAGCTCTAAGCTTGCGTCATTTTTGGTATCAGAGCAAGGTAACGCTCTGAAAATATTGTTTTTGAAACCTGAATTTTAAATTTAGCGGATATAATTGAAAAGGATGTTGATGAAGATGATGGTCAGTTACTGCTCTAAACGTTGAGGTTAGAATGGAGAGCGGAGAGAATCCCGGAAGGTGCGAAATGTTTTAATTGTGCATAATGATTTGATGTGAAAAGATTGTGCGGAGTCGGTCAAAAACGTGGATTTCTTTAAAGGTGAAATGGTATGAAATCTGCTTATATGAGCTATGTAAAAGAAGATCGAGAACAAGAAGATTGAGAGGAATAAAATTGACAATACCAAACACTATTCTTTCATTCTTGAATGAAGAGAAGGAAGTAGGCAATTGAAGATCTGAGGAGCTAAAACCACAATTGTGATTGTGGATAGGAGATAACAATTCCAGCAACAAGAGTGTTGGTACAATTGTTAGTCAGTGAAAGGTTCGAGGAAAGAACCAATAGGTGCCAAAAGACTAAACTCAGGAAATTTTTGTGAGGCATGAAGGATACTTGTTACAGGCGAAATGGAAAAAGTTAGTTGCAGCTCACTAGTGAACAAGGAAAGTTCACCAGAGGAAGGAAAGGAATTGAATATTGATGGTCATGACAGGGGTACAAAGGAAAGTCACAGACATAGGGAAAAGAGTGCTGAAGTAGTTAGACTCAAAGGAATGAGTAAAGAAGAAAGGGACATAGAGTTGGCTGAGATGAAGGCAGAACTCAGTCATTTGGAGAAGCTGGTATTGAAAGGAATTAGAGAAAAATGGAAACAAGGATTTTATGTGGGAAGAAGAGTTAAATGGCATGTCAGAGAATTGTTTGCTGAGAAATTATTACTTCGAACAACTGAGAACGAAGAAATAGAATACATCTGTGAACCAGAGAAAGGATCTCTCCTTGGGGACGAAGACAATGATGATAGTAGAGAAGAACTGATATATGCAGATCAGAATGAGAGGAATGTGTTGACATCATCCACACAGATAAGAGGATCTCATATTTTTGGGATTAATTATTTCTGTGAATGTAACATTGTAGGTATGCAGCCTAAAGAATTTGAACCTGTGTATGAAAAAGTGAGAGGAGAAAAGGCAAGACAAGCAAGAAAGGAGATGCATAAGAACTTTCAAGACTTCAATTGGTGGAGGAAATTAAAAGGTATGGCTGAATGGTTATGTCTTCTTTTAGTGGAAACTTATTTGATTATATTTGAAGGAATTTTAGCATGGAAAGAAGACCAATGGGAAATGGAAACAGGAAAGGAAACAAATGCAATGCAGATTTATGAAATGAAGAGAAGGAAAGCTGACACCGAGAACTTAGCTGAAGAAGGTAAGCCAAGGAAATCTTTGAAAGACCAAAGTCTTATCAGAGAAGAGGAAGAGGCATTATTGTCTTATTTGGACAAACTGAGTATTGGAAGAAATTGGGTAGAACAGGAAGGTATTCTACAAACTTATGATGAAATTGCCAAGCATTGTCAAGAAGTTGCAGTCCCAGAAGTTCTTTTTGATGAGGAAGAAATCAGAGATGTTGAAGAAAAATTTCTCAATAATTTAGTGAACTATCAGAATAGTTCAGAGGAGCATGAGAAGTTGATCATTGAGGCTTCGAATGAAGAGCCTTGCATTTTTTAAACTGACATCTTGTGTATGTTTTCAGGTGATGAACAACGATTGGAAAATGTGCTTATGCATGTTGATGAAGAAGTGAGATTACTGGAAGAAATGGCTGAAACAGAAAGATATTTTGAGCATGTATTTAATAATTTGGAGAATGATGGTATTGACACGGAAATTGTCATGATTAAAGGAGCTGAAGATAAACAAATGAAGGAGGAGTTATATGCAAATGACATGTTTATTGAATATGAAGAAATTGACATTTTGCTGAAAAAGTTATTAGACAAATCTGAGAACATAGAGGGAAGAATTATCTTTGATGATAATGAAAGAGAGGCTGTAGAGTACAAACAACAGATTGTAAATGGTAGAGGCAAGAAAAGAGGACAATAGGAAATTAAGATTTGGAAATCTGGAGAAACAGAAGTGACAGTGGCAAAAGAATTAAATCAGCAGCATAATGAAAGTGATGCCCAGTTGCAAAGTAAAGTTTGGGATACTGGATGGACAGCAGAAAAAACACATGACCAGGAGGTCATGGAAATTTTCAACTTTGGGAGTCTGATGCAGGAGCATTCAGGCTAGTCAACAATGTGATAGCATGGTCACATGTTGTGACTAACAAGGGGCTGAAAGAAAATAATTTAATTAAATTATTTGTTTAAATATGTGAGAGTGTTTATTTATGGAGGAAAGGGTATAGGTGGCTGAGTGATCCTCCTTGTATGGAGATCAAGCCAAATAGTTGGATTTATTTGGCTAGAATAGAGTATGAGGGATTTTAAAAGCTTTATTTAGTGTTAGTTTAGAAAACAGTGGGATTGAAGAGATTTTTTAGGAGAGGTTGAGAGCTTTCTGGTTCAGAATCATAATTGGTTCATGATCCATTTATTTGTATAAATTGTGTCATTGAGAGTGTGAGTGAGTGTGTGTAGAGAGTGAGAGGTTTTCTGCTTGAAAAACCTTTGGGCAGTTTTGTAAAAAGGCCATAGATTTGCATCTAATATGAATAGAAGTTTTGTAATTCTTGTTTTTATATCAACGTAGTTTTGACTTTTGAGCACATTGTTGAGTTCGATTTTGTATGAATAGGTTTGATTTTAATATCGTCTGATGAATTCTATTCATGGGTAAAGGAACTCGATCTGAATAATCGATGTTGTAATAATATGTTTGGTTTGTATTATAAGTCTGCACCGGGGCGAAGGAATTGGTACTGTTAACATCGATATGATAGTGTTGATGAAACGTGATGATGGAGATTGAAATGAATTCATATATGACAGGCAGACGCAACGAGTTTCAGTGATTTTCTATACTCTCCAACCTGTAAGTGAACTCTCTATTCCGTAATATCGGATTGCTGATGTACACGGTATAGTATCGAGATCGAACTGGAAGGTAGCCACAAATCGAACTCACGATTTCCTCTTGGCTTTTGAGACTTCACGCGCTCAATTTGGTGCGCTGCCGCGGAGGGAAACATATTTAGGAAACAAACGAGTTCTGGTAAGTAATGAGTTTGGCCTGGAAACATAAAACAACGTTTCAGATAAAAATTGAGTTATGGGTGATCCATAGATCTGTGTTGTAAGTTCACAGGTATGAATTAGTCAGATTTAATTAAATCAACTTCCATTTTGAATTTATGGGTCGAGCACTGACTAAATGGAGATTTCATGTGCTGGATCGACGTTGAATTGCAGAATGTTTAACTGCTAGGATCTATTGAGTTTGTGTTGTGTAATCAAATCGATGGAGATCGATTCCAGTTTTAATTTATAGTCTGTAGCATTGAAATTTCTTCAAGTTCAGAATTGGACAAGCGTTAATCAATGACGCAAGGTGTTGTTTATAAAACTCTGCTTAATCATTCGGAGTTCGATTAGAATCAATTTTAATTGTTACAGTAACAGTGAAGGAGAATGCAGAATGTTTTGTCAAAGTGAATTCCAAAGGATGGACGCTGGATTTTTTAAATCCACTATGCAAATTGTAACCAGTATGGAAGTGGACTTTCAGCGAAAATGGATTGCTTAAAGTGGCAAAATTCACAAATGGAAAGATTCCCATGAAGAGAACATCGACCTTAACTGGAATCAAGGAAAAATTGAGAGGACTGTTCGATGATGCAGTTGAAATATTCTGCAGTGTTGAACTGTAGCATTAAGCAACGATGAAAGAGGTAAACCAATGTGTGGCAAATTGTCATTAAGATTTAATCAGAACCTGTGTATTGTATAATTGCCACAGTAAAAGTTGCTGCTGAAGAGTGAAAGCGTTGATCAAAGCTACGCAAAGAGAGGGCGCCTTATTGATTGTGTATGGTGTTCACAGAAGTAAGCGCATCTGTACTTACCAAGCATATATTAACATCATGGCCAGATCCATATTTACAGTAAATGAGATGGGTATTTTGCATCCAAAGACCGGGAATATATGATTTTGTATGAGGCTAACATTATGGATTGCTGATGAAAGTTGATTGGTTAAAATCTTGACACTTGAGTGGTGAACTTTGGCATGAAGTTTTTATGGAAAAGCTTTAGTGTCTTGGAATGGATTTTGATTAAAAGTATTTGAGTTTATGAAGTCTGTTTTGATTCGAAGCATGGATTTTATAAATCATTAGATTATAACCAGATGAAACAAACTTCCGCAAGTTTAAGTATGAAATTGCCATATATTGAAGTTTAAATCGAGCAATGGTTGGAAGCGGATGTTTTAGAAGCATGATTGTTGGGGATCCTGGTATTTGCAGGCCCTGCCTGCATCAATTTTTTAGTGTCTCTTGCCACCATGCATCTAATAGGATCCTTTTCAACTAAGAATGTCAACAGATCATTGTGTGAATGATAAGTTGTGACATCCCTAGCCATTTTCTTTGATTATGGATGAGGTTGCAAACTAATAACTTGTGAAATCCCTAGCCATTTTCTTTGATTGTGGACCATGTTATAAACTATAATAAAATCTCTCTTTAGAAGGCTCTACAGTATATATTGGATAGAGGGAAAGGTTATGATAAAACTTGTACAAAAAACCCTAAGGACTGAGTGTGTTTTTTCTTTTGTAAGTTTTGTTTGGAATTGAAAAATAAAAAAATATATATAAAAGCTAAAATTATGTAGTGAAAATTTTGTTTAAAACTTCATAATAAAAGGTTGAGTGAGTTTGACATCATATAATATGAAAATTGTTTATGATTATAAAGAAAAAAACATGTGAGATTTTTTAGCTACAAATAGGCAATTAAAGCTACGTATATAGTTTGTTTTGAATGGAAGAAATTTGATATTCATTAACAGACAAAAAATTCTAAAGAGTATGTATATAGTTACAAACTTTTATGTAGTTAGAAACTATTACAATTAAGTAATTAAAGGTAAATTTAGTGTTATTTAAGAAATTAGAAATGTGAAATAATTTGGAAATTAAAAAAAAAGTCATATATTTTGTTAAAAATCATTATTAATTTAAGTTTTTATATATTTAGAATTACTGCTCGTGAATAATAAAACAATTGTAACATAAATAATATATAACAAAAAAACAATGTATTTTTGGAATAATAAAATATTTGTAACAAAAATAATATAAAATTAAAAAAACCAGATTCTGCATGAATACCATCGGTCAATACGGGGTTCATTGCAACCATGGATATATTTTTTGAGTTGTTGCAATTTTTTTCTTGTGGCTAAAACTTAGCTTTGGTTGTCACCTAGTTATCATGATTCAAAACTTTGTTATCATCTCAAATCCTTATAGAATTGGATATCTTATGTGAGGTAATGATTCAAAGCTTTGTTATCATCTCAAATCGTTATAGAATTAGATATATTATGTGAGCTAATGTGATGTTTTGTTTGTCACAATGATTCAACAATGAGTTATTATACCACAATATTGACTTTCTCACTCGAGAGTAAATTGAGTGGTTATTGTTATAATTTGTTGTATAAGATGAGAAATTATGGATGTCATAACAGATATATATTTTGAATTTTTTTGTGTCTCTTGCAACCATGCATCTAATAGGATCCATTTCAACTGACAACGTAAATATATCATTGTGTGAATGATAAGTTGTGACATCCCTAGCCATTCTCTTTGATTATGGATGAGGTTGCAAACTAATAACTTGTGAAATCCCTTGCCATTTTCTTTCATTGTGGACCATGTTATAAAATAGAACAAATTCTCTCTTTAGAAGCCTCTACAGTATATATTGGATAGAGGGAAAGGTTATGATAAAACTTGTACAAAAAACCCTAAGGACTGAGTGGGTTTTTTCTTTTGTAAGTTTTGTTTGGAATTGAAAAATTAAAAAAAAATATAAAGGCTAAAATTATGTAGTGAAAATTTTGTTTAAAATTTCATAATAAAAGGTTGAGTGAGTTTTACATCATATAATATGAAAAATTTTATTAAAGATATAGAGTTTACTCCAAGTTCATCTACATATGCCAATTGCATTCACCACTTAAGAGTAGTAAAAAAAAGTTTATTGAGAAAACAAATCCAACAGATTTGTAGAGAAAATTGTAACACACTATCACACTTTTCTTATCAAAGTTAAATGCTACTATATGCAACAACGATGGATTGAGCATGTAACTCAAATAAGATATTTTAAATACATTCAAGTACAATCTATCTAGCATAGATGCAAATAAAGAGAATTTTTATTAAAGAAATAGAGTTTACTCCAAGTTCATCTACATATACCAATTGCATTCATCACCTAAGAGCAGTAAAAAAAAAATTATTGAGAAAACAAATCCAACACATTTGTAGAGAAAATTATAACACGCTATCAAACTTTTATTATCGGACTTAAATGCTACTATATGCAACAATGATGGATTTCATCACTTAGAGCAGTAAAAGTAGGTTTATTGAGAAAACAACTCCAACACATTTGTAGAGAAAGTTATAACACACTATCACAATTTATTGGGTTCACTGCAACGATGGATATATTCTGTGAGTTGTTGCGATTTTTTTCTTGTGGCTAAAACTTAGTTTTGGTTGTCACCTAGTTTTCATGATTCAAAACTTTTTTATCATCTCAAATCCTTATAGAATTAGATATATTATGTGAGATAATGTGATGTTTTGTTTGTCACAATGGTTTAACAATGAGTTATTGTACCACAATATTGACTTTCTCACTCGAGAGTAAATTGAGCAGAGTAAATTGAGCGATTATTGTTGGAATTTTCTGTATAAGATGGGAAATTATGGATGTCATAACATATATCTATTGTGAATTTTTTAGTGTCTCTGCCACCATGCATCTAATAGGATGCATTTCAACTAAGAACATCAATAGATCATTGTGTGAATGATAAGTTGTGACATCCCTAGCCATTTTCTTTGATTATGGATGAGGTTGCAAAGTAATAACTTGTGAAATCCCTAGCCATTTTCTTTGATTGTGGACCATGTTATAAACTATAATAAACTCTCTCTTTAGAAGGCTCTACATTATATATCAGATAGAGGGAAAGGTTATGATAAAACTTGTACAAAAAACCCTAAGGACTGAGTGGGTTTTTTCTTTTATAAGTTTTGTTTGGAATTGAAATATATACATATATATATATATATATATAAGCTAAAATTATGTAGTGAAAATTTTGTTTAAAATTTCATAATAAAAGGTTGAGTAAGTTTGACATCATATAATATGAAAATTGTGCGATTATAAAGAAAACAATATGTGAGATTTTTTAGCTACAATTAGGCAATTAAAGCTATGTATATAGTTTGTTTTGAACGGAAGAAATTTGATATTCATTAACAAACAAAAAATTCTAAAGAGTATGTATATAGTTACAAACTGTTATGTAGTTACAAGCTATTACAATTAAGTAATTAAAGGTAAATTTAGTGTTATTTAGGAAATTAGAAATGTGAAATAATTTGGAAATTAAAAAATAAGTCATATATTTTTTAAAAAATTATTATTAATTTAACTTTTTATGTATTTAGAAATACTACTCATGAATTATAAAACAATTGTAACATAAATAATATATAACAAAAAAACAATGTATTTTTGGAATAATAAAATAGTTGTAACAAAAATAATATAAAATAAGAAAGACCACATTGTGCATGAATACCATCGGTCAATACGGGGTTCATTGCAACCATGGATATATTTTGTGAGTTGTTGCAATTTTTTTCTTGTGGCTAAAACTTAGTTTTGGTTGTCACCTAGTTATCATGATTCAAAACTTTGTTATCATCTCAAATCCTTATAGAATTAGATATATTATGTGAGGTAATGATTCAAAACTTTGTTATCATCTCAAATCATTATAGAATTAGATATATTATGTGAGCTAATGTGATGTTTTGTTTGTCACAATGATTCAACAATGAGTTATTATACCACAATATTGACTTTCTCACTCGAGAGTAAATTGAGCGAAGTAAATTGAGCGGTTATTGTTAGAATTTGTTGTATAAGATGGGAAATTATGGATGTCATAACATATATCTATTTTGAATTTTTTAGTGTCTCTTGCCACCATGCATCTAATAGGATCCATTTCAACTGAGAACATCAATAGATCATTGTGTGAATGATAAGTTGTGACATCCCTAGCCATTTTCTTTGATTATGGATGAGGTTGCAAACTAATAACTTGTGAAATCCCTAGCCATTTTCTTTGATTGTGGACCATGCTATAAAATATAATAAACTCTCTCTTTAGAAGGCTCTACAATATATATTGGATAGAGGGAATGGTTATGATAAAACTTGTACAAAAAACCCTAAGGACTGAGTGGGTTTTTTCTTTTGTAAGTTTTGTTTGGAATTGAAAATAAATAAATAAATATAAAAGCTAAAACTATGTAGTGAAAATTTTGTTTAAAACTTCATAATAAAAGGTTGAGTAAGTTTGACATCATATAATATGAAAATTGTTTATGGTTATAAAGAAAAAAATATGTGATATTTTTTAGCTACAATTAGGCAATTAAAGTTATGTATATAGTTTGTTTTGAACGAAAGAAATTTGATATTCATTAACAAACAAAAAATTCTAAATAGTATGTATATAGTTACAAACTGTTATGTAGTTACAAACTATTACAATTAAGTAATTAAAGGTAAATTTAGTGTTATTTAAGAAATTAGAAATGTGAAATAATTTGGAAATTAAAAAAAAAAGTCATATATTTTTTAAAAAATCATTATTAATTTAAGTTTTTATATATTTAGAAATACTACTCATGAATAATAATAAAAATTGTAACATAAATAATATATAACAAAAAAACAATGTATTTTTGGAATAATAAAATTGTTGTAACAAAAATAATATAAAATAAGAAAAACCATATTCTGCATGAATACCATCGGTCAATAGAGGGTTCATTGCAACCATGGATATATTTTGTGAGTTGTTGCAATTTTTTTCTTGTGGCTAAAACTTAGTTTTGGTTGTCACCTAGTTATCATGATTCAATAATTTGTTATCATCTCAAATCCTTATAGAATTAGATATATTATGTGAGGTAATGATTCAAAACTTTGTTATCATCTCAAATCCTTATAGAATTAGATATATTATGTGAGCTAATGTGATGTTTTTTTTGTCACAATGATTCAACAATGAGTTATTATACCACAATATTGACTTTCTCACTCGAGAGTAAATTGAGAAAAATAAATTGAGCGGTTATTGTTTGAATTTGTTGTATAAGATGGGAAATTATGGATGTCATAACAGATATCTATTTTGAAATTTTTAGTGTCTCTTGCCACCATGCATCTAATATGGTCCATTTCAACTTAGAACGTCAATAGATCAATGGATCAATATGATCCATTTCAACTGAGAACGTTAATAGATCACTTTGTGAATGATAAGTTGTGATATCCCTTGCCATTTTCTTTGATTATGGATGAGGTTGCAAACTAATAACTTGTGAAATCCCTAGCCTTTCTCTTTAATTGTGGACCATGTTATAAACTAGAATAAGCTCTCTTTTTAGAAGGCTCTACAGTATATATTGGATAGAGGGAAAGGTTATGATAAAACTTGTACAAAAAAACCTAAGGACTGAGTGGGTTTTTTCTTTTGTAAGTTTTGTTTGGAATTGAAAAATAAAATAAAAATATAAAAGCTAAAGTTATGTAGTGAAAATTTTGTTTAAAATTTCATAATAAAAGGTTGAGTAAGTTTGACATCATATAATATGAAAATGGTTTATGATTATAAAGAAAAAAACATGTGAGAGTTTTTAGCTACAATTAAGCAATTAAAGATATGTATATAGTTTTTTTTTAACAGAAGAAATTTGATATTCATTAACAAACAAAAAATTCTAAAAAGTATGTATAGAGTTACAAACTGTTATGTAGTTACAAACTATTACAATTAATTAATTAAAGGTAAATTTAGTGTTATTTAAGAAATTAGAAATCTGAAATAATTTGGAAATTAAAAAAAAAATCACATATTTAAAAAAAAATCATTATTAATTTAAGTTTTTATATATTTAGAAATACTACTCATGAATAATAAAACAATTGTAACATAAATAATATATAGCAAAAAAACGATGTATTTTTGGAATAATAAAATAGTTGTAACAAAAATAATATAAAATAAGAAAAACCACATTCTGCATGAATACCATCGGTCAATACCATGGGTTGTTTTTATAGTTTATTATTATTAGACATTTAATCTCTCATAGCTCTTGGTAGATCCATAGTTAAGATTGATCTAGGCCATATTAATTCCCCCTTTTAAATAAACTACATTCCACATGAATACCATGGGTCAATACCATGGGCTGTTTTTATAGTTTATTATTATTTTTATTTTTTATTGTATTTTGACCTAGTTAAAATGTCCATTACATTATGTCATCTTTTTATTTAATTTACTTTTATTTTTTATTTTTGTGTAATTTGACATTGGCTCACTAAAACCTAAATTCAATCTAACTTATTAAAAAGAAAAAAAACTAACATTATAAAAAACATATATATAACTATTTACTTGTGGATGTGGATCTAATGGCCTAAAATATTTCAATCATCTAACATTTGATCCAATGGCTCGGATATAGACACAATGGCAGTTGTTTTCAAATAAGAACGTCTTAAGGTGTAATTATATTTCATTTAATTTTATGAAATAATATAATTGGGTAGAGAAGTAGATGTTATAGTATTTGTAATTACATTGAATAATATTTAAATGTTAGATCAACTAAAAAAATTAATAAAGAAATAAATTTATTCAATTTAATTTATTATATCATAATATTGTTATTATTAATAAAATTCTAAATATTTTTTATAAAAAACTATAATATACATATTTAAATAAATTTAAATAAAAATATCTGATATTTATAATTATGATATTTCATAATATATAATTAATAAATATATAAAAATTCATGATAAGTTTATTTAATAAACATATAATTACAAATCAAAATATCTCTCTATATAGATTTGAAATATATATAATCAATCCATTATATATAGGTCAATCCTAACCATATAACAATTTAATATTATTATAAAATTATATTTTCATTTTTATTTTTTAAGCTAAATTTTTTTCATTCATTTTTCAAAAAGATATATAGGAGTCTACTCAGAAAACTAGACCAACACCTTAAAAGTAGTGATTTTGTCCAAAACATAATACATATATCATATCATATCATTTATAACAAAGTTTAATAAAAACCAAAGTGACTAGATGCATGTTGAACACAACTAATCTATATATGCCTAACCTAACAAAGCTCTTATACATAAACATAGTATATAGAAGACTGAAATTTTCAGCAACAAGAGGATGCAAGACTCCATGAGGAAGTAGAAACATCAGTTGGGTCAATAGGGGCACTGGTGATGTAGGTCCATTTCCCTTTCTGTGCATTTATTCTAGTTAGTAGGGTAGTGATAGCCCCTTGTTCTAAGTTATGATCTTTGTGCTCCATATGTATTTCATATATTTTCCCCAAGATCTTGCATGCATCATTTCATTCCAACAAAATTTTCTTAATAGAGACTTCATGTTTCAATATAAATCAATTGTATAAAGATATTAGTTTTAGCGCCCCTTCATGTGGTTCGGATCAAGCACTTAATCTTCCATGGAGGCCAGAACCTCTTCATCGGTTTTCTCATCATGATCATATATTCATCATCAACCTAATCAATTTCTTTGGATGGAATTGGGGGGTCTGTGAGCGGTATCTTCACACAACATTATGAGCTTGAATTTTGCCGCAAGCACTCCCCTCAATCTGAGAGGAGGATCCTCACTTAGACCTGCACATTCGAAGCATAGAAACAAACTAGATGAAAAAAATGATGAATGTTAATACACGATCGGTTGAGAGTAATGAGAGGGGCCAATTCCAATAGGAGGGGGGGATCACGCAATACCTACAATGACATAAAACCAAAATTAAACTACTGATAAAGAGAGTAGGGGAGCTCAAATAGGGGCGGCCTTTGTTTATATAAAGGGTAGAAAGACTGACCATGGAGAATTTAACCAAACAGAGCAAGGACCAAATTCTAAATTGAAGGGGAGAGTGCCCGTAATGAAAGGTCAAAACCTTGAATTCTAAAATATATGTAAAAATATGTATGTATTCAACTACTAAAAGGTCAACATCAAACTCTTCCTTTTTAAACTTGAGGGAAATACCGATAAGATGGTGAATTAGATTACCTTGAGGCATGCCAGAGTTTAGGAAGTGACAGCATTCCTATGCTACGAACAAAAAATCCCCTCCTTGTTGAGCACATTTCCTCTGCTACTTGATCTCCAACGCAATAGAGAGGCCAATTAACAAAGATGTACAATGGTCTTGGCTAGATTGGCTAGAGAGGAAACTTGTGAAGATGATTTGGAGACCTGGAGCAAGGGATGGTTGTGAGGAAGACTACAGTTTACCCCTTCGATCATAATGTAAATAATAAGATTGAAGAGGTAATGTGAGACTGGGTGAGTCACAGAGTTTTCCATAGAGGGGTTGTCACAATATTTCTCAGCACAACTGAAATAACCAAAATAAAATTTATTTCCATATAAAAAAAGCCTCCAAATGGATTCTATGAGACAACGACATCAAGCAATGGAATCTCATTGAAAACAAGTGTGGAAGTTTAATGACCTTGCATGGTTATTAAAACTAGTGGCAAGTGTCATCATGGTTCCACTAGTGATTACTTGAGGTGGTGGCTCTGGGTCTTTTACCTTCATGTCCATTTAAATCAGTGATGCTTCCTTAGGCGTTCCTTAGGCACCACCTCGATTAGGTGTATTATAAATATATATTAGAATTTAGTAAAATGAATATTTTAAAATAAAATATCTTTATAATATTAACTAATTATCTTTGGTTTTCAAAATTTAAGATATGTAAATGATATTAAATATTTGTGAGATAAAATGATTTGGTTGACTTGATTAATTTCATGAATTATATATATATATATATATATATATATATATATTCATTGAAGAATGATCATAATCCATAAAAAAATGTTAATGATTGAAATGACCTTCGAAATAGGGTAGAATTTATCAAAAGAAAGGCTGATTCTTCATTGTTGGATCAATATTCAAATATGAGGAAGATTCATCTAAAATTATGCACAAATGTTATTTAATGTGTAATTGTGAAGTAATCCAATATAAATGGCGGTGTGCTTTTTTTCTCATCTCTTTCCAATGTAAATTTAATTTTTAAGTCAAACAATCTTATTTATTTATAGATCTAACTCTAATAGAAATGGTATGCCTTTTTTTCATATATTTTCAATTTAAATTTAATTTGTAAGTCAAACCATCTTAATTATTTATAGATAAGATGGATGTAGTCCTTTATTAATCATCAAAACATTCTCTTATTTCTAGATTATTTTTTGATAAAGTCATGAAAGTAATGTATTAAATCCTCGTCTTACTCGGAACACATCTTTATCCATCATCAAGGTGACACTCCTAGTGCAACCATTACCTCACTTGAGGATGTGCTAATATTTCCATTCACTAGTTATACCTCCATAATAACTAAAAAAAAATGTATTTGCATATTTTTAACCTCTATCAGTGCTTTCATGCCCGATCCATGTGAAGCTCTTGGTCAATGCATTCCATTCTGTGAAGAATTTTGGAACCTATTCCTTTATTTTAAAACCCAATGGCTCTTTGATAGAATCTAAAAATTCCTATTGAAAAAGAGATGAAATTGATACCTTGCTTTAAGAAGAATGTAAGAAGGATAAAAATATAACTCATAGCCACTTGTTGAATCCTATGAGAATCTTGTAGGGTCTATAAAATTTGGAGTTAATTTATAATTCTTCTTTTACTTTAGTGTAGATTACCTATACAATTGTTGTTTCAGAAATACTCAATCTCCCTCCTCAAATTGGATTTCACTTGATGTTGAATTGCTTGCTTCTTCTTCCAATTTTGCACCATTTTAAGGTTTTCCTTAAAAAAATTCCTTAAGGGTATTTCATGCCCCCTATCACCTAAGCATAATACTAGAATTTATTGAAAACTTTGCAAGGCTATGCATTCCATACGAGGTCTTACAACAATACTCCCATTTACATGCAATAATTATGAGTCCATTATAATAATATTTTTGTTTTGATTTGTTTTGTTTTGTTGTTGTTAATATTTTATATAGCTTTCCTCTTGTTTTTACACATCCAGTGCTGCTTACCCTCAGCTCTCCTCTCCAAATATGACCTCCATGATATTCTTACTCTTATTCGCTTGGCATCAATCCTTTGTGATTTCGTGGCACAATTTCTGAGTGATATCGTGGCCTCCCTAGTCAAAAATCTCGTGACTCCTTTTTATAGTGATTTGGTTGGTTCCATTCTACATTAATCACATGACAAAAAAAATGTGATTACCTATAAAATCTTCTCTATAATCTTGTACTACCTTTCACAAAAATCTGATCACCCAATTCCATGGTGATCACGTGGAACCTTAACACTTGGATTTGTAGAACCCTTTCACTACAATCTCTTGAAAACATATCACTGCAATACCCCTTGAAGTGGTACTAGCATCCTCCCTATCTCGATTTGTTGCACACAATGGGATTTTATGATATCGTGGCCCACCTCCTTAACGATCTCTTGGAATTTATTAGTGGGCTCATTGTTGTAACTTTTTTACCTCCAACTACACCTACAAGTTTTTGACAATCCTGAGTATCCTATGCCTTTTTTATTATCAGAATGGTTTTTAAGGTGATTATCAACAAAATTCTCGCTGTATATCGACTCCTCACCAGAGTAACCAGTGCCTCTTTGACCCCCCTGTGTTTAATAGTTGACCCTCGCTACAGAGCTTGAGCACATTCCATCGGTATATATAAAAATCCATAGTGTTTGGCCTATGGAATTAGACCATATTTCTATTATACCAACACCTTAAACCCATTTGATTCCTTCTACATCCGTCCTCACAAATGACAACTCATTGACGTCTTCCTTTGTTCTACTCACACCAACAAGTCAAGTGCCCCATAACACTGACACACTCCTAAATTTAGGGCATTCAAGTAGACATACTTAACATAATGAAAACCTCCCAATATTACCCCAAGAAATATTAAAAATAAAAACACATGGGTAATTTTCAAACTCCACCCCCAACTACAGCCATCACATTGGCCACTCCAAGCTCCATCTTGTTGGCCATTGCAACTATAGATATCATTCATGGGTTAACGATCCCACTTCCTGGTGGTCCATTCTTGATCCCAAAAGGGAAAAATGAGATTCATCCTTGAAACGATATAGAGCGGCCCATAGCCAAACATCCAAATTATCTGGGACCATGTGGAAGAATTTTTGAACCTTAGTACCACTGTGGTTGGATTTCCATATTTGAATGCTTAATATATTCGAATTCTTGTCATAAACCCTATCAAGACCTCCCCTTATATGTCTTTTGTGGGATTTGGGGCTCCACAAATTCCATCATATTTGAGGATAAAATCATTGAATTTTATTCTTCCAATGTCAATATAGTTGAATACTTTATGGAGATCGACCCTTGGAATCTTATGCCTTCTCGGTGTTCTATTTAGCTATAGGATTTGGGGTATTTCTTTTGTTGGGTTTTTTTGATGGGGCCTCTACTGCTAGGGTATGTGGCTATGTGGAAATTATTAAGATCTTCCCCAACAAGGAATTTCACTTCTCTTGGAATGGTGGTCGTGGTAAAAATTGTTGGGCAGAGATGGTTTCATTGTGGGGGTTACTACAGAGAGCTGACTGGTTGGATATATATTCCTTGAAGGTAGTTGGAGACTCTAAGATAGTCATTCATTGGATGCTAGGGAGGAATGCTATGGATGTCCCATTGATATATCATTGGTTATATCGAATCTCCATGCTATGTTCTTCCCTTAGAGGTATTTCTTTCCTCTATGTCTATAGGGAACAAAACATGGTAGTATATGCTCTATCCAAAATATGGGTTCCCCTTATTCTTGACATCATGATATCTTTTGAGTATCTGATTGATGTATCCATCTTGCAAGTGGGTCCTATGAGCTTTATTTTTTGGTTGTATGCTCTTCTGGCTCCTTTTTGTTTGTGGTATAATCTTCTTCAAATCCTTGTTGCTTATGTTTGGACATATAGATTTTTTTTTGTGTCAAATTTATTTCATTGTTCTTAGTGGTTTCTATTTTGACTACTATCTCTTGTCTTATGTATTCGACTTATGTGAATTCTCTTTTTTATAATAAATAATCTTTGTTTTTTTCTACTAAAGAGAAAAAATCCAAACATCCAACATTACCTCTATGGTTTCAACTTCACACAAGCAGTTTCTAGTTACTCTACTTATGTATTGATCCTCGAGATCATCTGCAACATGTTGGTAATGTTGGCATTCATGTAAAATGGTTATGAGGGAAACTAACATGTTAAATGGTTATGAATGTAAGCAACACAAAACATGTAATTAATGATCCTTATCCATGGAAATGGCTTTAATATAAATGAACACAAGAAGAATCACGACTTCACAACTCTTTAATTAAGACTTGAAAACATAAGAAGAAGCAATGTTTCATAATAAAACTCAGATCATCAATGTTTAAACTTAGATCAACAATGCACTCGACAGCATTTTAAACTTAGGCCATCAATGTTTCATGAGCAAGGTTTGTGATGTTGTTTGGTTCATAAAAAAAGTGAATACATGGGAATTGAAGGAATTTTTATTTCCATTGAATTTAAATGTTATTATCTTCCCCAACAGGGAATTTCACTTCTTTTGGAATGGTGGTCATGGTACAAATTGCCGGGCAAAGGTGGTTTCATTGTGGGTGTTATTGCAGAGCACTGACTGGTTGGCTATATATTCCTTGAAGGTAGTTGGAGACTCTAAGATAGTCATTTATTTGATGCTAGGGAGGAATGCTATGGATGTACCAATGATATATCATTGGTTGGATCTAATCTCCGCAATTCATTCTTCCTTTAGAGGCATTTATTTCCTCCATGTATATAGGGAACAAAACATGGTAGTATATGCTCTGTCAAAAATATGGGTTCCCCTTATTACTAACATTGTGATTTTTTTTTAGTATCTAATTGATGGATCCATCTCCCAAGTGTGCTCCTTCAAGTTTTTTTTTTTTTCCATATGCTCTTCTAGATCCTCTTTGTTCGTGGTCTAAGCTTCT
This sequence comes from Pinus albicaulis, assembly GCA_034641835.2. Classification (NCBI taxonomy): domain Eukaryota; kingdom Viridiplantae; phylum Streptophyta; class Pinopsida; order Pinales; family Pinaceae; genus Pinus; species Pinus albicaulis. The sequence goes on from CM076580.1 coordinate 738,840,122, forward strand.
TCAGATCCTTGTCGCTTATGTTTGGACATATAAATTTTGTTCTGTCTCAAATTTCTTTCCTTGTTCTTAGTGGTTTCTCTTTTGACTAAGCTCTCTCATATTTTGTATTTGACTTATGTGACTTCTCTTTTTTATAAGATGAATCTTTTTTTTTTTCTACTGAAAAAAAAAATCAAAACATCCAACATTACCTCTATGGTTTCAACTTCACACAAGTAGTTTCTAGTTACTCTACTTATGTATTGTTTCTCGAGATCATCCGCGACATGTTGGTAATGTTGGCATTGATGTCAAATGGTTATGATGGAAAGCAACATGTTAAATGGTTATGAATGTAAGCAACACAAAACATGTAATTAATGATCCTTATCCATGGCAATGGCTTTAATATAAATGAAGAAAAGAAGAATCAAGAATTCATAGTTCTTTAATTAAGACTTGACAACATAAGAAGAAGCAATGTTTCATAAGAAAATTAATACTAACAATATTTAAACTCATATCATTAATGTTTAAACTCAGATCAACAATGCACTTGATAAAATTTTAAACTTAGGCCATCAATGTTTCATGAGCAAGGTTTGTGATGTTGTTTGGTTTATAACAAAAGTGAATACATTGGAATTGAAGGAATTTTTATTTCCATTAAATGTAAATGGTATTATCATCTTTTAGTATGATGTATGCTAAATTTACATTTCTAAGAAGGAACTATATATCTAAGCCATATAGTTCAATTGCTATTGTTGGCTTGTATTATTCTAAATTTTTAAAATATCACGAGGTCCATTTGTCTTGACTTGATCTTTAAATTCATAAATGAAGAGATAAATCACAAAGATCCCTGGAATACAATGAAACAACATTTCACTTCAGATCCTTGCATTGGAATACAAACAATCAACACACTATGTATATTCAAAGATGTGTTTTGAATGACAAAGCTACTAGTAAATTCAATTTTTTGTGAGAACTACTTTATGAACATCCTGAGAAAGAGAGAAAGAGGAAGTGGAGCACATGTAAACCATAATTTAGGAGGGAGATCAGGAGGTAAGCACCTGTAAAGAGAGAAGAGACAAAGTATAGAATAGATCCAAAGAAAATAAGAACTCATAATTTCAAAGACCGGGTAAAACAACAAAGTAATTTGCAATTTAGTTAGGATATTGGTGTCTCCTTTCAGGTAGAAGCCTGAAAAATAACATGTTGGAGCCTGTAAGAAGAGGTTGTGGGTGCTCCCAACAAATTTTAGCTTACAGAAGAAAATCAAGGTAGAAGCCTACATAAAATTGATGTAAAAGAGGGAGTCGATGCTTTCCTTAAGATCGAAACAACCAAAATCTGTTGATTTTCCCTTTATGGGTTTCCACTTATATGTCTCAACGTGTTGGATGAGTTTCTTGTATGTTTTCCAGTGAATTCATGGTTAATTGTTGAACACATATATAACTATACAAATACATTAAATAAATAATCAAAAGTCTGATAAAATAATATAAAATTGGTCATTTAAAAAACACAATTACTAATTCACCCCCCCTCTTAGTAATTGCTTAGTTTTCAACATTTCGTATTAGAGAAAGTCCCTTATGTAACAAACTAAAAACTAGAAGGAGGATCTAGTTCATAAGAATGGAAAGTCGGGAAGAATGTTCAACAAATAAATTTCCTTTGTTTAATGGTACTAATTATACCCTTTGGAAAGTAAGAATGAATAAATATGTAATGTCCCTTGGTGCAGATGTCTAGGCCTCAATGGGGTATGGATATGAAGAGCCACATGTAATAGGTAACAAAGAAGACCACTCGAATTTACATACAATTCCAAAGACATGAATGGTATCCTTAGTAAGCTAATTGAATTAGAATTTATAAAATTAGTGCACTATAAGTATGCTGAAGAAATGTGGGATAAAATTGAAGGAGATGGTGAATTAAAAAGGGCTAAATTATAATTTTACATAACACAGTTTGAGACTTTGAGAATGAGTGATGATGAAGATAACAAAATTATTTCTTCGAGTTGATGAAATTATTAATGTGATGAAGGGTATAAGTAAATAAATAAAGGAGTCTACAATAGTCCAAAAAATGTTGAGATCACTCCCTGCCAAGTTCAATCCTAAAGTATTAGCTATTAAAGAAATTTCATTGCAGATCTAACAATGGATCAATTGATTGGCTCCCTAACAACATTCAAAATGAGGATTACAAAAGTAAAGTTAGCCACAAGGGATGAGACATTCAAATCAGGCAATAAATATACATAAGAACAAGATTGATCATCATTCAAATTAAGATGAAGAAGAAAAATTTGTGAGATACGCTACCGGCACCCTAGCTAGTTTATTTGCATTATTTCTGTAAGCATATTTCAGTCATTCTTTTGTTAATAAAATGAAGCATTATTTCCACTGCATCTCTGTGTTTATGGTTATATCTATATTCTATTGCGTTCCTACATAAATCCAGATCAGTGGTATCAGAGCGGTCTGCGCTTTCTCTGTTTTCTTTGCATCTCCCCAACGCGGTCAGGGTATAAGGAGTTAGGGCTCGATCTAGTTGAACCCTTGCAAGATCAGCCTCGCAAACCCCGACAACCTCCTATGGTGGAAGAAAATAAAGACGAAGGAGCAGGAGATAATATCAAAATATTGCTGGAGGAGGCCCTCGAGAAACAAAGGAAGGTGATGATGGATAACTTTGCTCAGATCCTTCAACGACTGCCCACCTATGGTGCCTCTGCATCCAACATCCACTCTGGAGGCGCCACTCCCTTCAAGGTACAGGTAAACTTTGACATTCTTGTATTTGAAGGCCAGATAGATGCAGACGCCATAGATAGATGGTTAAATTTTCTAGATGGGTATTTCTCGGTCCATGATTTGTCTGGCCGAGAAAATATTATTTTCTCACTCCTCAAAGCTGCTCCCCATGTCAAAGACTAGTGGGAAACCTACTGTAAGTAAGAGGACGAAGGGGAACCTTCTCTGTTCTTGGCCACACCCACTTGGAATTCATTCTGAGATGACATCAAGGAACAATATTACCCCGTGGGGAGCTGTGAGGAAAAATACATCCAATGGAGCACGCTACGATAGCAAAGGGATCAAGATGTGCACTAACTGACGAATTTGTTCCATACCCTGCACACAAAATTGGGTATTAAAGATTCAGAGAGAAATTTGGTGCTCAAGTACCGCAGCTGTCTGCATAAACACATTTAGGAGATGGATTTTGTCGACATTACATTGCTTGGCATGGAATATCGCTATGTTGCCAAGATCGAGCAGAAATTTATGAAGAAGAAGCGAGACTTTGGATCTGTGAATCCGAAGCCAAAGAAAGGTGCCCTTGAACCATAGAACAAGGGTAAAGGCCAAAGCAAGGCGACTCAGAACAATGCCACAAATTCAAAGAAGGACACGGGGAAGTGGTGTGAATTTCATAATAGCACCACTCATAGCACAAATGAGTGTCGGGCCAAACAGTTGTTGGTTGCCGAACTAAAGGCACCTGAACCAGATGCATTTTCTGATACTAAGTCAGAACCAGACAAATGAAATGAAAAAGGGAAGAAAATCATTGATGTGGATCCTAATGCTATTTTTACCACCACCAAGATCCAGAGGGAGGATCCAAAGGATCCAAAGGAGGGGGAGTGCCTCTTCCATTCGCAGATGTGGGTGAAGGGTTCTCCACTACAATTCCTTGTTGATAACGGAAGCCAAAAGAATCTCATTTCAGCAGAGGTCGTGAAGCGGCTCAGCCTACCGACCATAGCACACCCGTAGCCATATACCATTGAGTGGCTTCACCTAGGGAGAGATATCTGCATCCGCCAATAGTGCCACCTTCCGTACATCATCAAGCCATTCATGGATGAGGTATTATGTGATGTTTCTCCTATTGATGTAGATGATGTATTATTGGGCCAACCATACTTGTGGAGGCGACATGCTATGTATTAGTCTAGGCCTCATGTTGTTATTATTACTTTGGGAAATTAATTGTACAGGATATCGGAGTAGTGCCGCCTCCTGTCATCTCTTTAACTACTGCAAAATAATGCAGAAGACTATTTCCCAAACCAGAAAATTTATTTTCCTTACAACTCACTCACAAGAAAAGAATAATATTGTGGCCACAACCTCGAAACAGGGCTCCTCTGCACAGCTACACTAGATGGAAAAAGTCATGGAGGAATACGAGGACATTTTCTCCTCACGCACAGAGGTTCCTCTACACTGTCAGGACAAGAAATCTAGTGATATGACCCCCAACGCACCGCTTCCTGATGTTGTCATACCTCCTACAACTACACATACAGAATCCACACATGCACTGTCCAAGACTGATAAAGAAACCAAATTTACTAAACGCATCCAGCATGTCAGCCCGCAGGTCCATGACATCTTCAACTAATCTAATACCCAGTTCAACAGAATTTTCCTCATCTCATGGAGGATCTCAATGCAATGGGGACCATTTCTTCCTAAGGATCGAGGAATGAGCCAGGTGGATATTGGTGGCCAACCACCTATTCCTGTTGGACCCACACCATCAATTCTTGCAGCTTTTCACATTCAACAAAACTTACTATTTTTAGCAATTTTTTGGGTCCTGAACTTCCGGAGTCATTTTGAGGCTGTAAACGATGTTTTTTGGGAAAATAGGGAGCAACATGGTTCCATGGACCAATGTTTCTCAAATAAAAAGTTGTACTACTCAAATATATCTTTCTAACAAGCTATTGAGTGCGTCAAACGGATATCGAATGCCAAAATTACGTCCTCGGGAAGTTGAAACACCAATTTACCCAAACAGGACCCCCAGTTTTGGCGCTTCATCTCCTAGGGTTAGGTTTTTGGATGTTTCAGTTTTTCCATTATTTCTCAATAATAAATAGGCCCTCGAGCCTCAATGTAACATAGTTCAAAGGTCTGTAGCCGACACATCTCTTCTCAGAGATACGCTACCAGCACCCTAGCTAGTTTATTTCCATTATGTTGTAAGCATATTTCATTCATTCTTTTATTAATAAAATGAAGCATTATTTCCGCTTCATCTCTGTGTTTATGGTTATATCTGTATTCTATTGTGTTCCTACATAAATCTGGATCATAGTTATTTATGCTTAAAAATAGAATAATCAGTGGTATGTGGATAATAGTATAGGCATATGATCAGATACAAGTGTAAGTTATTGTCTCTAATGGAAATATCACTTTCAACAATGATGTAGCATGAAAAATAAATGGAAAAGGTACAATAACTTGAATAATGGCACAGAAAAGGAAAAAGATGTATTGTTCACAGATGGAATGAAACATAATTTGTTGAGTGATGTGTGACATAGGTTATGATGTCATCATTGGATCCCAGGAATGTTAAATAAGGTCAACTACAATAGGAAATATACTATCCAAAGGAATCTAAACAATTAACAATGCATATGTTCTAAAGGAAGACAAGGAAGAATTCCATTTGGGAAAACAACATGAGTGTTGGTTGTGGCATAAAATACTAGGGCATATAAACTTTGATCATATCATCATACTCAACAAAAAGGGAGTTGTAAGAGGACCCTAAGATAACGAAGCCACAAAACTCTATCTGCAAGTCTCAAGAAACAAACTTATGTTCCTTTAAAAAATAAAGATAAACTATGAATGATTAAACCACTACAACTAGTAGAGGTGGATATGTGTGGGCCTTCTAGAAAAGAAGCACCTGGAGGTGAAAGTTACTTCATGTTAGTGATTGATTATTATTCTAGACTAACATGGGTAGTATTTTTGATAAATAAATCATATGCATTTGAGAAATTTAAGGTCATCAAAGCGTTGGTAGAGAACCAAATAGACTACAAGATAACGTGCATATGGTCAAGCAGATGAGGAGAGTTTACGTCAGATGGGTTTGCATATTTCCATGATGAACATAAAATACAAAGGACGTATACCATTGGAGACAAATATAGCGGATTGAAGTTGTTGAAATATGGAATAGGTTAAGACAACAAATGGCTAGAGATATGATGCATGAAAGAAACATATCACATACCTATTGGGAAAAATCTATTCACACAATTGTTCACATATTGATCAAGGCACATCTCAAACCTAACTGTGATAAGACACCCTATGAATTATGGCATGGAAACTAGCTTCAATCAAACACTTCAAAGTGTTCTAAAATAAGTGTTATATTAAAACAATGTTGAGAAATTGAGAAAAATTGATGTTAGGGTAGATGAAGAAATATTCTTGGGGCACTCAATGAAAATAAAAGGGTACATGTGATAAAATAAAAGACCGCATAATATTTTTGATTGTATAGATTTGAAAGATGATAAGGAACTACTTATCAAGAGAAATAAGACATGTTTTATCAACCCCCAAGATCAGCCAATCAATGAAGAATAGGAGGAACATGTTGAATATGTAGAGGAACATAGATCCATTTGAAATCACTCTCCAGGTATGTACAAAAGAACCATCCCGAAGATCAAATTATTGGTAAGAAGAATGCAATGGTCTAAACAAGAAGTAAACTTGTTGAGACACCAAATCAAGCTCAGATTGTTATTCTATGCACGATTGGACTCTCTCTCTCTCTCTCTCTCTCTCTCTAGATCCATTTGAAATCACCCTCCAGGTACATCCCGAAGATCAAATTATTGGTAAGAAGAATGCAATGGTCTAAACAAGAAGTAAACTTGTTGAGACACCAAATCAAGCTCAGATTGTTATTCTATGCACGATTGGACTCTCTCTCTCTTTCTCTCTAGATCCATTTGAAATTACCCTCCAGGTACATCCTGAAGATCAAATTATTGGTAAGAAGAATGCAATGGTCTAAACAAGAAGTAAACTTGTTGAGACACCAAATCAAGCTCAGATTGTTATTCTATGCACGATTGGACTCTCTCTCTCTCTCTCTCTCTCTCTCTCTCTCTCTCTCTCTAGATCCATTTGAAATCACCCTCCAGGTACATCCTGAAGATCAAATTATTGGTAAGAAGAATGCAATGGTCTAAACAAGATTGTTATTCTATGCACGAATGGACTCTCTCTCTCTCTCTCTCTCTCTCTATTCTAAAGCAAGTGAAGATGAACATTGGATAAATTCCATGCACAAGGAATTGGACCAGATAGAAAAAATGAGACTTCAGAGATGACATCAAGACCAATAAATAAAAACAACCTAGGCACAAAATGGGTTTTCAAAAACAAGTTGAATGAACAAGGGTAAATTGTTAGAAACAAACCCATTTTTGTATGTAAGGGTTATGCATAGGTAGAAGAGTTAGAATTTGAAGAAAAAATTTCTCCAGTGGAAAGGCTAGAAACAATCAAAATGTTACTTACTTTTTTCTGTCACAAAGACTTCAAAGTATATCATATGGAAGTGAAGTCTACCTTTCTGAATGGAAATATTGAAGAAGAATTCTATATAGAAAAACCTGAATAATTCTATAGATAATTATATATAATCAATCCATTATATAGAGGTCATTCCTAGCCAAATATCAATTTAATATTATTATAAAATTATATTTTTATTTTTATTTTTTACGCTAAAATTTTCATTCATTTGTCAAAAAGATACATATCAGTTTAACTATTTAGCATTGGTGTGCCACTCACAAAAATTAACCAACACTTGAAGAGTAGTGATTTTGTATAAAACATGATACATAATTCATATCATTTGTAACATATTTTTATAAAAACAAAAGTGGCTAAATGCATGTTGAACCCAACTAATCTATATTTCTCTAGCATAAGAAAGTTCTTATATATAAACATAGTAGATAAAGGACTGGAATTTTCAACAACAAGAGGGTTCATGGCTCTATGAGGATGTAAAATCATTTATTGGGTCGACAGGGGTCCCTGGGGATGCAGGGCCTTTTCCCTTTCCAGCTATTCCTCAATCCTAACTAATCAGTTAGTGATATTCTCGTGTTCTAAGCTATGATCTTTGTGCTCCATCTATATTTCATCTATTTTCATCAAGATATTGCATGCATCACTGCGTTCCAACAAAATTTTTCTTAAAATATACTTCATGTTTCAATATAAATCAATTGTATAAAGATATTAGTTTTGGAACCCCTTTGTGTGGTCCAGGTCAAGCACCCAATCTTCCATGGATGCCAGAACCACTTCACTATTTTTCTCATCACGATCAACTCTTCATAATCAACCTAAGAAATTTATTTTTGGATCAAATCAGGGGTCTGTGAGCTGTATCTTCTGACAACATTATGAGCACGGATTTTTTCATGAGCACTCCCCTCAATCTGAGAGGCAGAGCCTTGTTGATACCTTGTGCATTCGAGGTATAGAAACAGAATAGTTGAAATAATGATGTAGGGTAATACATAAGAGAGACTGAGAGTAATGAGAGGGTACAATTCTAATAGGAGGGGGAAATCACGCTTTACACATAATGATGTAAAACCCATATTAAATTAGCGACAAAGAGAGTAGGGGAGATCAAATAGGGGGGAAATTTTTTTATGCAAGGGGTAGGAAGATCAACCATGTAGAATTTAACCAAACAGAGTGAGGACCAAATTCTCTATTTAAGGAGAGAGTACCTAAAATGAAAGCTTAAAACCTTGAATTCTAAAATTTGTGTAAAAATATGTTTTTATTCAACTGCTAGAAGGTGGACATCAAACAATTCCTTTTTAAAATTGAGCGAAATAAATATTTGTGAGCTAAAATGGTTTGGTTGAATTGATTTAATTTCAAAATATAGATATATTCCAAGAATCATCATAATCCATAAAAAAATGTTAATGGTTGAAATGATCATTCTAAATAGGGTAAAATTTATCCAAAAATGAGGTTGATCCATCATTATTGGGTCGATATTGAATTATGAGAAAGATTCACATAAAAATATGCATAAATGTTATTTAATCGTGTAATTGTGAAGTAATTTTTTCTCATATATTTCCAATGTAAATTTTATTTATAAGTTAAAAAATATTAATTATTTATAGATCAAACTCCAATAGAAATGGAGTGCTTTTTTTCATGTATTTTCATTGTAAATTTAATTTGTAAGTCAAACAATATTAATTATTTATAGATAATATGGGTGTAGTACTTTATTAATCATTAATACATTCTCTTATTTAGAGTTTATTGAAGAAATGGCATTAGATTAATGTATTAATTTCTCCTCTTACTTGGAACACATCTTGCTCCATCACAAATGTGACACTCCTGGTGAAACCATTACATCTCTTGGGGATGTGCTCATCTTTCCATTCAATGGTTATACCTCCATAATAACTAAAAAAAACATGTATTTGCATATGTTCAACCTCTATCAGTTCTTTCATGCCCGATCCATTCTTGTGAAGCTCTTGGTAAATGTAGTCCATCTTGGAAAGAAGTTTGGAACCAATTCCTTTTTTTTAAAACCGAAGTCTCTTTGATGGAATCTACAAATTCATATTGGGAAAGAGATGAAATTAATACCTTTTTTTATAAAAAATGTGAGAAGAAGTAAAATGTAACTCATAACCACTTGTTCAATCCTACAGATAATCTTGTAGGGTCCATAAAATTTGGAGCTAATTTCTAATTCTTATTTTGATTGAGTGTAGAGTGCCTATAAATTTGTCATTTCAGAAATACCCAATCACCCTCCTCAAATTGTCTTTCACTTTGATGTTGATTTTCTTGTTGCTTCATCCAATTTTGTACCATTTGAAGGTTTTCCTTAATAATTTTCATTAAGGGTATTTGTTAACCTCATATGTCCCCTATCACCTAGGCCTAACAAGTCTAAAATTTTACTCCTTTTACTAGCAATTTGGTGGCTTCCAAAAGGACATGTATTAAGTAAAAATTTATTACTCTATTATATGGTTTTAAATGGCCCAATTTGATAATGAAATTTAAGATATTTTTTACTTTATGGCGTGCATGGCTTCCTAAAACATTCCAATTTCATCAAGGATTTTTCTTCCTCCCAAGAAACCATATTTTTATTAATAAATATATTCTAACAAAAAATTCTTAGGATGGACTTCTTTGAGCCCTTCTATTGTTTTCTAATTGGCGTTTCATAGCCATATAATTACGAATTCATCAAAATAGGTTGGAGAGTTCTTGTGGATGATTTCTTGAAACATATATTTGAAGATTCCTTAAATAACAACATTACTTGATTATTTCACTTCACTCAAAATATCATCTTTTACAAGATCATAAAGTCCCACGAAGAAATTCATTGTCCAACCATCCAAACTAGATGTCTTGTCCCTTTGAAAAGAGTGTACTACTTGATGTTTCTCTCAATTGTAGTATCATGAAGCCCAATTTTGAGATATTTTGATCACATTTGTATTGTTTGAACCTTTCTTGACCATGATTAAAATAATTATGATGGGTTTTATGAGATTGATTGTTTATGGAATGAGTTTGATGTCTAAGTGTGTGATCTATTCTTATTTAACTATGATTTCATGATTTTATCCATGTTTGAAGTTACACTAACCCATTGATTAAATAGGTCAAGTTTTAAGGAGGGCCTACTCCAACATTGTATGCAAATAAAGGGGGATTGTGTCTCCTCATCAAACTCCACCACCCAAGGCACGAAATCCATCATGATACATTCAATTTTTTAACTAAGAGAGGGTAATTTAGGAATGGATTTGATCCCTAAAACATAGGTCCCTAATTATAGGGATCCTAGAAACATAGGTCCTTTAATCAAGGACTAATTCAAGGGACAATATATATAATTTTTTAGGATATCCCTTGAAATCTTATTCATTTTTTTGAGTGATAGGATGATGAAAATCAAATAAAATTAAACTCAGACAACACCCACTTATTAATCACAAACACACTTTTAGTTAATTATGAATCTCAAGACTTTCCTTGCTTGCCACAACATATACATTACATTCCTATATATTTCGAGAGGAAGGAAATATCTCATAATTCAAAGAGATAATTCCTCTCCTATAAAACATGGAGGAAGTTGACATGAGTCCTCTTAAATTTAGGTTCCTATATTTAAGACATCCTAAGAAAATATAATTAGTTCTGATTACATAGTGTTTCTAGAATTTTACATAATCTAGTATTTTGTAAAAACTTCTTAGACTTAGAAAATTTTAAATAGATTTATTTTTAATAATGGAAAGATGCTCCTGCATCAGACTCTTGGGGAAAAAAATTCTTCTTGAACTCCCATTCATAAATTCTTTATTATTGTTTCCTTCATTTAGAAGTTTGAAATAATTTGGGTGTATTTGTAAAAAAAAAAATTCTTCAAATATTTTCTTCGTGGATCCCAAGGGTGATTTGCTAGATGTAGACTTGGTTTTATTCTCAATTGCACTCTAGTGTTCTAGTTTGGAAACTTGATTTCTTCTTGAAATTGGGAAAAACATAATAATCTTGTCTACATAAATGAAGTATTTTCATGATTTTTTTCTTTATAATTTATCTTCAATTTGTTCCCTCCTTCTTTAATTTCATTTGTACATGAAGCAAACATGTTAAAGAAAATAATTTGTTCATTAGGCTTCTGAAGCCCATTATTAGCCATCAAAATCACTGCCATGTATATAATTGTCAGGACAACTTGAAATAAAGTTGTCTTCTTATTCTTTTGTGATTTCTTCCTTTTTACCACAAATATACATTCCACTATCTCATTTTGTGCCTCACCTGTATCGCTTGCTTTTACTCATCCTCTCTCAAATCCACAAATACTTCCTCTTCCACAACCTCCTCACAAAATATTTTCTTATATCATTTTCGATATCAATTTGAGGTTTCTCACATAAAAACCCCTTGTTATATCTAAATACAACCCCTTTCTCTTCATTTTCATGTTGTTTATACTTTTCATTAGCCAATGTATATCATGTTTCCTCTTCAATATAATGCCCCATTCAGTATGAAATTCCTAATAATTCTTATCTTGATGGTCTAAGCATTAGGTGCATGTAATCTAAATTGTCCTCTTCTATTCTCTTTTGGAAATCATTTTTTTTATCGTATTTATTATCATAGGATAAAAAGTTAGTGTATCTACTAACTCTTTTCCTTTCTCATGTATTCCCATTTTATGGCGTAGAACTAAATCAAATTCTTCTTTCCATGTTTTAATATGTTATAATTCTTTGCATGATTGTGATCTTTTAACAATCACCATGTCTCTAAATAGCCTAAGAGTTTCATTAATTTGTGCAACCCCCTACCATCAGCAATCCTTGCAGTATTTTTTAGGGAAGCCTCCCTCTTGTTTGATTCTATGATGTCTTGACCAAAAAACTCGTAAGTACACCATATCTTGATGGAATAAACATCAAGTGCATGTAATATAAGTTCTCCTCTTTTATTCCATTTGGGAAAGCATGTTTTAGATTCCCATATTGCTTGAATAAATAATTTCCCTTCGATACATTGCTTGGGTACATTATAAGTGAATTTTAAAACCTTAGCATAGGATTTATGTGAATTACTATCTAATTTATTTGATTTTTTTTCAAAAACATAATTGAAGTACATTGAGGGAAAATTAAAGGGTCAATAATAAAAAAAAATAAGAAATAATTAGAAGGTATTTTTCTTTACCCATTTATCCTATATGGTTGGCAATTTAGAATCTTAGCTACTAGGTGGTTAAGATGGAAGCCAAAGTGAGGTCAACCTGGTGTTCGCCTATTTGACCATGAGTTGGCTTTTTTCATGTCTAATTGTTGAGCATAATGAATAAATAACTTAGGGTTGAGGTTGGAAAACCTACAACTTAGGGTTGGAGGCTTAGTTCAATGTGGGAATTAGGACAACTAAATATTTGATAACAATATGCTTCGAGTAAGGATTCAAATAAAACATTATAAGCATTGAGAAACCTTTGCACCAAACTTGCTTGAATTGAGATGTATTTTTTAACTAAATATTCTTTAGGTATTAATTGAAGCACTGTTAATAGAAATTTAATAAAAAAAGACACATTGCTAATGTAGCTTCAATTGTTAGAAATCGAATCTATTCAAAACATAAATTTGTGCATTATGTTTGGCCAGAACATATGTAAACAAAATTCACTAGATGAAATTCGAAAATCAAATTATACACGAGCCACAACCCAATCATAAAAAAAATAAGAAATGATCATACCTATGATAATGGAGGCTAGTCATGGCCATATGGGGTGGAGGCCCAACTTATCCAAGGGATTAGCATCTATGGACTATATAAGTTATGGGGGAGGCTTAAGAGACATATTTTTTTTATCCTTATGAAATAAATTAAGGGACCAACTTCTACCACACATGTGCTTTTCATATACCTATTTATCAATGGTTTAGAAACACATCCTATCACCCCTATGTGAACTATGGTTTAGAAACACATTCTGTTACCCCTATGTGAACTTCTTAATAAAGGATGGGAAAATTCATATGGTTCCTTATAAATTGTGCCAACGGGTCCACCACAAAACACTAAAATTTTTTGGAGGTGCTCCATCTCTACCCTTTTCTTCCGAGCTCATGTCAGATCCACATAGAAAAATTAGCACACGCGGTTGCATTGTCACATCATGAAAGCTTCTTGAAGATTCCACTAAATTAAATATAGCTTCATTGTGTTTCTTCCAAATCTAATAGAGATCTTAAAACCATCAAAGCATAATGTTCTCTAGATATATTTTGGATTGTAAGAGAGTTGACTTTTATTTTTTATTTTATTTTTGAAAAACCTATTGACTAATGTATGGTGTCAATGCAATTCAAGAGGCATATCTAAATAGTTGTATTCTTGGTTTTTAATGGCAACCTAGGCCATGTAAACTTCTTTAAGTGAATATTTTTCTAAAAATTGCCTAAAAATACACCTCTATATATATTCTTTTTTTAGAAGATACTATTTTTTTTCTCTTAAAAAAGACAAACAATAATAAAATGATATATCCCAAAGAAATATTTTTCTTAACAGTATTTCTCTCTTTAATTAAAAAGAAAAGCGATAATGTTAATGCAAAAACCCAACCCCACACATAAAAACTTAAATAAAAGCATAACCAAAATAAATACTTAAAATTATCACTCACAAGCATTATAATAACCTATATGTAACACCCATCCCATCGATATAGTCATTAAAAAATAAAAAATAAAAAAAAATAACTTTTAACTACACCACTATCAAGAAATGGCTACACGTTACTTATAAATAAATTTTGAACATAAACACTAGCTTAAAGAAAATCATAAATCATGACTATTACACAATAATAAGGTAACATTTGCAAAGTGTATCCATACCCTTATGTCTACAGGTTTCATTACAATAATCAACACCTATTACTAAGTTATACATTTAGATCTCTCCGTTATTCGATAAATTGAACTACGGTTAGTCATTTAAGTCACGGTTGTACTTGCATTTAATACACGTCAACTTTCTCAGCATTAACAATTAAATCCCATGGCACGGTGGCATTGCTTGGTTACGGAATATTTCAGGCTTAATTGAAATATCTTCCCACATAATTTATCTCATTTATGAATTGAACTTCTCAAATCTGCCATCATAGATCCATCTAGACTTGATCCGATAGTGATTGAGGTTTAGGGTTTGGTGCTGATGACCATACCCCATTAACTGATTTATTTTTTCATTTCGGTGTTTCCCCAAAGCTCTCTAATGCATGCACCTCTGGCCTCTGCTTCGACTCTCTGCAAGAGAGGTAGCCATAGATTTTTTTGTCTATCTTTTCCACAGATGGTGTCGATGGCGCCGGAAATTAAACTTTGTTGAGTTCTTCTTCCAGTTCATGACGTTTTTTCCTCTTCCCTGAGGTATGTGTCTATCCGGCATTGTGGTTTTGCCTTTCAATGATTCTGGTTTGCAGTTGAACTTAACGGTTTACTTTAATCTTCCTTCGCAGTGTTTTATACTTTGCTTCTTCATTATCTCTTAGATTTAACACCTAAACCTCATATTTATGTTATGGTGCAGAGTTCACAGTATGGCAATCACGGTTTCTATGGAATCAAGTTCAGTGAATCCATTTTCGCTTCCACCCTTAGCACGAAGAAAGAAGAAGGTAATTACACACACACACACACATATATATATATATATACAAATGAGGGTTTTAAGTTTATTCTTTTTCAATACTTTTCGTTAACACTTACCCATAAACCTATAATGATGCCATTACAGGTTTTGCACTCCTTCCCATTCTCGGCAGGAATTAAATAGGTAAGCTGAGAATTGTTTCCAAATGATCTATGGTTCTCCTTTCTAGAAACTCTTGGTTAAAATAACAATGTTTTTACTCATGCCCTTTTTATTTGTTTTCACAGGTAAATGGTTTGAAATAATTTTGGGGAAATGAGTACTCACTCCATCGAATTCCTCTTAAGAGCATCTTCTCTTCAAATTGATACAGGTACCATTTCCTGTGTTTTGTGTCAAGTGTCCAAACTTCTCTCGGGTTTTAGTTCTTGGCAGAACTTCCCAGTGAACTGGAAATATAGAACTGTAATACACACAACTTGCTACATAATGCAAGCTTTTTATACATGTAATAGTATTGTTGGACTAAATAATATTTCGTTTTCTTGAAAGAACTTCAATATTTAACTTTTATATATTTTGGAGGTTCTCTACTCTCTATAATTAGACTCGGTTTCTGGTTTGAGTTAAACTATGTAGTTCGTGACCGTTTACAAGATTAATAGAAGTTCTATAATTCTCAGAACAATGAATGTATTCTCCGAATTACTTCTATAGTTTTCTTTTCACAGAGAATCTGTCTTAATTTCCTTTTTTCTACAAGTCAATTTTCTTTTACTCTCTTAGAGTATAGATCTAAAAAATGTATCTATTGTTTCTTGAAAATTACTTAATGATTGTTTATATACTTTACATATTTCTGATCTTATTTTGCAGTGTATAATTTACATCATTTAATTAGCTAAATTTCCATTTACAGTTTTCTTTTCTCTTCTATATTTATACAACTTTAGGGGTCGACAGGACCGAATGAATTTAGTTTGTGTATAGTCTATGGGATTCGAATAAGCATTCTGAAATTCTAGAACACCAGATTCTGGAATTCGCTAAAGCTCCTTATGATTTTCTGTGTTTTCCAGTTTTCTGTCTAATTAGTTACTTATGGTGAACTTAGTTACCGAAAGATTCATACCATGTTTAAGTAATTCAATATACAGCATGCTAACCTACTTCCTCTATCACACAATAACTCTTTAATTTATATATATAGAAGAATTAAAGAAAAGAAACTCCAACAGTTACGTAGTAACCCCTCTTTTCCAAGCTGAATGTCCTTTCTTTAATTTATTCTTAAAACAATATTCATCCAGAATCTACTTTACTAAAATAACAGTATAACTCTACTTTTCTGTGATCTTAAATAACCAGAGTCTACTTCTTGAAAGTAACAACATAACCTTAATTATTCATAACATTATCTAACCAGAGTCTACTTCTCTGAAATGCTAGTATAATTTTACTTATATGTGATTGACTGTGGTTGTCCTCCCTATCGTGGATGAGGAAATTACGTCCTCATACCCCCCATGCTCCAATCCTGAGCAAGTAGAAAGAAAAACAGTGCACGGAAGAGATCTCGGGACTCCGGTCCAATCCTCCTTCCAAAAAGTGCAGGATAGCTTAGATTGTTTCCACTGGTTCTATCAGCTCGGGAAAATACAACTCTCTTTCCTTCTTCACTTCCTAACACATAAGTCAGAACCACTTTTCCTCACAGTGATGTTCCTTTTATCCACAGAGGAAGAGTAACTGACCAAACTATTTTCATTCAACTAATTCTCAGTTTGAATAAATATTTTACCATCAGTCTTTCACTCTATGGAACCAATTCCATAACCAATTTAATTAATGAAATTTAATTTATGTTCACAATGTATTATTTTCAAAATAAGAATAAGAAATGTTTTAAAGTCTTAACAAATAACTTAACCAATAGTTAACATTTAGACCAGTGGTTACAACTTCCCCCCTGGAAGTGAACACCGTCCTTGGTGTTCTCATTCTACTCCAGCAAAAAGTTCAGGGTAGGCTTCTCGAAGAAAACCTTCATCTTCCCTGGTAGCTTCATCTAGGCCAAAGTGCTTCCATTGCACTTTAACCTAGGTGATGGCTAATCAGTAAGCTACAGGTCCTACCCTTTCCAATATTTTGAAAGGGCCACAAAACCTAGGAGCTAACTTGGCACAAGATGTCCATCTTAAAGTGCTTTTCTTTGGCTTGATTCTTACGTACACATGGTCCCCCACCTCAAACTCACGATAAGTCCTTTTTTTTTTTTATCTTCATACACTTTTTTTCTATCTTGAGCTGCCTTCAAATTTTGTCGGATCTTCTTTACTTCTGTCTCCATTTCAGCTAACATGTCTAGTCCAAGCATCAACATGGTTTCTAGGCTGCTCCAATTAATAGGAGTTTTACATTTTTGTCCGTACAAGGCTTCAAACAGACTCATCTTAAGAGATTCATGATAGCCAATGTTGTATGCAAGCTCCACTAGGTGCATATATTCTTCCCACCTAGTTGGTTGTTGCATTACATACATATGTAACATATCCTCTAGGATCTGATTCACTCGTTCCGTTTGTCCTTCTGTCTCTAGATGGTAAGCAGTGCTGAAATTAATTTGAGTCCCTAGTCTTGTAAACAACGTTTTCCAGAATGTTGAAGTAAACTTCACATCCCTGTCAAATATGATAGTCGCTGGGATGCAATGTAGTCTAAAGATCTCTCGCATGAATATGTTTGTTATCTGCACCATCTTATAAGTGGACTGCACTGGTATAAAGTGTGTTTATTTTCTTAATTGATCCACCACTACCATTATAGATTCATTATGCTTCTTTGACCTTGGTAGTCCAGTGATAAATTCTAACTATATCACCTCCCACTTCCACTCAGGTATTGGTATAGACTGCATCAGCCCGGCTAGGTTTCGGTGCTCCACTTTCACTTGCTAGAATTCTAAACACTTATTTAGATATTCTGCAATATCTCTCCTCATACCTGGCCAGAAGTAATTCTTCCTTATTGCTGTTAACATCTTCTGATATCCAGGATGTCCATATTAATTACTTCGATGATGTTCATTCAAAATCAATTCCTTCAACTCCATTATGTTTGGAACAAAAATTCTCTTTTTGAAAATTAGCAACCCATCCTTAAAAATTTTGTAATCAACATATTTTCCTTGATCTTTGAACTCATTTGCTTGCTATCACATAAACTTATACTCAGGATCTTTCTCAGCTTCTATTTTTATCTGCTCCAAAAATATACACTCAACTTGATTATAATACAACTCATAAACTCCATCCAATTTTCTTCTTAACGCATCAACTACTCTATTTTCCTTACCTTTTACATGCTGCATATAAATTTCAAATTCGATCAGGAAGGCATTCCACCTTGCCTAGTGGGAATCGAGATCAGTTTGCTTAAAATATATGTTTAAGCTGCTATGATCAGTTTTGAGTACAAATATTTTTCCAAGCAAGTAGTGCCTCCATACCTGGAGTTCATGCACTACTGTTGTTAGCTCCAAATCGTAAGCGGAATAACTCTGCTCATGCTATTTTAATTTTCTTGACTCATAGTCAACCACTTTACCCTCTTGTGATAGAATCTCCCCAACTCCTTCTTTGCACACATATGTGCACACCTCAAACTCTTTATTAGGATCAGCTACCCTTAATACTGGACCTGTAGTCAATAATTGTTTTTCTTTCAAAATTGTCCTAACATTCCTTTCTCCATTTAAATATTTTTCCTTTCCTTTGTAAGGAAGTAATTGGGAAAGAAATTTTTTGAAAAACCTTCAATAAACCGCTGATAATAGCCAGCCAATCCCATAAAGGATTGGATGTTTGCCACATTTTGAGGTACTTTCCATTCCATAATCGTCCTAATTTTCTTAGGGTCAACTGCAATACCTTCAGCAGAAATAACGTGACCAAGCTATTGTATTTCTTCCTTGAAGAAAACACACTTGATGAACTTAGCGTACAGCTGGTGCTTTCTTAACATTTCCAGCACTATCTGTAGGTGTTCTTTGTGTTCCTCTGCATTCTTAGAATAAACTAAAATGTCATCAATAAATATTAACACAAAATTATCCAGATATGGGTGAAATATTCCATGCATTAACCTCAGAAATGTTGTTGGTGCATTAGACAACCCGAAAGGCAACACCATAAATTAATAGTGTTTGTAACTTGTACAAAAAGCAGTAATATGTATATCTTTGTCCTTTATCCGGATTTGATGGTATCCCGACCTTAGATCTATCTTTGAAAATATTGTCGCTCCCTTCACCTGATCAAACAGATCATCGATTCGCAGTAGAGGATATATGTTTTTAATAGTCAGTTTATTAAGCTGGCAGTAATCCATGCACATTCGCATGGTTCCGTCTTTATTTTTCACAAACAGCATAGGTGCTCCCCAAGGGGATACACTTGGTCGGATGTACCCTTTATCTAATAATTCATGTAACTACATATTTAATTCAATTAATTCAAGTACACTCATTCAATAGGGTGTCCTTGAAATTGGTGATGCTCCAGGTATCAAATAAATGGTAAAATCTATGTCCCTTTTAGGTGGTAAGGCTGGTATTTCCTCTGGAAATACATCAATAAACTCCTACACTATTGGTATATTTTCCAGCATTGGAGCCTTTTCTTTAGAATTGGTAAGGCCCACTTGTATGGCATATGAATGGCATCCCTTCCTTATGAATTTTCCCATTTTAGATGTTGTGATTGGACGCAGCTGTAAAGGTTTCTTTATGCCTTGAATTTCTTGGTGGGTTCCATCCTGCATTCTGTAGTAGATGATATTTTCTTTACAGTCTACTAATGTCCAGTGCTTCTCCAACCAGTCTATGCCAAGTAGCACATCATAAGAACCCAGAGGTAATATATTCAGATCCACAGTTAGTTTTTGTTCACTAATTTTTAGTGCACAGTTCGGTATTTTGGCACTAACTTTCCTCTTAGCTCCAATGGCTAACTGTACCAGCCATGGGTTTCTAAATTTATGACTCTGCAATTTACAAATTTCTACTACCTTGGGACTTACATAGCTTAAACTTGCACCTGGGTCTACCAAAATAGAAACAGGTTGAGATAACAATTTACCTTCTAGTTCTATCATTTTCGGCTGGTAGTCCACTTGTTGATCTTCCAGTGCGGCATTAATTCTGGGTATGTTTCTGGTGACATCACCACTGTTGAGGCTTCCTGTAAATTGGTAATTGCCTCACTCCTACCTCGCTGTGGAAAGTTTTTGTAGTAATGTGCCTCACCACACCCCCAACACTGTAAAGGTGGCTTTTGGTTCTGGGCTTGTTTTGGTTTGCTGGAGGCTTCTATGGGTTTATCTTCTACAGACCATCTTATTCTTTGATTATTCCTTCCAAACTATTTGCTAACTAAGCTTATGGCAACAATTTCGAAATTGCTAGTTCTGTTTCTCTTAAAACCAGAACTGCCCTTATGCTTTTTCTTTGCCTGCCAGCTTTTACCTTCTTCACCTTTTTCTTTAGCTTGCTGGTAACACATTCAGGCCTTTCTGATTGCCTCATCCATAGTCTTAGGATTCACAAACTCAATACGTTCTTTAATATGAGTCGGAAAACTACTCAGGAACCATTGTACTTTATCCTTTTCATCTCTTAAATAGGGAACATAACGAAGTAAGGAAGTAAACTTAGTGATGTACTCATCCATTGTCATTTGTCCCAGCTTCAAGTCATGTAACTCTCTAGATTTTTCGTGATAGAAGCGTTCAATTAAGTATTTATCTTTAAAATATTGTTGGAACGAGTCCCAAGTCACATCCTAGTCTTCTATACTGTGGAAATTTTTCACCTCCTCCCACCATAATGTGGATTTTTTCCTTAACTGATAAATAGCCAATCTGGCTTTAAGATTACTATTGTATTCATATACCTGAAAATACTTGTTCATTTTTATCAGCCATGCCTCAGCCACTTCCTCTTCTACTCCATCAAACGTAAGAGGCTTTATTTTCTGAGATTCACCTTGTAACTCCATTTTATGTCTCTTAAATTCTTTCTAATTTGATCCATTATCTTACTCGGCTTCATTATAGTTTTTATTTCTGTTACTACGCTGAGATTGAATTCTTTCCATTCGGTCAGTGTCATGGTCTCTTGTTTGTTGCTCATTTCCTTCCTGAAACTCTCTATCAGTACTTGGCTTCTCATTTCCTTGATTTTTTTTATGTGAGAGGCTTTTGAATATCCTCTCTTGTTCTTGCATCAAATGCGCATTATCATTTCGTACCCTCTCCATTTCCTCTTGTAACTTGTGTACTGTAGTTAGTAGAATGTGGGTTTGGTGTTGTTGCTCCTCCAGCAATCTGCTTGTTTGCTTATGCTGATCCACACTCAGTTGTACCCACATCTCTAGATTCACTTCTGGTCAAGGTTGTGGTTGTCTGGGGTTCTCAGGTCGCTGCTGCGTTTGACCTCGTCTCATATTGTCTCCTATTATAAGTCTCTTATTTCTCTCTTTGTGCATAATTTATACATAATTTAAAAAATTTAGTTGACCCATAGGGTCCCAGCATTACAACGTTGCTCTGATACCACTTGTAACACCCATCCCATTGATACAGTAAAAAAAAAAAAATTAACTTTTAACTACACCACTATCAAGAGATGGCTACACATTACTTATAAACAAATTCTGAACATAAACTCCAGCTTAAAAAAAAAAAAAAAATCATAAATCATGACTATTACATGATAATAACATAACATTTGCAAAGTGTATCTATACCCTTATGTCTACAAGTTTCATTACAATAATCAACAACTATTACTAAGTTATACATTTATATTTCTCTGTTATTCGATACATTGAACTACGATTAGTCATTTAAGTCATGGCTACACTTGCATTTAATACACGTCAACTTTCTCGGCATTAACAATTAAATCCCATGGCATGGTGGCACTGCTTGGTTATGGCATATGTCAGGCTTAATTGAAATATCTACCCGCATAATGTATCGCATTTATGAATTGCACTTGTCAAATCTATTGTCGTAGATCCATCTAGACCCGATCCGATGATGATTGAGGTTTAAGGTTTGGTGCTAATGACCATACCATGTTAACTGATTTATTTTGTCATTTCAGTATTTATCCAAAGCTTTCTGATGCATGCGCCTCCGGCCTCTACTTCGGCTCTCTGCAAGAGAGGTAGCCATAGATTTTTATGTCTAGATTTTCCACATATGGTGTCTATGGTTGCAATAATTAAACTCTATTGATTTCTTCTTCCGGTTCATGACATTTTTTCCGCTTCCCTGAGGTATGTGGCTATCCGGCGCTGTGGTTTTATCCTTTTAATGATTATGAATTACAGTTGAACTTAAAGGTTTACTTTAATCTTCCTTCGCAGTGTCTTTATACTTTGCTTCTTTGTTATCTCTTATATTTAATACCTAAACCTCATCTTTATGTTATGGTGCAGAGTTCACAATATGGCAATCATGGTTTCTATGGAATCAAGTTCGGTGAATCCATTTTTTCTTCCACCCTCAGCACGAAGAAAGAATAAGGTAATTACACACACACACACACACACACATATATATATACGAATGAGGGTTTTAAGGTTATTCGTTTTCAATACTTTCCATTAAAACTTACCCATAAACTTATAATGATGCCATTACAGGTTTTTCACTCCTTCCCATTCGCGGCAGGAATTAAATAGGTAAGCTAAGAATTGTTTCCAAATGACCTATGGTTCTCCTTTCCAGAAACTCTTGGTTAAAATAACAATGTTTTTACTCATGCCCATTTTTATTTGTTTTCACGGGTAAATGGTTTGAAATAATTTTGGGGAAATGAGTACTTGCTCCATCGAATTCCACTTAAGATAATCTTCTCTTCGCATTGATACAGGTACCATTTCCTTCATTTTGAGTCCGGTGTCTGAACTTCTCTTAGGTCTTAGCTCTTGGCAGAACTTCCCATTGAACTGGAACTGTAGAACTATAATAAACACAACTTGCTACATAATGCAAGATTTTTCTACATGTAATAGTACTGTTGGACTAAATAATTTTTCGTTTTCTTGAAAGAACTTCAATATGTAACTTTTATAGATTTTGGAGGTTCTCTGCTCTCTATAATTAGACTCGGTTTCTGGTTTGAGTTAAACTATGTAGTTCGTGACCGTTTACGGGATATTAATATAGGTTATGTAATTCTCAGAATAGTGAATGTATTCTTCGAATTACTTCTATAGTTTTTTTTCACAAAGAATCTGTCTTAATTTCCTTTTTTTTACTAGTTAATTTTCTTTTACTCTCTTAGAGTATAGATCTGCAAAATGTATCTATTGTTTCTTGAAAATTACTTAATGAAAATCTTAATGATTTTCATTCTAGAAGAAATTATCTTTCTTAGTATTCCTCAATATATACTTTACATATTTCTGATCTTGGTATGCAGTGTATAATTTACGGCGTTTAATTAGCTAAATTTCCATTTATAGTTTTCTTTTCTCTGCTATCTTCATACAACTTTAGGGATCGACCAGACCGACTGAATTTATTCCGTGTATATTCTATGGGATTGGAACAAGCATCCTGAAATTCCAAAACACCATAGTTTTGGAATTCAGTAAAGCTCCTTATAATTTTCTGTGTTTTCTAGTTTTCTGTCTAATTAGTTACTTATGGTGAACTTAGTTACCGAAAGATTCATACCATGTTTAAGTAAGTCATTATACAACATGCTAACCTACTTCATCTATCACACAATAACTCTTTACCTTATATATATACAAGAATTAAAGAAAATAAAATCCAATAGTTACACAGTAACGCCTCTTTTCCAAGGTGAATGACCGTTCTTTAATTCTTTCTTAAAACAATATTCATCCAGAATCTACTTTACCTAAATAACAGTATAACTTTACTTTTCTATGATATTAAATAACCAGAGTCTACTTCTCAAAAGTAACATCATAACCTTAATTATTCATAACACTATCTAACCAGAGTCTACTTCTCTGGAATGATAGTATAAATTTACTTATTTGTGATTGACTGTGGTTCTCCTCCCTACTGTGGATGAGGAAATTACATCCTCATCGCCCCGTGCTCTAATCCTGAGAAATTAGAAAGAAAAATAGTGCACGAAAGAGATCTCGGGACTCTGGTCCAATCCTCCTTCCAGAAAGTGCAGGATAGCTGAGATTTTTTCCACTGGTTCTATCAGCTCGGGAAAATACAACTCTCTTTCCTTCTTCACTTCCTAACACATAAGTAAGAACCCCTCTTCCTCACAGGGATGTTTCTTTTATCCACAGAGGAAGAGTAACTGACCAAACTATTTTCATTCAACTACTTCTCAGTTGGAATAAATATTTTACCATCATTCCTTCACTCTATGGAACCAATTCCATAACCAATTTAATTAATCAAATTTAATTTCTGTTCATAATGTATTATTTTCAAAATAATAACAAGAAATGTTTTAAAGTCTTAACAAATAACATAACCAATATTTAACATTTAAACCAGTGGTTACACTATAATTTTCACAACCAAATATAATAATATTGAATTCACCAAAAAATATCTCATAATTAAACTGCAAATTCCAAATTTTAAATCCAAAAAATTTACAATAAAAATAAATACATCTTATGTACTTTGTAATAAAAGAAAACATGTACCTCCCATTGTCAAACACAAACTTTCCAAAAAGAAAAAAGAAAAAAACTAAATTAAAAATTATATATCCACCAACTTTAAACCAAAATAATTGTGTCTTACAATTAACTTTAAATGCAAAAATTGATCAAACCAACTATTTAAAATAAAATAAACAAAAAATAAAAAGACTTAATAATGCAAGGAGACTTATTATTTTCCTCTTTCTAAACACTATCACCATTTTTAAAGTATATTTAAATTTAAAAATAAATAAATTAAGTGTTTTTTTGGCTAACCATTAATCTTTTTTTATAGGTAAGGAAATAAGTTAATTTTCTAAGACCAACTCCACTAATAGTAGGAGTGATGGTTGTCCTCGAAAATAAAATTAAATCAAGTGAATTATATATTATATTATTATAAATATTAATACAAATATATAGGTCCCAATGGTTAGTTCAAGTGGTCTATAGTCCGCTCATAATAGGAGTGATGGTTTTCCTCATTACTGGATTCACAACTGAATTAGGAAATATTTTCCCACAAGAAATTATAGAAAATAAAATTAAATCAAGTCAATTATATATTATATTATTATAAATATCAATAAAAATATATAAGCCCCAATGGTTAGTTCAAGTGGTCTAGAGTTAGATATGAATAGAAAATAAAATTAAATCAAGTGAATTATATATTTTATTATTATAATTATCAATAAAAATATATAGGTCCCAATGGTTAGTTCAAGTGGTCTAGAGTTAGATATGAAGTTCGTTGATATTGTTGCTAGTTGTTGCTAATCATGTGTTCTACTATTGCCTTGGGATGAAGCCACATAATCAAGGCTCATCGTTTACTGGATTTAGGATCCACACTTAATTCCCATGCTTTCATTTGAAGTTAAAAAAATAAAAAAATAAGGGTATATAAATAATCTTTGATATTGTTGGGAGTTGTTATATAAATAGATTGTCAATTAAGATTATTTGGAATAATTGGGGTAGAATGACTTTTATCCCTGCATGTATTGGATATATGACTCTTAAACAAAATTACAATAATTTAGCATCGTCTAATAACCATGACTACCTTGTATGAGGAAATTGGCCCAAAGAAATGAGAAAAAAGTCAATGGTCTAAGACCACTAACTCGTTGTATTATGAAATGGGCCCAAAGAAATGAGATATAATCTAATGGCCTAAGACCCCTAATTGGTAATTCCAGGTGATGTGGTTTTCTTTTAATAACAATGATGAATCAACTTCGAAGCCCTTAGGACCACTCACTGGTAAAGGTGGTGTGGTTTTATTTTAATAAATATGATGAGTCAACTTAGATGATAATAGCTAGTGATGGTTGTTCTCATTGCTGGTTTGGAACTAAATTATGAAATATTTTCCCACAAGAAATTATAGAAAATAAAATAAAATAAAGTGAATTATATATTATATTATTATAAATATCAATAAAGATATATAAGCTCCAAGAGTTACTTCAAAGTGGTCTAGTGTTAGATATGGATTGTTTTGATATTGTTGCAAGTTTTTGTTGATGTATTGGACTATTCCGTTGGAGCTAAGCAAAAAGATACCATTAATGCAGTAACTAAACCCCACACATAAAACCTTAAATAAAAAAATAACCAAAATAAATACTTTAAAATTCCTACTCACAAGCATTATAATAACCTATAATTTACGCAACCAAATATAATAATATTGAATTCACTAAAAGCCATCTCATAATTAAACTGCAAATTCCAAACAATAAACCATTGCAAGTTTGAAATCCACAAAATTTACAATAAAAATAACTACATCTTATATTCTTAGTAATAAAGGAAAACTTGTACATCTTATATACTTTGTAATAAAGGAAAATTTGTACCTCCCATTGCCAAACACAAACTTTCCCAAAAAAAACAAAAACAAAACTACCAAATTCAAAATTATATATCCACTAACTTTAAAACAAAATAATTAAGTCTTACAATTAAATTTAAATACTAAAATTTATCAAGCCAACTATTTAAAATAAAATAAACATAAAATAAAAGGACTTAATAACACATGGGATACTTATGCTTAATAAAGATGGTATCCTTTCCTCTTTCCAAACACTATCACCATTTTTAAAGTGTATTTAAATTTTAAAATAAATAAATTAAGTGTTTTGTTGGGCTAACAACTAGTGTTTTTCACGCGTAATGAAATAAGTTAATGGCCTAAGACCCAGATACATATGGAAGGGGCAAAAGACTGCCCCTTTAGGACCACTAACAGGTAATTCAGGGGGTTAATAATGATGATGAGTCAATTTAGCTAATAGTAGGAGTGATGGTTGTCCTCATTTCCAGTATGACAACTAAATTATGAAATATTTTCCCACAAGAAATTATAGAAAATAAAATTAAATCAATTGAATTATATATTATATTATTATAAATATCAATAAATATATATCAGCCCCAATGGTTAGTTCAAGTGGTTTAGAGTTGGATATGAACTTTTTTGATATTGTTGCTAGTTTTTTCTAATCACATATTTGACTATTCCCTTTGTTTGACTATTCCCTTGGAGTGACCATTTACGAGTCTCATGCTTTCATTTCAAGGGATAAAAATAAAAAAGAAACCAATAAGGGTATATAAATAATATTTGATATTGTTGGGCATTGTTGTTGATCACGTGCTTTTTTGGGACAGTGATACTCTTTTGGGACAAAACCTCATAGCTAACTTTCTACTAGTTTTCCATCCACCCACATTTCCTTTTTTACTAGTTTACCATCCACCCACATTTCGGGTGCTTTCATTTCAAGCAGAAATAAGAAAAAAAAAACACCATAAAAATATATAAATAGATTGTCAATTAAGATTATTTGGTTTTCTTTTAATAACGATGACGAGTCAATTTCAATGATAATAGTGAGTGATGGTTGTCCTCATTGTTGGTTTGGAAACTGAATTATGAAAGATTTCCGCACAATAAATTATAGAAAATTAAATTAAATCAAGTGAATCACATATTATATTATTATAAATATCAATAAATATATATAAGCCCCAAGAGTTAGTTCAAAGTGGTCAGAGTTAAATATTCTATTGGAGAAAAGCCCCATAATTAAGGCTGACTGTTTACCCAGTTTGCCATCCACCCACAATTCCCATTATTTCATTTCAGTAAAAAAAAAAAGGGGTAAAAAAAGTAAAAAAAACAATAGGGATATATAAATAAAATTTGATATTGTTACGAGTTATTACCAATCATGTGTTTCACAACTCTTTTGGGACAAGACCCCAAACAATAAGAATATATAAATAATCTTTGATATTGCTACGAGTTGTTGTTGATCAAGACTTTTTTGGACAAGGCCCCATAATTAGCACTGATAGTTTACTAATTTACCATCCACCCATATTTTCTATGCTTTCATTTCAAGTAAAAACAAAAACTCATGGTAAACAAAATCGTCTCGCAACATGGATTTTATCAGAAAAAACCCAAGGTCTTGCGCTCCATCTTGACTTGAACAAGTACAAATTCAAGCATGCAAATAATTGAGCTGAAGTTCAACATGCAAGAAAGTCATCTGATTACTAGCCAGTGATGAAAGTTGTTAACATGCGCAAGAGAAACCATCAATAATGAAAATGGCTCTCAAGGTACCACTAGTACAATCCGCGGAATGTGAACATTGAGTTGGAGTCGAACACCTGCGAAATCACTCAATTGAAGGCCAATGATGAAGACCTGTCGTCGAATGCGAAGAACTTACCATTGAGGCATGCAAGCTCCAAGGTACCAGAAGGGAGTCTCTAGATCAACTTCCTAGATAATGAGCTGAAGTCGATAGGAAGTGACATGGTCGAAGGAGGGCCATAATGTTTCCCAAATAATCGACATGAGACGGAGGAATAATATGATAGTGAATCAGGACCAGATAGAGTATTAGAGGTTGAAAACTGTAGAGGGAAACTTCTCTTGAACATATTGGCAACACGACTCCCGAATTTTGCAGTATTTGACATCAGGGGATCTAAGGTCATGATGACGTGTAAAAGAGCAGATGAGAGGTCAAAATAGATAACCCAAACCCATGGAGGAAAAAATTACAAAATGGGATGTCCCCAACCCGACACGAATAGCAAACAAGTGTCATGTTCAAGGGTGACATACTGTCGACATGATTGAGAATTTGTTCCATTTTCCCCCATCATTGCTGGCGATTACCCCAATTATTTTTGGAAATAAGCTTGAAGGGGATAGCATATGCTTGTCATATAAATTTTTCCTTCAGAAAAATCCATCCGAGTACATTTTACGAGCCCTACGAAGGAGGAACTCGGTTACGTCATGGTGACAATTTCCGATGTCATGTAAGTTTTAACGAGTCTAACAAAGGAAGAAATCATCGTCTTTTCATGTTTAAAAGAAGAAGAAAAGAAAATTCCAACAGGTCCCTTTTTGTAGGTAGTCTTATAGATCCGAAAAGGTAGAAAACAATATGTGAGAGAACATCTTAGTCGTAATAGGCTAAGGTATTCTTTTTTCGTAAATAATTTATCCCAGCCTGACAAAAGGGGTAAACGTATACTGGGTAGATGCCATTTTGCAGCCTTTAACGAGTTCAAAAAGACAAGAGCCCTGGTAATATTTTCAATTTTCGAGAGTCAGAAAAGAGTTGAAAGATGACTCGAGGGGGTGACCTTTTCATGTTTTTAATGAGTCCAAAAAAGTAATAAAATACAACTCGTCACTTCATCATCATCACGTTGAGGACCTATTGTTGCACAAGAAACACACATAAAACCTATTTTTCAAGATAAAATATTGAAATAATAAAAAAATATGCTCAAAAACCTAATTAGGTTTCTGAAAAGTTTATAAAATTCCAAAAATAGTAAAAATAAATTACTTTTCACTTTTTACCTCTTGTGAGCATTTTTACCCTTTTTCACCGTGATTTTGTGGAGCTGACAACGGACAATCTAGGAGGCTAATCGTGAATCCGTATTTTTTAGGTGAGAGCTCGTGTCCTTGCTTGCATTTTGAATCCATTTTCATTGCCTACATTTCATTCTTTCAGATTTGTGGGGGATTTTTTTTCAATTCAGGGCGCGACGATCGGTGCGAGTTTTGGGCACGAACTCACATCAACCCACCTTGAATTCAAATGGGGGCACGCCACTTAGCGAAACTATTTTTAAAACAGTCGCGCCAACCACGGCTACAAATTTTGCTTATAAATTCAACTAATCTTCCCGTTTTAAACAATCCAGTAGTTAATAATTTGACTAATGAAAGCTCGATTAATGTTTTTGTAGGTGTGTGAAAGAAAAATGGTGGTCGAATGGAAGGAAAGAGAACACGGGGAAGACGATGAGAAAGCCTTAAGTAATGTAATATGCATGGATGTCCTCAAAGACTGCGGGCTTCTAAAATTCTTCATGGCGCCATGTCTCTGAGCTCAACCGGAGTTATTACAATACATGATCAGTGTATGGGACATTGATCAGGAAAGATTCATAATTCACTATCAGGAGCTAGAGATTGAGGTCTTTGATGTATAATTCATAACTAGATTATCACGGAGGGGGGCAGAACCAATCCTAACAGGTACCTAGCCCACGATGGAAAACATGAGCAAGGTTATAGACAGTGTGTGCCAAGGTGCAAGGAAAGGATCAAAGAGCGGGAAAGTGGATATTCAAACCATTCCTGATTTGGCACTAAAAGTAGTGATGCACACCATTACGCGAGCTACTGGATCACAAGCTCCGCATGAGGCCACAAAAACACAACTACTACTTGTCGTAGATTGTATGGCACCAACTCTTTACAATTGGGAAAAGGTGGTAACAATTAATATGAAACACCAACTGAAGAAATGCAAGAATGACAAGCTGAAACAGTTCGGATATGGGTCCATATTGGTATTGTTCACCCTGGAACATTTACCGATATTTCAATGTCAGGAAGTGATAGTTCTGACACCAGTAGCCTAATAGCCACGAATGGTCCATTGGGTAGCTTTGATGCCTAGATTAAGAGGCGGTCAACATATGTCCTGGAGACCGGAATTCTTTGAATGGCTCTGTCGAAAACTCATTGTCGTGGAGGACTGGCCCTATCTGGCACGGACTTTATGGGTGATGCGGGTCTCCCACTCCTAGCAAGAGAGGATTGGGATGAAGCATTGGGTAAAACTCATTTTTTTATTCTGATGAGTTTTTTTTTTTTTTTTTAGTATATGTGTTCTAATGTTAATCCATGCCAAGAAAGACCTGCAAGAATGTCTCCAATAGCATGGAGGATTCCTCGTGATTTTGATGTGGCCCCTCATGGTGCGGGAATCGAGGAGGAGAAAATTGTATGCACCCTGGAGGGACTGACCAGTAGAATCCCAGATTATGCGAGATTTGACGAAGTTCCTCATGCATACTAGAGGCACACTACGGGGGTGTCGAACCAGGGTCACCACTTATTCAGGTGGCTCGTGTGGAAAGTGACATGCTACCATGAGCATCATGCTGACTAGACACCTAGGCTTTTATTTCTGCATATTTTTTGAGAGACATGATGTCTCAGGATCTAACCAAAACATACATATTTTTTGAACTTATTGATGCACGCGGATGACATATATATATATATATATATATATATGCCTATTTACATGTATGAATCTTATTATGTGATGATGATGTTATACAAATTATGCAAATGTCTGTCTAATACAATATTGGCCACTGTATCAGTTAACGCATTCATTCATCCAAGAATATGTTGATATGTGATGTAATCAAAATTCCTTTCTAATAAATGAAAATGTAAATACAACCTTAATATTTGAGGATTTCTAACAGAATAATGCCCATTAAGCTAAAGAACAAGAAGTTGAGAGTCTAGGTTAACAATTATTGCACGAATTTCGAGAGAAATGGCCTCGGTTAAAATTTCAATGACAACAATATATTCAACGACATTGTTCATGGTTCATCCTAGAAAAATACCTTGAAGGTCTACCAACTCACCATTAGGATTAGAAATCACCCAGGCTGCAGAGGACAGGTTTCGGGTACTACGGGAGGCACCATCCGCGAAACCAACATAAGAAGTGACAAAAATCTGCACAATAAGCAATGACACAATAAGCAGGAAAAACCGCTGGCAAAGCACACCAAGCCAAAAAATGTACAAAAATTAAAAAACACCTATGTACAAAAGAAACATGCACGAGAAAATCATGCATAGTATTTTTTGAGATACAACCCATTTCTGGGCTTATCCAAAGGATAGCCTTCATAATCAATTAGCTCATAAACCTTGTTCTATAAAATGCGCTTAACGATATAGGGCCCATACCACATGGGTTGGAATTTTTCTGCCACTAGCTTATCATGAGCTTGGTCATACAAGAGGATGAGGTCTCCTTCTACAAAGGAATGAGGGAAAACCGACTAATCAAAATGAGCTTTGACCTGCTTTTTCTGTGCTTCTATGACGAGAGCAGAAAAGCAGCGAGTTTCATCAAGCCTCTCTAAATATAGAAGACTTTCTTCTTCTAGCGAAGTATTAGGCAAAAATTCAACAACTATCTTGAGATAAGGGATTTCGCATTCAATCGGAAGGGTAGATTCCAGACCATGGACAAGTTGGAATGTATTGAATCTGGTTGCATCCTTCATCGAGGTTCGGTAAGCCCAAAGAGCTAAAAACAACATGAGATGCTAGTTTGACTTGTACATCCCAATTTTACATTGAAGCATAGTGACTAGAACCTTGTTCACAGCTTCAACCTGGCCATTGGCCTAAGGGTAGTATGGCTTTGAACTGTCGTGATGCAGACCCAACTTAGAAGTCAACTCAGCCATCATGTAATGACGAAAATGAGAACCATGATCGGTAACAATTGCTTGAGGGACACCAAACTTGGTAATGACATGATTGAACAAGAATTGTGCAGTTGTCTTACCGTCAGTTGTAAGTGTAGGCATTGCTTTGGCCCATTTAGTGAAGTAATCAACAACAATGATAATATAAGAATTCCCACAAGCTGAGTGAGGGTTACATATCATAAAATCAATGCTCCACTTCACAAAGGGACCAACAGTAATGACAGGATGGAGATGTGTGGGTGGCGTGTGCATATTGCGCTGGTAAATATGGCAATCATGACACTTGCGGACAAGAACAATGTAGTCTTTAAAGATGGTAGGCTAGAAATACCCATCACGAAGAATATTTTATGCAGTAGCATATCCAGACATGTGACCGCCACATGCACCAGAGTGGAAATCATTGAGGACCTTTTTAGCCTCTTCGATAGTCAAACACTGGCAGAGAACAAAATTAGCTCCGCTGCAGTAGAGAGTATCTCCAACTATGCGATAAGGTTGCGAATGATGGAAAATGTGTCGACGTGCATTCTTCGTCAACTCAAATCAGAAGGTATAAGTCTGAAGATATACGATGATATCACCGTACCAAGGATCGAGGGTGCTAATGAGAAAAAAGGTGTCGTCCGGAATGCATTCCTCAGAACCAGATGGAGTAGAATCAGAAGGGAGAGAGAAAATTAAATCAGAAAAATGATTTCTTTGATTTGGTGGTAGTGAACTCAAAGTCGAACTCTTGGAGGATAACAATCCACTTTGAGTATTTTCCCCCCAGAAATTGATAATTCAATATGTAGGTCATAGGGTTGCAATCAGAAATCACAGTGACTGTGCATAGTAGAATATAATGGCGAAAATGTTGGACAGCTTGAACAGCATCCAACGCCAATTTCTCGACATGTGCGTAATGTGTTTCAGTATCCAGAATATTGTAGCTCAAATAGTAAATAGTATGCTCATCACCATCATCGTTGTCTTGCACCAAAACCATGGCGATAATGCTAAACGCGGTAGCCAAATAGAGGGAGTAGTCGCAATGATAATTGGGAGGACGCAACAGAGGAGCGTAAGCAATGTCTTCAGTGCATCAAAGGATTTTTGGGAAATCTCATCCTAGAGGAATGAGACACCTTGCTTAAGTAATCGCATGAAGTCTTTGTCCACTTCAGCATAGTTAGGTAGAAAAAAGCGTAGGAAATTAGCTTTCCCTTGCAGACTTTATAGCTGATGTAAAGAGAAAGGGGAGGGGAGATTGAAAATATCTTCATCTTTTAGGGGATTGAGATGAATTCTATCTTTAGAGACAATAAACCCTAAGAGTCTACTAGATTCAACGCAAAAGACACACTTATGCAGATTGAGCCAAATGTTATAGTGTCTACAGCGAAGAAATATTTGACAGAGATGATCTGGGTGGTCTTTACCCTTAGCAGAATGAGCCGAAAGGTCATCCAGGTAAGGCTAAACAATGCGCTTTATATCACGGAAAGCGTATTACATTTCTCTTTGAAATGTAGCCCCAGACATTCTTAAGACCAAAAGGGAGCTTCTTGTAGGCGAAGGTACCCCAAGGACAGATAAAGGCAGCCTTGTGTTGATCGGCCGAAAGAATATTGATCTAGTTATACCTAGAAAACCTGTCCATAAGGGAAAATATCACACTCCCAGAACATTCGTCAATGATCTGGTCAATAAAAGGAGTGGGATAGTTATCCTTAGGGAAAGCTCAGTTAATATCACGGTAATATACACAAA
The DNA here is from genome assembly GCA_034641835.2 of Pinus albicaulis. Taxonomy (NCBI): domain Eukaryota; kingdom Viridiplantae; phylum Streptophyta; class Pinopsida; order Pinales; family Pinaceae; genus Pinus; species Pinus albicaulis. Next base: position 738,874,572 of record CM076580.1, read on the forward strand.
CGCGAATAGTACCCTGCTTTTTATCCACAGGAACAATATTAGAAACCCATTATGTCAAGGGAATAAGATAAATGAAACCATATTTAAGAATTTATTCAACTTCTCCCTTAATGGCAGCTACCTTTCTAGGGTGCACGGGATGAATACATTGGAAAACAGGCTTCGCACCAAGATAAGTCGGAATCTCATGCACAACTATATTTGGATCGATGTTGGGCATTTATTCATAAGGCCAAGCGAAAACGTCGCGAAATTCATGGAAGAGACTAGTATACACCTCGATCTTAATAGGAGAATAGGTCACCCCAACGTGAATGTTCTCGACAACCCCCGTTTTGACAAAAATGTCGATGGGCATCGTTTGCATGATGTTTCCCAGGTTACCTTCCATAAATACTTGATGTTTTAGGATGGGAATTTGAAGCGGATGGGAAGGAAATTGGGAAGTGAACTTCTCAAGACAAGTAGACATGGCGCCAAGGCCACGCATGAAAGGGAAACGATGATGAATATCATCCCAAGGAGGATCCTCAAGAGACATAGTTTCCACTATGGCCTCATCAGTGGGAAATATCTTGTTTAAGGGATCACGCGAATCTGAAGTGTTGAGCCAAGGGGATTGAGAATTATGTTAAGAGACATACTGAAAGGAGTATGATCAGAGGGAGGGGGAGCCGAATTCAAGATAAGTTCACAATAATCTATTTCTATTGGGCTTAACAACATCGAATAACCAAAAAAATCAATCTCCTCGGACGAAGTGATGATCCACGAATCGGAAGACCTAGAGATCATGTTAACATGAGCAATGTTGGGTGGAGGAAGAGAAAAAAGGCCCATGAGGGCAGGATATTTGAAAAGACTTGGTCCTATGCTCTCATAAGCCATAGGAATACAATCTACATATGGGACGTTACTCTCGGAAGACGAGGAAGTGAAAAAGGTCAACTGATCGACAGTGATGATCTTTCCTTCGTGCGGAAATCGAAGAACAAAAAAGAGAGTGGACGGAACGCACAACATGGCTTGAGTCCAACTGAAACCGAAGAGAAGATTGTAATTGAGTTTTGTTTTAATGAATTCAACCTCAACATTAACTATTTTCCCTTCTAACATAGTAAGTAAACTAGCGAGAACACCAAGAGGGAAAGATTATCTTCCAACAAAAGCTTCTAAAGCATTTGGAGATGAATTGAGGGTTGGAGAATCAATGGCTTTCCAGCAAGAAGAAGACATGGCAGGTGTAGATGCACCCTCGTCCATGACTGCTTTGTGTATATTATTTCCATTAATCCCAGCTTGAATGATTAGTGCAAGTTGGTGAGGGAGATGTGGGATGAAATTTTCCAAATCAAAAGTGATAAGGCTAGAATCAGTGGGGTCAATCCCTCTGATGGCAGATAACAAATCCTTTTTTTTTGACGGACAACTTTGAAGTACTTCCAATGCAGACATAGTAGATGGTGCATGAGCCAAATCCTCAACAATACTATAATGATGAGCGGCACGGGCATTAGGGTTGTAGGAAGAATTTCAGAGTACACCTTTAGAAGGTGGTCGTACAACCGGCTCAGTACTAGGCCTTTCGATCTAAAGAGGGCTAGAAGCAGGAGGAGGAGGAGGAGGACCATCAATGATTTCCTTCCCTACTTCCTGATATGGTTTAGTATAATATTTCAATCGGGTAGCAGTAGAGACAGATGCAGTACCTTTCATCACGAAAACCTAAGAGCCAAATGGGGCGGAGGATTGAGGTTGCTCCACCAACTGAGTTTTCTGTGATGGGAAAGGTTCCTTATGAACAGCTGGAGTTCCTTGGGTGCCCCTAAGCAGTTGACTCACCTCAGCCCATTGTGGACAGACCTTGGTGTAATTCTCTTCATCACAAATCATACAAGGGTACTTCAGCTTATGTTTGGAGCCATCATCAACACTAGATTTCTAAGAATCTTGTTTTAGGGTATCGTATTTGGCCTTACCTTTACCCTTATTTTTACCCTTGTAAGTTTTATCTGCCAGATTGGATGGATGGCATTCACTTTCGCAGTTTTACCACAATTCAGAGGTGGCTGAGAAGTAATATCAATGGAAGGAGTAGATTTTTGCTTCACAGGATTTGGAGAAGACTTTTGAGAAGTCTAGGACACAAAACCAATGATACCGTCGACAAATGGTGTCACCGGTGCTTTGGTATCTCCATGGCGCAGGGCATCAGGCAAGTTTTTGTACAATGTGCCAGATTGAGAGTACACAAGATCAAGGTAATGAGCTCATGCAATGGCTTATTCCTCGGTAACACATGCCCCCATAGCAATTTCCTTAGCAATCGGACTGATAAAAGAGGTAGTGAACCAATCAGTTAGAAGTTGATCAGGAATAGCTAACTTGATCAAACGATGAAGCCACCTCCACTCATGAATATGATCGGAGATATGAGTAGCTCGATCATGTTTCAAACATGTGAGAAGGTGCGTTGAAGTTTCATAGTGAACTGGTAACTGGAAATGTGTGATAAAGGCCATAGCAAGAGAGTTTAAATCTTAAAAGATACCACGGCATATTTCAATGTACCACTTTGTAGCAGCACTAGTGAGAGTCCTTTGGAAAAGATGTAGCTAAATTGAATCATCAACCCAAGAGTTAGAGGAGCACCAGAGATGGTAAGTCATAACATGCGCTTGGGGGTATTCTCCGGAGTTGCCGTCAAATTTGGGACAATCGCCAGGGATTTTAGTTGGAACTGGAGGGCAATATGGATTAAGAAGGATAGGGTCATTCATCAACTTCGACACATCGGTCAGTTCCAACGTAGCGATAAAAGATAATTGTGGATTAAAAGGAATTACAGGCCTTTGATAAAGACCAGTATTGGGATTCCAACCAGGTTGCGAGAAATTATGCCCCCATATGTTGTGTCCAGGAGGATTTTGTCTATAGCAGTTATAAGCCTGATAATTCTGCCCATACACCAGTTGAGGACCAAGATATTGATTCTGAGCATACAACTGAGGTCTTGTTTGAGAAACATATGGATTTTGTTGCAGGATGTAAGCAGTGTCTTGAGGCACATTATATACCACCTGATATTGACCTTGAGGGATATAAGCAGTGCCTTGGGGTGCATTGTACACTACCTCAGATTGACCTTGAGGAATGTAAGCAGTGCCCTGAGGTTGGGCGGGTTGACCATAGGGTGCAAGTTGACCTAGATGCTGTGGTTGAACAGGTTGTCCCTGTGGTGCAGGTTGGCCTAGATGTTGAGATCCATCGAGTTTCCCTTGTGAAAGAGGTTGGCTCGATGGTTGGGATGAGCCAAGTTGCCGCTGATGATCAGGTTGACCTGGTTGAGCAGTAGAGGGTTGACCTTGTTGTACAAAAGTTGGGCCTTGTTGAACACAAGGTTGCTTCTCTTGCAAAAAAGGCTATCCCTATGATGGATAAATTTTCCTCTGACGAATATAAGATACTCCTTGTTGAACATAAGGTTGACCAATAGGACCATAGGGTTTTCCCTGTTGGACCAAAGGTTGTCCCTGAAAGGGTTGTCCTTGTGGACCATAGGGTTGTCCTGGTATGTATGTGAACTGATTCGGGTCAATCAGAGGTAAATAAACGAGATTTATGTACTTGTAATAATGATGTGGAGGATTAATAGAAGCTTGCGGCTACTGAGAACCATGAGGGATGTAATTCTGCTGCTGAATGGCCAACATGTACTGATTGAACGTCAAACCTCTAAGAAGTTGAGTAGAAGAGACGGGTGCACTACTAGTAGGTTGGATTCCTGAAATGTGGGGCTGTGATCCACTCACGGCAGGACTAACAGGTATCATGGAAGTGATAGGAGCCTTCCTACGAACAACAAAAGATGATGACAATGACTGAGACATAATAATAGCCGGTGCAGATGAAGCCAAATAGACAGTGGGCTGAACTGGGATAGATGTAACAATTTTTGATGTCGGGGGAGTTGAAAGTGATTCCCACGATACAGTGAAAAATGAGCTTCCCGAGGGAGTCAATGTATCTAACCATATCAGGTTCTAATACAACGATGCAATGCCAAAAATGATCTAACCCAACGTATGATAACCGGCTGGGAGATATGTCGGCTTTGATAAAGGTTAACTTGAGACATAATGAGAACTCCCCGGAGGGAGTTTATAATCTCCTGTAGAAACATAAATCTCTTCACTACTGATGGGACTCGAAAAATCCATGTCGAATGAAGCCATGTTATCGTCAAAAAGGCGACAAGCAGTGGCAAGTAAAGCGGTGGCAAGTAAATATGGTTCTGAAGTAAGAGGAGGGAACTCTTCGTCGTTTCCAAAATAAAATCAAGCGTCCTGAGGTTTCCAATTGATATCAAATAGCTCTTCAAGAGGAGATCGGGTAGCGAGAGGTAAGATACTCGGAAGAATAGACTACCAGAAATTGATAGACCTAGTAGGCTAAGATGCTCCTGAAGAAACTTCGGGAGAAGGATCACCACTAGGAGGTAATGAAGAGGATGATGAAAATGGTAGTTCTGCCACCGTGACTTTGTCTCAAAAAAGTAGAGAACTGAGATGAAAAATTTGAGGCTTCAAGATCGAACACTAAGGAATTACTTGAAAACAAGCCAAGTGAATTTCTTTAATGGGCATGTGATCGTAGGAAATTGATTTTATGACACTGAAACAAAACTCTACCTTTTCATATTTGAAGAGTCAAGAAATAGGAAAAAGTTTACTCTAGTCACTTTCAGGTTGAACGAGCATGAAAGACAAGTGCTTGATGATCTTTTCAATTTTAGAGAGTCACGAAAATACCAAAATGACTACTCAAGAAATCTAAGAGAGAGGTTGTACCAAGTTTCCGTGAGCTACAATATACACCTTGGTGATCAAATGAAAGAGAAATGACCAAGGAATTAAAGTATGTGTAGGAAGTCTCCTCAAATGTTGTTTTTGATGTATCATGGTTACAAGGTTGTAGACTCAGCTTCCTATGGATAAAGGATTGCAACCTATGAGGGTCTCTCTTTATATACTTGACAGTACGAGGAGCACAAGTCCATGTTACTATTGTCTAATGTTAGATGGGGAACAATAACTGCTAGGTTTAATGACGGCAGAACATGTCACTAGCCTAGAATTCTAAATGTATGCGTTAGGTTTCAATTCTTCCTTAGGTTGATTGAATTCATTTTAAAGTTGATCTTGAATTAATGTTGCAATTCCAAGGCCTTACCGAATGTGATCTCAAATTCTTAATGCACAACTATATGCAAGAGAAAATCATTCCAATTTGATGAACAACTAGCTAAGAGAGGGATAGTAGTTCATAACGAAGAAACAATCAGTCGAATACAAGAAGAAATTTTCCTAATGCATCTAAGACAACCAAATCAGGAAAAAAAAATCTCTTTCCTTGTTCACTAAAAGCTACTAATGCAAAATAACTTTTTCATTTTCAAACTAAGAGAAAGAATGAAAATTTTGTTCTTTTAGATGAATGAGAAGAAAAATGCACTACTACACTAAATGACAAAGTAAACACTAGTTTTGAGTGTTTCGAATGAAACAATCTAAAACAAAGAGATCAATCCAACATGAATTTCAAACAAACTCAAAACAGAGATGCATTCCTTCAAGCAAAAAGAGGGCTTTCAAACCGATTCAGTGAGCAATGTAATCTATGCTCATGGTGACAGATAGAGAGCTTATAAACGAACACGAAGATGATCATTAAACAACCCAATGGCATGTAGAACCAAAAGGAAAACTAAGACCATCAGTCAATAAACTGAAAAGACAAAGACCATACTGACTTAAACTCAACTCAGAAGGTTCAGTGAGGAGGTATTCAAACAAGCGGTACCAGGTACCTAGAAACCCTAGGATGACAAACTCCATTGATCATATGAGGGACAAACAGCTGAGAAGAATGAGACAATAGAGTCAAAGAAATTCTAGTAGAGAAATTGAAAGATGAAAATCCAACCCAGAGGTAAGATAAACAAGCACCAATTGGCGCGATTGTTCAAGCAACATCAGCGCTGAGCTAGAAAACTATAGAAAAAAAGATAAAGCCACTGAGCAGATATCAGACTTGACACTCTAAGGCTAAATGTGATGGATGAAAATAGTCAAACAGGCAGAACAAAGCAGAAAAACTATAAAATGACCAAATTTGAACAGACAAGCCAAACACTAGATGAACAACGAGAGACGAAAAACATAATGATCCCCAGTATGGTGGCCAACTTTTTGAGTAGTTAAATCCACTCTGCAGATAGAGGTGATCCCTGTAGCCCTAGGGTGGGTCTAGCAACAAGGGCAAAAGTTGGACTTTCGGACTCCTAGCTTATAAATGAAAATGAGTTGGGATAGATTACCTACCTTGGTCCAACGCTCTTGTTGTCATTTGTAGCAATGATCCGCTGATATTTGTCTTCACACGTTGCGGTCCTTCAATGATAACATCCATGTACCTACACAAGGATCAAGTGAATATTGACAACATATAAAGACGTACTTTCATTCACAACTATTCAATTGGTTAAGGAGAATAAATTTTTTTGTATATTATCAGACACAAAATTGGAACCAAAAAACTAGTCTTGCATTAATGATAGAGAAAAGAAGTTTACAACCTTAATTCCTTAACATTGCAACATCCTTCGACGGGTTCAGTCAAGCGCGTCTCAAGCATTCGTCAGGAATCGTACTTGGTGAGGCAATGGCCCTAAACTCTCTCTCAACAATGGATTCCTCTCTGCCTTCTTCTTAACACCAGCTATAGTAAGGATTGTTCAGCTAGTTGAAACCATGTGAGAATGAAGTATTTATAGGAGAGGAGAAGGTGGTTTGGGATCCCTCACAAGGTGGAAGAGAGGCCTTATCCCTTTGGGGAGTTTCACAAATGTAGGAAACAAGAAGCCAGAGGGAGGATTTCAACGTTATCAGTCAAACAAACCATGATGACTCCACTCACGAAGTAGTTAGGCATGGAAAACTCGTTTCTATTTTAAAAAACTTTCCAAATAAATCTCAGCGCAGGTAGTCCACTGAGACAGAGTGCCAATTGGCGCAAGGCCCAGTGTTAAATTTCTCTATGGGCACGAGGCCATAACTGCCTACCTGTGCTGACCCAAAATCATGTATTTTTGAGAGCCTGCTTAAGGAGTTATCAACATGAAATGTTCTTGACATGCTAAGGGGTGCAATGACACTTTTGGAAAGGTATGACAATACACAAAAGTCACTAAAATGGGCCTCCAATATTCAGGATGAGGATTCTAGGGATGGTGACAAATTACTGTGTAACAACTCCAAAGTTTCTACAACTTCTAGATCTCACTCACTATCTCCTAATCATAAGCCTAAAGTTGTAGAACCATTTCTTACATCTCCTGAAACATTACCTAGTATAACTTCTTCATAACATATTCCTGAATCTCCCAAAGTTCAGTCTTTGATTGAAATATTAGAACAAATATCTATATCTCCAGATAAGACAACCAATCTAGAAATTTATGAAGAAAGTATTACATCTAATTTTCGAAGTACTGGTGTGTTAACCCGAACAAAAAGCGAAAAACTTTAGATAACTCCTTTTGAGTTTCCTATTTCTTATCATCGTAAGAAAGCAACCGCATCGGCATCTCAATCAGGTGTCAGTGAGATCACATCATCTTCATTTCCATTTACTTCCACCATCTCCTCTAATCAACCCATTTCTACTCAAGCAATCAATGCTTTTGTAAGTATTAATAGTCTAGTAGTAAGTTCTTCTCCATCCATATTTGCTTCTAGACCCACTAGCTCATATTCACAAGCACTAACTCAAACAATGGCCAACCTACCATGGGTTAATCCGGGAGCTATGCAAATGAAAAATTTACATACTCTCCTTGATCTTCCAGAAAAATGGTTACCAAAAAATAATCCTGACGATGGTCTTCTTGTTGAGGAACATCTCAATAATTTGATGTTGGCTATGAGTCTCCACTGTATGCAACATGAATATATTGTAGTAAGATTGTTTCCTTATAATTTTCAAGGATCTGTAGGATCGTGGTATTTTTCCTTCCCTTCCAATTCAATAGGAGATTGGAATACTTTTCAAGAACTATTTCTTGCTAAATATGGTGATGATAGGACAATTCCCTCATTAATCAATGATCTTTCTAATAAAAAAACTAATTCAAATGAAAAGATCAAATATTTTAACTCCATATTTAATAATTTATTGAATAAAATTCCAGCTGCCTCTTGACCAAGATTGGATGTACAAATAGAGTGGTACATATCTTCTCTTCCTTCTAATCTAGCAATTTTTGTAGATAGAGCCAATAATCCTACCCTTGTAGAAAATATGAAAGAAGCCTTATCTATTGAGAGAATGATTGTAGCTTTAGAAAATAAGACCAAGTTAGAAGAAAAAAAATATAAAAAAAGTAACATTCAAGGATGATCAAAAGAAGAAAAATCCCAAAGATCCTTTCGATTTTGAAGGATTGCAAAAGGTCATGAAGACCATGTCGAATGAAATGGTTGAAATAAAAATACAAGTTGTTGATACTTCTACTAAAAAACCCTTTATATATTTTAGAAAAAATCAGTCGTCTATATCACATCCCCCTAATATCATTTCTAATGTTGAATCCGAAGAAGAAGAAACTACAGCTTCTACCGACGAATCTCAAGATGAAGAAGTAGTTGAATTACATGGATTATGGGACTTTGTCTTACATTCCCCTAATGAAGAGATATAATATGAAAAAATTCCTTTTAGCACTAGAATTAAGGCTTCCGCAGAACCAAATCAATCAATACATAAACAGGAGGTCCCAAATTCTATTGCTAAAGACAAACCTGTTAATAAAAAACCACCAGTCAAACCATCTCAATAAGTTATTACTGAACCACAACCGATTAAATATGCACCCAATCCTCAATCTAAAACATTGGTAGTATATGACACTATTGAATACAACATTTTCAAGGATATGAAGAAGATTAAAGCTAATATTTCTCTTTAGGAAGTTACATCGATATTTTGTAACAAAATAGTCTCACATGTGGTTTCCATACAATAAAAAACCCAACCAAATCAAAGTTGTTTATGAAAAGCATGTGAAATACTCAGTTACAGATCTTGGAGAAGAAAATGAACCCATAGCATTCAACAATAAATTTTGGGTGATTATTCTATAGATTCATTCTTAGGTAATTTTAATGCTAAAAGCTCACCTTTCTTGATCGATTTTGTTAATTCAAAAATAGAAAATGTTTCCCAAAATGATTTGACCATATGCTTGAATTTTGAAGAAGAAACAATAATCCATTCTTCGTTTTGGAACTTTTCTTTGATGGATCAAGATACAATGATGGTGCAGGAATAGGATGTGTGCTTATTAGTCTAAAAGGTGAAAAAACCATGCTAGTTTGTAGACTTGAGTTTGAATGCAGTAACAATATTGTTGAATATGAAGATTTAGTTCAAGATCTTCGTAACTCAATAAGTCTTGATATACAATATATTCAGGTATTTGGAGATTAAAAAATTGTCGTAAGACAAGTAGGAAACACTATTCATTGTCTCTCAATTCACCTGAAACATTATCAATATCAGGTTCAAGACCTCGCATATCATTTTTAGCATTCAATATCTCTCCTATTCCTAGATTACAAATTGCCAATGTTGATCTTTTGGCTAACGTTGCATCCAAGATAATTCCACCAGAAGATTTTAGTCCTGATAGATTCTCTATCGAATTGATTTTTCGTCCATCTGTGCTGGATAATGTTACTAATTAGCGAGTTTTCAATGTCGATAGTGATATTTTAAGTTTTCTCACATATGAAAATCATATGATGATCAAATTCTAGACGAAGATGAACATGATAATCAAATCAAGCAACAAGATGATAAGAATCTTTTACCAAATTCTATGGTAAAACTTGAAGATTTATATGACTTAAAAGACAAATTCCAAAAAATCAACAATTGAAAATTGCAAAGTTCTACTTTGAAGTCCAAACTAGTTAATTTAGGATATGACAAAGAACATCAAGATATAAATCTAGGGCTTACCCTTTCATCTGAAGAAAGAAATGCATTCATTTCCTTATTGAAAAAATACAAAGATATTTTTGCATGGAATTATGAGGATCTTAAAACCTACAACCCATATATCATTCAACATATTATTCCTATGGTACCTCATATTCAACCCATCCAACAAAATCTCAAGAAAATACATCCAAATTTGGAAACTCAAATAAAAAATGAGTTAAACAAACTTTTGAAAGCCAAAATTATTTTTCCTGTTAGACATTCAAAATGGGTTTCTAATCTAGTACCTGTAAGAAAAAAAATGATGATATTCGAATTTGTATTGACTTTAGAAATATGAACAAAGCATATCAAAAGGATAATTTTCCTTTACCATCAACGGAACAAGTTTTATAGTCGATAGCAGGTTCAGAATTAATGTCTTCTTTAGATGGATTTTCAGGATATGACCAAATTCGCGTTCATCCAAAGGATCGTTTAAAAAGCACATCCAGAACGAAGTGGGGAACCTATACATACCAAAATATGCCATTCGGATTAATGACCGCATGAGCAAATTTTCAGAGGGCCATGGATATTTCCTTTAAAGAATTGATAAATCAAACAGTGGTTGTTTATCTTAATGATATAACCATATATTAAAAGAAGAGAAGCAATCATTTGCATGGCTTAAAGAAGATCTTTGAAATATGTAGAATATTTGGGATTTCTCTTAATCCAAAGAAGTCATTTTTTTCTTTAAGTGAAGGTACAATTATTGGTTTTATCATCTCAAAAAATGGAATTTGTATTGATCCCGATAGGGTTAAAACAATTTCAGAAATCCCACTACCACATAAAAAAAATTGATGCAATCATTTTTAGGATAGATAAAATTTGTAAAATGATTCATTCCATATTTTTCGCATATTGTCCTTCAATTGCAAAATATGATAACGAAAGATACATTATTTAAATGGGGAGAGAAAAAAAAGGAAGGATTTCAAATTGTTAAACAAGCAATCAATGATGCTCCTTCTCTATAAACTCCAAATTTTACCATTTATTTCATTCTATATACTTTCGCTTTTGATCTATCATATGCCACGGTATTAACTCATCCAGATGATAAAAATTTTGAAACTCCAATCGCCTTTTTTAGTTCTAATTTTCAAGGAGTTGAATAAAACTATACAGGAGTCGAAAAACAAGCGTTTGCAGTTCATAAAGCGGTCAAATATTTTCACCCTTTTCTTCTGAAGGCTCATGTCAAAGTAATTGTTCCTTTCTCATCAGTTAGACAAGTACTTATACAGAAGGAACTAGGATAAAAGAGAGCTAATTGGGTAAGTGCCATGCAAGAATACGATTTAAAAATTAAACTTGCTAAAATTGTAAGAGGACAGGGATTTTGCAGATTTATTATAGGAATGAATGATACATCACTTGATGAGGTAACTGCAACTGTTGAACAGTTCACTGAGTTTCTCAATATTAACCCTCAATCTCAGTATGTTGATTCAATATTTTATCTAAAGAATGGTTATGCTCCACTTAATTTGGATTCCAAAAAAAAATGAACATTAATATTGAAGGCTAATCAATATAAATTAGTCAATAATGTTTTATTAAGGAAAAATTATGATTATGTTTTACTCAGGTGTCTAGAAAAAACTAAAATACTTAATGTGCTTCAGGAATTTCATGATGGACCAACAGGTGGAAACATTGGTGGAGATACCACAGCCCATAAAATTTTACATGCAAGTTATTATTGGCCAACGTTATTCAAAGATGCACACAGCTATGTCAGAAATTGAAAAACTTGTCAAACTATGGCAGGAAGACAGAAAAGCCTCAATTCCACTTCAACCAGTCAATATGGAGCAACATTTCAAACAATGGGAACTCGATATAATAGGTGATATCGTTCCTCATTCTTCTAAACAACATAAATATATATTGACTGCTATATATTATTTTACGAAGTGGGTAGAATAAATACCTCTAAGCACAACCAACTCTAAAAATATTATTGATTTCATTGATTAATTTATCATCACAAGGTTTGGTGTCCCTCATGCTTTAGTATTTGGAAATGCCTCTTATTTTTCTAGAAATGACATGACTGAATTTACTTTGAAAAGAGGGTTTAAATTGAAATATTCTGCAAATTATTATCCTCAGGGAAACGGTTTGGTAGAACCCACAAATAAAAACCTCATAAGAATAATTAAATGTACCATTGATCAAAACCAAAATAATTGGCACAAATATTTGACTTTTTCATTATGGGAAAATAGGATAACTAAAAAATCTTCAAAAGTAACTTCGCCTTTTCAATTGTTATATGGGAAGGAAGCAATTTTACCTTTAAACGTAGTTATCCTATCAACAACCCAAGTACAATTCATTAAGGAACAACATTTCTCTTCATTACAATCAAGATTTTCCTAAACAATTAAAATGGAAGAATAAAGAGAAAAGGATAAAATGGTACATAATCATCATCAAAAATTGATCAAAAGTTCATTTGATTCAAATAAAGTTAAAACTAAACAGTTTGAAATTGGAGATTTGGTTTTGAAATGGGATAAAGTGCATGGGGACAAAGCAAAACATACAAAATTTCAAAAATTTTGGCTTGGTCGTTTTCAAATAAGCGAAAAAATAGGTCCATCAAATTTTGTTTTGCAAAATTTACAAGGGAAGAATGAAACTCTTCCTGTTAATGGAATTATCCTAAAAAAAAAAAATCTTGAAAGGACAAGCAGTTGTTTTTTGTATAAATATGTACATACTTTAATTTATAATAAAACAGGTTTTTGTAATTTTACACAAAACATGAAACACTTCATCATTTTCTTGAACATGAAAGTGCTAATATTCAAAGATATAAAACTAGGAAATAAATCATTTAATTGAAGTCTCTATTTCTTTGGAAAATTTTGATTCAAAATAGCCAAATTATAAAGAATAATTTTCTAACCCATGTAAATTGAAAGATTATTTTTACATGAATCAAGCTCGAAAAGTTATTTTTACAAAGTACATGATTTTGTTGAATTATTAGCATCTTTTACTTAAATGGTCATCCAAAAGCTCATAAGGAGAAAAATGATAACCTCCCCATTCATTCGTATTAGATATTTTTCAAAGTGTAATTCAAAAAAATAAAATAAAAATAAACTTGAGAGATCTCATTGCGGGTCGACTCATCATGTTTATAGGAAAATAGTAAACTTGACATTATCAAACTCGCTACCAAACTAGGATAATGATTTTAAAGTGACAAAAGAAAAAATGAAAAAATAATTACATTACCTTTGGAAATGTCTATTTTGTTATGAATGGGATACTCGATCATTTTGGTTAAATAGTAACCCCGTCGAGGCTATGAACACCTGCTGGTAGCAACGACTCTACTAGTGACTAATAAGTTCAAAAAACAAGCTAAACTTTGACTAAATTCCTACTTATCTTTTAAAATTATTACAATTTGATTCCTTTAGAGAAAAATATCATTTGCAAAAGTAAGAATTTTTTTTCAAGTAAAACCAAGATATTTTGATTGAAATTTACCTATATTAAAGACATATTTCAATCACTTATAATTTCCTAAAATATTGTCTTTTTAAGTATTAATATTTATCAGAGATTCTAGATTCATCTAGTGTATTTCCAATTGTTGTAGTATTATAACAACCCCCAATTTTTCTAAGTAAATAGTATAGAAAGAACAATGGGGACCCTTTTAAATAATTCTTAGGATTAAATTCATTTTAGAAATAAACTTGGAATTTGAGCCTATTAGATTAAGTTTTTTTTTTTGATAAAAAACATAAGAAAATCATAAAAGCACTCCAAGGAACCCATAAAGGACTAAGAGTACAAGAAGCAGGAAATAAATCACCGAAGTGTAAATCACTGAAACAGAAAAACAGATATGCGAAATGCAAAAACGCCGATATGCGAAGTTGTGAAACACTGATGTGAGAAGTTGAGAAGTACGTTATGTAATGAATACCGATATTACAATCTGTCATATGACATATGCCGATATCACATTCCATTATTCAACAGAGAATACATCGCAATATCGCATTGCCGCATGTCGCACATTGCTACGAAACGTCAAAACTCGCTAATCATGAAAAAGCCAATTTACGGATCCCAATAAGCTAACACCTTTCAAATTCACCCGAAGCCCATGCTATCAATTTAATGATAGTTCAGGTGTTTTATGATCTCGAGGTTTGTGAACGATTTTATAATTATTTCATATTTAATACCAAGTATTCGCATTATGCATGAGTTAAGGTGATATGACAGTTAATAGCATTTGAAGTGACCCCAACTTACACTCTTTGGTTTTTATTTCAATAGGGTAATTCCAGAAACTTAGGCATAAAAGGGTGTCGAGGCTGATTAAAGCACGAAGGAAGTATGCCACCCCGCCTCAGTTAGTTTTTCAGTAAGAAGAAGATCACGATGTGGATCCTCTAGTTTTAGACACAACATGCAACCCAGAAATTGGTTCCTCAATCTAGGAAGGGGTTTATAATTTGTTTTAGAATGAGAATCCACAAGTAATTTTTAACAAAAACGTTGTAGTTGATGATTCTACATCCTTAGATTTAGACTCATGGTTCGACGCAGCTAACTCTTTTCTGCACATAATTGTTGCACGTCCTAAAATTCTTGCATACATTGACTTAGTAAGATGGGTGTTAGATCATGTGGACATATGAGATTGAAATTTTGTTACCAAAATAATAACATTCATTGGTTCTCTCAGGCCTACATATTTTAAGGAAATGTATAAATTTCCCCAGCCCCAGAAAAGATACGATAACCATTTTGTCCGAGAATTCATGCGAGAGAATGAGCACCCTGCAAATGTGATTAAGGATGGGAGAAATTATCCTAATCGACATAAATGCGATGATAAGGGTATTTAATCAGTAGTTTCTCTTAAAATCCCTTTCTTGCAAATTGCTACAATGATGTGTCATCTTTTTGGGTCTTCAAATACAACCAAATTTAAGGAATATTGGACACCCATGATAGAAGCAACCTCTGATGGCTATATTCTTGATTGCGCTAATATTCTGTCTGATAATTTTATTATATGTATCACTTTCTATAGATAAAATTGTAATCTTCCATCCAATACAGTCACTCATTTTTTTATGAGTTCATTTATCCTATATACTATCTGTTTTTCTACCGAATTTTCATCATTACGATGGAAATGGACTAGAGAAGTCAAAACCCCCATCTTTGTACAGTGATAATTCCTGTGGGAATCAGAATATCACTTTCATATGTTTAAAATATGTAATGATATAATGCTCCCAATTTTTCATGTCATTTTTTAAAGGAAAATCTCTAGAGTCACCCATAAAGCCAATATAAGTCTAAGGTCTATAGGAAGATGGTTTGGTAAATAATTTTTCACAAACATCCAAGTTTTCAGAAGTCATGCTTTCCCTCATGTCCTACCCTTATATATCAGATAAATCATTGGCCAAAGGGATTTCCTATCAGACCATAGGTAATGGGTTGACTAAATTTCTGAAATAGGCCAAAAAGACAATTTGGCCAACTTTTCCTATTTCATGTGGGTCATATACTCTTGACAATTTCAAGCATCACTATCTTGAAATTGATCGATTAAAACCCTTCAATTTCCCAATTCTACGCAATATAAGTTATGATGCATATGGTGTTTCCAGAGAAATAATTAATCAAGTTAAGCTGCGGGCATTTGCAAGCGAGCATGATAAATTTGACGATGTGTTTGAATCAATTCCAGAATCATCATGGGTTTTTCAAATATCAACTGTGAAGTTTATTCCAAAAGAACTTATACAATTCAAACAATATCGTGGACATAGGAATTCTCATTTTCCAGACTACATGTTCCATAGGCCAATGCCATAACAAATTCCAATTCCTCCAGTTAAAATTCGAGTGCCAGAAGCAGAACAAATTCAATTTCTGATTCCTCGAGTTTAGATTCAAGTTCCAGAAGAAGAAAAAAATTCTGATTCTGATTCCTCCAGTTCAGGTACAAGTACCAGTGGGAAAAATAGAAATCTTAAATGTTCCACAAGAAGAGAGATTTAATCAAGACTGGGAAAGTTTTGAAAAATCATTATCTGATACTAATACTCCTACTAATTAGAATGTTATTTTGATAGAAACTCTTTCTACTGAAGATTCTCTAAGAATGACAATTCATGTAGGTGAATCAAGAATTCAAAAATTTTCCTCTAATATAAATGATTCTGAAGATCAAAGAGAAATTCGAGAAATCTCATTCAGTTCAGAGGTTTCCAAAATTGCTCTTCGGCAAAATCAAACACCAAAGATCAATGATATAGAGGAGAGATAAGAAGAAACATCAGCCCAAGACATGGAGATTATCCCTGGTTTTCCAACAACATAATTAATTTTAAAGATCGAGGAAATACCTCCTTTGGATTTATTTTATAGTCCAAAGCATAAAGTTGTTGTATCCAGGTCAAAGAAGAAATGAAAGATTGAAGATTCTCTAGAAATTCCTATGGACACAACATCAATGCAAGTTCTCTGGAAAGGAACTTAGTCAACTCCAGGAAAAGAACTTAGCCGATTATCTCAGTTTTCAGGTGCTTATGTAGACGCAACTATTCATAAGGCAACAGATATTGAGTCATTAATCATGGAGAAAGATCATAAAATGGCACGAATGGAGCAAATTTTATTCAAATGAAAAAAAGGATAGAGTAGGAGTTTCAATCAAGTATTAATAGTTTGAAACTAGAGTTTGAAGGTCTGAAGCTCAAACTCAAGAATGAAATTAAAGAGAAGGATTTAATATTCCATCAATTATAGCAGAAAATTCAAAATCTCCAGGAGAATCCAGAACTCAATGAGGTAAAGAAAGAAGCGAAAGAACTAGAAACATTGTTGGTAAACCAACAGACAATTTTTTATCTGAAGTACAAACAGATTCAAGAGAATATTAAAATTAGTGATCAGTTAGTCACTCAAATTTATGATTTAAGGATTTATTATGAAGAAATTGATGATAAAGTGTCAAAGTAGATAGATTGGCAAGACATTGTACAAGGGAGAGCAGTTGATCTTCCTCGCCTTGAAGAATCAATAAAGGATATAATATTTGGAGATTGGGACATGAAAATGAAAAGTGCATAATTAGCTATCATCAGAGCTAAAAATATGTCATTCAACATCTCCGAGTATATAAAATATTCTCTTCTACAAACCAATATTATCCAGAAAATTCCAAAAGACACTATGCCTGAAGTTAGCCTTTTAAAACAATATTGGTAAGAAACATCAAGCATGAAAGCTCTTGAAATAGAAAACTTGACAAAAGTAAATATGGAAGTTTACTGGTATTTGTTGGTCAAGCCTCATAATCAATTGGGAGTGCTAAGGTCTCTTTCCACCACAGTAGTTCAACTTCTTCTAGCACTCAATGATGCAATATTCACGGGCCAAATGAGAATTCAGCCAATGCATCCCCCCTAGCTCGAATATATGATCAAAGTGTGCTAGCTTAAGGAACAGTTAGAGAGTGGATCTGAGAAACAACCTTGATACTATTATAACTTCTGCATTTTAATTTCCTAGCTTTTATTTTATTGTTTATATTATATTAAGAAGACCTCTTTCACAAGTCTTCTATTTTTGTAATATTAATTAGTATTTAAACCCATTTCATGCATTTAGAAAGGGGTCCGGATTTTTGAGAAGGAGGCTTTTGGAACTCACACTATTGTTCGAACACAAGTATCTAATTGAAATTCTGATCCCATAGGCTATCTTTTCAGAACTAAGCTATGATGAAACGGGTACTATTATCTGTGTATTAATCATTTTATGTTTCTGATATTTTAGAAAACTTGTTTCTATCTAGTTGTCTCTTTCTAATAAGCATTTAAATTATATATATTATAATTACTATTGATAAAATGTATTGAATGATATGTTGTTAGACAAGTGACTTTGAAATTTGTTATACGGTTAATGTTCTTCATCAAATAAATAAATTACATTTATTTAGTTTCTTTAATGTGCTTACATTCATTTAGTATGAAAATGATCTATATGGTTTCATGCTTATGAAATCTTACTCTGTAATCATATAAATCAGTCCATCACGAGAAGTAGTTAGAATTAGTTTATTTATGTTATCATTAGAAGAGATCACCCCATTTGTGTTGATTTTATTCCATTATTTTATAAACTCATTTCTTATACGGGAAAGTGGTCCCTATATCCCCAGATAGACCCACCATTTCAACAGAAAAGGAGTAGCAAGGAGTTTCTTTAACCTCCTCAACGGGTGGAATCCCTAATGTTGAGAAAGTCACTCTCCAACCTTCAACACCTGGTTACACTCAACCTGATCTAAACCGACAATTTTCGTTTATTGCAACACTAGAGTTACCTGATTTAAACTAGCTCACTAATGATCCCATTCATTATTTACCTTGGTGGTCATCGATTCCTCATAAATTACCCTATGATATTCTAAAATTTAGTGGAAACTCTGGAGAAGATCCATCTATGCACGTTATGACTTATAATTTATGGTGTTATTCGAACTCCTTGAATGATGATTCTGTTAGAGTCTGTCTTTTCCAGCAAATGCTCACTGGTCTGGCTGCAAAGTGGTATATTGAATTACCAAGAGCTTATTTTGATAAATTCACGACTTTGGCCACTACTTTTCTAATGCACTTCCAGTTACCCATCAGAAATGAAACTGGAACATAACTTTTGACCAAATTTAAATATATGACTGCTACTAACATATCACATCACATTCATGAGTGGCGTCATCATCGTCGAATGGTTAAAACCTTTATTCTAGATCAATTTTTAGCTGATTGGTTTATAAAGTACTTGTTTCCATATATCACCGAGGACATGTCCAAAGGCGGTTTTTTCATTGAAGGGCAAGTGATTGTTCGTACCCATTATTTGGATTTGGTTTATACTCAGTCTAGCACGGTCTATGAAAATATTTTGAATGCACCGTGAGCGAATTTTGCTATTCTTCCTCCTCCATATGATAAGGACTTGCATGCCGGCGATGGTGTGATTGGTTCTGCTAGCACTCAACCAAAAATTCGACCATCTATTTCCACACTTTTTGTGTCCAATCAAACCCATGTTGCATCTTATCCTACGTATTCTTCCGAAATACATGTCATGTCATCTGACAAGGGAAAAAGTGACAAGCAACCCGGAAGTAAGAAGAAAGGGAAAGATAATAATAATAAAAAATTCACCACAACAAGAAAATTCATCTGATACACTAGGTACTTATCAGAAACCTCGTTACCCTTGTTTGAGATTGTCCTCACTTCTCAGAAGTCTCAAAACTTCTTAAGAATTCTCCCACATTTGCAGTGTTGACAAACCCTTTTCCGAAACCAAAAACACATATGGTTGCTATGGATCCCACTTCTAGTTCACAGGTGCTTATGATATTCATCACTAATCCCAAAAGTGATTTTTGGGTGTCCATTTGAAGTAAATATTACGGTAATCCTCTTTCTTCGTCAAATAGTCAGGCTACAGATCAACCTACTACTTCGAATTCAACTTTGTTTGATTCAATTCTGCCGCCTATTATTCCTGAGTTCACAATGAATCCTCCAAAGGGAGTCGTTCATAAATCGACTTTCCACCCTGGAGCTCGTGCAGCTCAAAATTAGAACATAGTCAAAGATCTAGCTTAGTCACCTTCTGTTATGTTGATGCTTGAGGTTCTTCAGAATTGTCCCTCCCAAAAGCATGCTTTATTATCAGAAAATGGTGGAAACGATTCGACAGACTCTAATCTTGTAGTCTTTAACCATTAAGGCTATGTGCCACAATTACCCGCACAATTATCATTTTTGATCCAAGTAAATGTCCTGAATCGCCTCATTCATCAAACTATTATTGATGAAGGTGCATCTACTTGTATCATGTCTATGAGTTGCTGAAATTCACTTGGCTTGACACCTTTATCACAAGCACCTACGACGTTGAAATATTTTAACGATCGTACATATAAGCCTTGTGGAATCTGAGTAACATGTAAGTTGAACTAGGGGGGCGGGGACTGTTACTATTGAAGTTGAGATCATTGACGAACCCCTTGACTACAATATCTTACTTGGAAGACCATGGATTTATGCTATGGCTGCAGTTGTATCTATTTACTTTCACATGGTCACCTTCCCCCATAAGGACAACATCATAGTCATCAATCAACTCGCCTTCTTCGCCTCTGGTTCCCATGAAAATGGAAGCATTTCGTTTGTTCACGGACCCCCACCATCTCTTTAGAACATTGGTGTAGGACTCTTTAAGGATTCTTCCCTAATGGGCACCTTTTCATTACCGTCGACTGCGACATCGGCAAAAATAAAAAAAATAGAACCCTAAAATATCATATATTCCATTTCATTTGAATTATGGAAGATTCCCAATGATTTTAAAATAGATAGGCTAGGTGAAACTATGCTGCTAAATAAAATCCAACTCACATAGAAATCAATTTTTTGGCTTGTGTGGCCAATCCAGATCTTTTGTCACTGACTATTTGGGTAGATCGTTCTTTGGATTATGGTACTTATTATGTCCCTTTTTCACGTATAGTATCAACTGATGAGAGAATTATCGAATCCATGATGCCAGAAGAAGCACCATGGGAAGATTCTTATCATCAATCCCATCTTGCATATTACATTGAAGATAGTCTAATTGAACTATATCACCCTACAGTCATTGATTTATTAACGAATTCCATTTCTATTCACATCGTCGATTATGAGCGAAAACCATAAAATATCGAAGGAACTATTTCTATCAATATTTCGACCAAACCTGGTGTAGTAGAAAACATTTATGTTGGTGTATCTTGTTCTGCATCTGAACTTGACAGTTATCACTCTGTTTTCCATGAATTTCGTGATGTATTCGCTTGGTCGTATGAGGAAATTCCAAGCATAGAATCTAGTATCATTGAGTACGAGATTAAAATGTACCCTGATATCAAACTAGTATGACAACGCCTCCATCCTATTCATCCAAAGAAGGTTGTTTCCATTAAATAAAAGGTTGAAATTTTTTTGCATGCTAGTTTTATTTACCATTTTCCGCTTACTAATTGGGTTTCCAACATTGTTCTTGTCATGAAAAAAAAGGGACAATTAGAGTGTGCGTTGATTATCAGGATGTTAATCATGCTTGTCCAAAAGACAACTATCCCACTCCCTTTATCGACCAAATTATTAACGAATGTATCGGATGTGAAATATTTTCCTTCATGGATGGTTTTTCCGGTTACAATTAGATCAATATTTTCCTAGAGGACCAATATAAAACAACTTTTATCTCTCCTTGGGGCACATTCACTTATCGAAAAACCCCCTTTTGGTTTAAATAACAATGGGGCAACCTTTCAGAGGGAAATGAATTATGTCCTCCATCACATCTAACACATTTTTCAACCTTATATGGATGACTTACCTGCACATTCATGGAAACGAGTTGACCACCCGATACATTTTAGAGCCATCTTTTTATGATTTCGTCACTACAAAATATGCCTCAATCCACACAGATGTGTGTTTTGCATCGGTTATGTTCGTTTTCTTGGTTGCATCGTGTTGAAAGACAGAATTTGACTTGATCCCTTGAAATTCTAGGCCATTTTATATTTACCTTCACCTTCCAACCTACTTTAGTTACAAAGAATCCAAGGGAAGGATAATTTTCTAAGGCGATTCATTCCCAACTACACCGAAATGGCTAAAGGATTTACTCAACTCTTGAAAAAGGGGACTCCCATCCATTGGGATGAGGTTACACAAGCTTCTTTTGGTGCTCTTAAAGATACCCTAATCCGAGCATCATTAATGTATCCCCCAAGTTATCAGAGTGATTATTTCCTGTATCTCGCCACTGCAAATACAACCATTGCCATGGTTTTAGCCCAGGAAGAATATGGGATTGAACATCAGATATATTATTTGAGTCACAATCTCCATGATAAGAAAGTTAATTACACTTATGTTGAGAAGCTCGCTTTGGCAGTCGTTAAAGTTGTACAAATATTTTGCCACTATATCCTTCTCTGGAAGACCATTGTCATTTTGGATTGCAACCCTATGACATACATTCTGTCATGTCAATTATTGGGGGAAAAATAATCAAAATGAATAGTCATTTTGTAGGAATTTGATTTGGAATTCATCAAATCCAAGTCAAAGAAGTCTTTGGTTTTCGTTGAGCTTAACTAAGACCTTCCCTCGAGTAGCACTGTGTCTACATAAAAACCATCCATTCCGTATGATTCTATGTTTCTGATTGCATCATCTGACCCGTGGTATGGATATTTTCTGATCTATCTCGAAACCAAAACTTTCTGACCCAATAACTCTCTTTCGCGACAGTGATGTATTCAATAGCAAGCCAAAGATTAGCTGATCGTTGGCCATACACTTTATTGTCATGGTGTTGATACAATTTTACATAGGTGCCTCACTCATGAGGAGGCCGAGAAATTTTTAAATGATTGCGACATTGGTACTTGTGGTGGACATTTCTTTGGTTTTCCTACCACGTAGAAGATTCGCTGCGCTGGTTACTTCTGGCCTACCATATTTCACGATTGCATTCTCGCAGTCAGAAGTTGTCATGATTTCCATATATTTGATCGTTAAACCCGTGTGCCACTAGCACCAATGCATCCTATCATAATTGTGGGACCATTTTCCAAATGGGGCATTGACTTCATGAAATGTAACCCTTGCTCGACTGGGGGGCATGGCTATATTTATTTTCGTCGTTGATTATTTTACCAAGTGGGCCGAGGGGATGCCTACATTTAACAACACAGGCGAGACAACCAAATTGTTTTTCTTTAACCGCGTGGTTATTTAGTTTGGTGTTTTGCAAGCCATAGTTACAGATCATGGAAAATATTTTCGCAACTACATGATGAATGAGTTGACTGCCAATTTATGATTGTCGCATGATAGTTCTACCCCTTATTATCCTCAAGGTAATGGACAAGTTGAATCCATCATCAAAACTCTTAAGTGTATGCTTCAATGAATGATTGGGTTTCATAAATGAAATTGAAATTTAATCCTATACTCGACTTTTTGGGCTTACTGAACCTCAGTTAGAAACGCAACCAGATTTACTCCCTTTCAGTTAGTTTGCAATCTGGAACCTATCTTACCGATTCAATGTGAAATTCCATCTTTGAAAATCACAATTGACCTATTACGTGACACTTCTGATGAAGAGGCACGTCTTTTAGATCTCATCCATCTAGATGAAATGCATCGTGAAACTGCATTGGCCAACGAAGAACATAAGAGATGAATCAAGGCGCAATATAACAACAATGTCAAGCCTCGCACCTTCTCATAAGGAGACCTGGTCTTGCTTTGTGATCAAGAAGATGATAAGATAGGAACAGACAAATTCAAACCATTATGGAATGACCCCTATATTTTCAAATGTGTTCTGGTAAAGGGTGGCTATGAGTTAGTAGATTATGATGGGATTCCATTGTCACAGCCTCAGAATGGGTTGTATCTTAAATGTTACTATGCTTGATTATGTATAGTAAAAATTGTATGATATTGTATATAAGCTTTGATTGTGTGTGTGTCATAGTGTGTCCTTTAATATTTTTCATGTGGTTAGTAATCCACTTTGAATTTTTTTGTATAATTAATAATATTCAAAACCATTTAATGGTTATGCCAATGGTGCTAGTTGTAGTATGCAGAATCTATCTTCTACAGCATGGGACATCTTCGCTCGAAGTGGCAAGTTAGTGAGTTTCCAAAGAATTTGTATCGGTCGATCCACCAACAATATCAATGAGTATAGCTCATTGATCGAAATCCTCTCTTCACTTGGAATTTGCTGCATCATCAATAGGTTGGACTCACAACTTGTTGTACTACAACTTACTAGTGTTTATACTGTCTGAAATCAAACTATTCATCTCATGTTCCTTAGAGTTTTTCTTTTGAAAATACATTTTGTATACATCCAATATCAACACATTTCCGGAATTTTTAACACCTTGACTGATTCTATAGCAAATTACGCATTAAATAGACATTTGAAACATATGTAAAGACAGATTTTCAATTCACATCACACAATTGAATAAGATTGCACATAACCATAGGAAAACACTGAAAATAAAATAGATAGATAATAGAGTTTTTTACAAAAATTTGTGTCCAAGACACGTTGATCACATGACCTCAAAATGTATGCAGACATATCATATCCTAAGTAGATCTAGTGGTGCTCATTATAGCAGGTCATTGCTTGAGCTATCATGCACAATAGCCTCATCCATTGTATAGGCACACCAATAGTATGGCGTTGCAGCCTCATTGGTAACTCCTCGATCAAGATATTTGGTATCCCAAGAGTCAGTCCCTTTACATGCTGTTGTAACTCAGCCATAGTCTCAGTCAAATCCAAATCCCAAAGGACTGCTTTGTCGACGGTCTTCTTTGTTGGTTCATTTTCCTATTGTGGACGATTCACTAGTCAAACACTACCCACATATGCATACGTAAAAAATGTTTATTTTAGTCTTCAAAACATTGAAAAACACAAAAATATGTAAAAAACCCAAAAAATCAAAAAACATGATCGAAACATTTTACCTATAGCACCCCACTGAGTGCTTGCTGGTAAAATCAAATCCGGGTCTCTGCGAAAATCCACTCCTGCGTATGGATGCTCCTCTATGATGATATGATTTCATCAAAGCCAAGTAAATAATGCAACAGAGAATTAGATCGGTGATTGGCTAGCATTTCTAGCCATCATCTCTACCCACTGCTACATCTGCAGATCCCTATGACCAACTACACCCAACGTTACATGTTCTGGCTACATCAATGAAATTCGCTCCAGAATGAAAGTGATCAAGATCTATCCATAGCTAAAAATATTCATCCTGCCACTTTTCACTTTGGTCAAATGTTCTTTCATCTGAGAGAGTACTGCTTCAGCCCAGTTGAACATGACCGTCTGAAGACACTCAAGCGCATACTGCATGTATGATATATTCGCAGCATGAAGTTTCACACTGCCAACTAGATTTGCGATGGTGAACATGAGCATTCATAAATGCATATCACACACTTCCATAATATTTATATTTCCATCCTTGCTAGGCTCTGTACCTGGACGACAAAACTATCAAATGTAATCCTTCATTGTCTCACTTCCACGGATGGAACCCACAAGGGAAATGGGGGCACTGCGTCTTGACAAACCTGTTAGAAAGTAAATATCATCGACCAATATTGGGAGCACTTTTCCCCCAATATGAAATTCTTGTTGTGCCAAATCCTATAAGCTAATCAAGAACTACAATAGTTCCAAATGTTGCCTCATCCTTGATAGTTTAAAGTACTTGAGTAACATGCAATATTTGAGGACTATCACAGTGTTAGGATCATTTAGGGTGCCCATATATTGTTCCTCATGTTCTCTTTCTCACCATGTAATTGACATTTTGATCCAATCAAAGCCTGCAATCAAACCATAAGCTTAGTTAGGATCTATTTCATGCAAAAAAAATGAAGTGATTTTGGGCATAAAACATAAAGAAAATTTCTCAATTGCACCCAACGCACCCCTGTTCCATATACAGAAAGTTATAGATCACTTGGGCTTCAATTTAGTTTTTCTGCAACACACTTTTCGACACTTAGTGGTACGTTGGTCCTAGGGCATTGTATATTTTCCCTAGGAGCCCTAAAACCCTAAAAAAATTGCCTGAAACTGCAAAAGAATGCTACCAATAGAAAGAGAAAGGTCATATCTCTTACCTGGTCCCGAAGGCATGAGAAATGGTCCATAGAATCTATCGCAATCGGCTATTGAAGTTTGAAGGAAAAACTAGCTCAGAGCACTCAAAAACTGAATGGTAAATGCGAAATGGAAAAATAACATGGTAAATTATTATTTAAATGGTCTTTTCGATTATTTCATGCATATTTAATGAATCGACTATATTTTTTACCTATTTTTTCTATGTAACAGGTATGTTTAATCCGTTTGGTGGTTCTTTGAGTAGGTTTACAACTGGCACAATGAATTTGACGTGCATGACCTTAAACTGAACTTTGACCATAGAGCACACTTTTATCTTTTTTTCAAGTTTTGTTAAACATCAAAAAGGAACCCCCCTAGAGTCCTCTTTTAGCTCTTTTAGACTCCAAAACATGAAAATATTGTCGAGCACTTGTCCTTTCGAGCTCGTAAAAGAAATTGAAACGACATCTACTCAATATAAGTTTAACCCTTTTCCGGACTGGGATAGATTATTTACGAAAATAGAACGCCCTAGTCGAACATGGCTAGGATGTTCTCATAGGTATTATTTTATGATTTTTCGAACCTGAGGGACAAATTTGCGAAAAATAACTAGTGGATTTTTCCTTTCTTCCATTTTTCAAACTCTCTAAAGATGAAAAAGAACTGAGTTTTCAATGTCGTTAGACTCATTAAAAAATCAAATAGTGACAGACTTGTCCATCATGACAAGAATGATTTTCACTTTCACTACACTCGTTAAAACATCACATAGCGATGGATTCACCTGAAGGGTGGAATTAAACATCAAGCATATTTTATCCCCCTCAAGCTTGTTAAAAAATAAAGAGGTACCGATCAACAATGATTGGAGAAAATGGGAAAGGGATAAATCACTTTATGTTAGCAAGTCACTCTTGAACATGAAACTCATTCACTTCATCTTCGTGGCTATTGGGTTGGGTTATCTGCTTGATGGTATATCATACGTATGGTCTATCATACCATCCATCTCTTTGGTTTTGGGTCAATTATGCCAACTCATTCAATGTTGCTGATATGTTCAAGAGAAGTCACCCAGTAATTCCTCATCCTTTTCAATACTCATAAACTTTCATTTCATGACTGCCATCCCTGAACATTTCTTAATCAGTTACATTCTATCTCTAAAATCATCACTCATGTTTAATGTCACTGATGGGGGATAGATCAAGGACCTCCTGAAACGAGTCACTTCCTATCAACACCAACTCATCATTCAGGAAGTTGACTTAGAAACACCCTTCCAGTACCTTGGAGCTTGCATACATCAACGGAAAGTTTCTCGCTTCCGAAAACAGGTTGACATCACTTTCCTTCGACTGAAATAATTTGTATGGCGTTCGACATCAAATCATATATTCACACCATTCAAACTGTAATGCATTAACTTGAGACCCATTGTCATCATCGGTGGTTTCTCTCATGTCTCTTAACAACTTTCATCATTGGATGGTAATGAGATGGTGTCTTCCCATGTTCAACTTCAGATCACATATTCACATGGTTAGACTCGTACTAGATCGATCAAGTGAACGAGATAGAAGACCCTAGATCTAGTTTCATCCATTTGGGCTACGATTTTAGGAGTAGTACCACATCCTCCATACGATGGATTTACACAGATGGTCGTCCTATCATGGGTCTATATCTGTAGACGACTTTCTAATGTTACGCTAGTTTATGTGTTGATTATGAGTATGCCTCCCTTAGCAATTCATATCCAAAATGTAAAATATATCATGATGTAATATATTGTAACTGATGCAGGTCATCGTCCGCTTCAGATCCTACTCATCACATCGTAAATCATATCACTCAACATTATCATTTTTGACTTCATACTTTAGGGGGAAGTTGTTACAGGTCAATTTGGGCATCACCCCTGAAACTCATATCAATACAAACATGATCTATCATAATCTAAATCAGTTGCTACTTTCCTTAAACAAGTCATCCCATTGTTGGTTTTTATCCATGAAATTTTAACTGCTTGAAGTCCAGCTGAAATGCTCCATTGAGCCACCAACACACCCCTAAAATGAAGTTAGTTCTTTGCAGATCACTTAATCCCATGCAAAGAAGCATTGCAAAGCACCTAGGGCCACTTAATAGTGCATTGGTCGAATGTGAGCGATTTTTTCAAGTGATTCCGAGAATCTTCCCACTTTCTAGTGTCTTCTAGAAGTGTTTCCAGCTATCATGCTATCTGATAACCTCTAATATGAACACCATGGAGCCATTAAATCTCTTATCCTCCTATCCCATTCAGCAAGGAAACTCCCTCATCCATTTATGGAAAAATCCATTCAATTACCAATTAATGCCAAACTACCCTCATTTCCTATAAATTGAGCAGTGATCATAGTGAAAAAGGGGAGCAAGAGTTTGAATTTGTAGAGTTATGTTGGTGATATTATAACTCTTTGAGGTATTATTTGCATGTAATGTTATGCTATTGGAGTAATGTTGTTGATGTGATGAGGATATGACTAAATCTGGAGTGAGTTGACATTGAATCGATTCAACTGGTTGTAACTTCTCCTTCTATCTTATAATAAAGAGATTTGTTCCTTTCCTAATACATGTGTTCATGCTTTTATATATGCATTTTCAAATTCAATCGATTCAGTTTGATTAATATGAATAGGTCATATTCATTTATGTTGTTTTCTATCTTATGTTAGTAATTTCAGGTACCAATCAAATGAGTTCAGTTCGATTGAGAGTGACTAAAGTAACAAAAGGGAGACGAAGAATAGCGAAATATCACAAGTAGGTGTTCTTTTCTTATATGTTTATCTTAAGGAAAAGGTCAAGTGTCTTTCATATATTGTTCTAAGTGCGTCCACCACACTTAGGGAAACTTATCTATTAGTAGGTTTGATTTCCGTAAAACAATAAGGGAGCTCAAATAGGGGTGACCTTTGTTTATATAAGGGGTACAAAGACTAACCATGGAGAATTTAACAAAAAAGAGAGAGGACCAAATTCTAAATTGAAGGAGAGAGTTCCGATAATGAAATCTCAAAACCTTGAATTCTTAAATATGTGTAAAAATATGTATGTATTCAACTACTAAAAGGTGGACATCAAACCATTCCTTTTTAAACTTGAGGGAAATACCAGTAAGATGGTGGATTATATTACCTCGACGCATGCCAGATTTGAGTAAGTGAGAGCATTTCTATGATTTCTCATGCCTCTAACAAAAAATACCCTCCTCCTCAAGCATTTTTCCTCTTCTGCTTTCTCTCCAACGCAATAGAGATTCCAATCAACAAAGATGTACAATGTTCTTGGCTAGATTGGCTAGAGAGGAAACTTATGAAGATGAGTTCAAGACCTAGAGCAAGGGATGGTTTTCATGAAGAATATGGTTTACCCCTTCAATCATAATGAAAATTATGAGACCAAAGACGTAATGTGAGACCAGGTGAATCACAGAGTTTGTTAGAGAGGGGTTGTTGCAATATTTATCGCACAACTGAACATAACCAAAATAATACTTATTTACATATAACAAAAGCCTCCAAATTGATTCTATGAGACAACAACATCGGGCAATGGAATCTAATTGAAAACAGGTGTGAAATATTAATGACCTTACATGGTTAGTAAAATTGGTGGCAAGTGTCGTCATGGTTCCACTAGTGATTACTTGAGGTGGTAGCTCTGAGTCCTTGTCAATTCTACCCTCACATCCATTTAAATTAGCGATGCTTCCTGTGGTGCTTCTTAGGCACCATCTCGAGTAGGTGTATTATAAAAATATATTATAATTTATTAAAATGAATTTTTTTAAATAAAATATCTTTATAATATTAACTAATTATCTTTGGTTTTCAAAGTTTAAGATATGTAAATGATATTAAATATTTGTGAGAAAAAACAGTTTGGTTGACTTGATTCATTTCACAAATAATATATATATATATATATATATATATATATATATATATATATAAAATTCATTGAAGAATGATCATAATACATAAAAAACGTTAATGGTTGAAATGACATTCTAAATAGGGTAGAATTTATCAAAAGAAAGGTTGATTCTTCATTGTTGGATTGATATTGAAATATGAGAAAGCTTCACCTAAAATTATGCATAAATGTTATTTAATGTGTATTTACGAAATACTCCAATAAAAATGATGGTGTGACTTTTTTTCATATATTTCCATTGTAAATTTAATTTGTAAGTCAAACAATATTAATTATTTATAGATCAAACTCCAATAGAAATTGCATGCCTTTTTTTCATATATTTTCAATGTAAATTTGATTTGTAAGTCAGACCATCTTAATTATATATATATAAGATGGATGTAGTCCTTTATTAATTAATAAAACATTCTCTTATTTCTATATTCTTTTTTGATAAAGTCATTAGAGTAATGTATTAATTCCTCTTCTTACTCAGACCAAATCTTTATCCATCATGAAGGTGACACTCCTGGTGCAACCATTACCTCACTTGAGGATGTTCTAATCTTTCCATTCGATACTTATACCTCCATAATAACTAAAACAAACATGCATTTGCATATTTTTAACCTTTATCAATGATTTCATGCATGATCCGTTCTTGTGAATCTCTTGGTCAATGCAATCCATTTTGTGAAGAAGTTTGGAACCTATTCCTTTATTTTAAAACTGAATGGCTCTTTTATAGAATCTAAAAATTCATATTAGAATAGAGATGAAATTGATACCTTGCTTTATGAAGAATGTAAGAAGGAGAAAAATCTAACTCATAGCCACTTTTTCAATCCTATGAAAATCTTGTAGGGTCCATAAAATTGGGAGTTAATTTCTAATTCATCTTTTACTTGAGTGTATATTACCTATAAAGTTGTTTTAGAAATACCCAATCTCCCTCCTCAAATTAGCTTTCACTTTGATGTTGAATTTATTGCTTCTTCATCCAATTTTGCACCATTTGAAGGTTTTCCTTAAAATATTTCCTTGACATGCCCCTATCACCTAGGCATAATACTAGACTTTATTGATGACTTCGCAGGGCTATGAATTCCATACAAGGTCTTACAAAAATACTCCCATTTACATGCAATAATTGTGACTTTATTATAATAATATTTTTTGTTTTGTTGTTTTTATTATTTTGTATAGATTTCCTCTTGTTTTTACACATCAAATGTTTCTTATTCTTAGCTCTCCTCTCCAAATCTGTCCTCCATGATATGCTTACTCTTATTCCCTAGGCATCAATACTTTGTGATTTTGTGTCACAATTTCTAAGTGATATCATGGCCTCCATGGTCAACAATCTCATGCCTCATTTTTAATAGAGATTTGGTGGCTCCCATTCAACATTGATCACATGACAAAAAAGATGTGATTACCTAGAAAATATTCTCTATAATCTTGTGCTACCTTTCACAGAAATCCGATCACCCAATTCCATAGCAATCACCTGGAACCCTGACACTTGGATTTCTTGAACCCTTGCACTATAATCTCATGGAAACATATCACTACACTACCCCTTGAAGTAGTAGTGGCATCCTCCCTATCTCGATTTGCTGCACACAATGGGATTTTATGATATCACAACATACCTCCTTAACAATCTCTTGGAATTTATTAATGGGTTTATTGCTGCAAATTTTTGACCTCCAACTACACCTACAATTTTCTGACAATCTTGAGTATCTTGTGCCCTTTTGCTTCTCGAAATGGTTTTCAGGGTGCTGCTCAACAAAATTTTCACCATATATGGACTCCTCATCGGAGTAGACAATGCCTCTTTGACCCCCTGTGTTCAATATTTCACCCCCGCTACAGAGCTTGAGCACATTCCATTAGTATATATATAAATCCATAGTGTTTAGCATGCGGACTTAGCCCATACTGTAATCATACCAACACCTTCAACCCATTCCCTTCCTTCTATGGTCGTCCTCCCAAATGACAACTCATTGACGTCTTCCTTGATTCTACTCACATCAGCAGGTCGAGTGCCCCATAACACCGACACAGTCCTGAATTGAGGGCATTTAGGTGGAAATCCCTACCCTTCTGACAACCTCCCAATTTAACCCAAAAAATTATTAAAAATAAAAACACATGGGTTATTTTCAAACTCCACCCCCAATTGTAGCCAACACCTTGGCCACTCTAAGGTCCATCATGTTGGCCATCACAACTATAGATTTCATTCATGGGTCAATGAGCCCACTTCTCGGTGGTCCATTCTTGCTCCCAAAAGAGAAAATTGAGATTCTCCCTTGAAATTATGCAGAGCGGCCCATAGCCAGACATCGAGATTACCTGGTACCATGTGGAATAATTGTTGAACCTTAGGATCGATTGTAGTTGGATTTCCATCATTGAATGCTTAATGTATTGGAATTATTTTCATAGAACCTATCAAGCCCTCCCCTTATATGTGTTTTAGGGGATTTGGGGCTCCAGTAATGGCACCATCTATGAGGATCGAATCCATGACTATCATTATTCCATTGTCAATATAGTTGAATAATTTATGGAGATCGATGCTTGGAATCTTATGCCTTCTCAACGTTCTATTCAACTATAGGATTTGAGTTAGTTTTTTCCATTTTTTTTTTTTTTATGGGGCCACTTTTGTTGGGGTATGTGGTTTTGGGGTAGTCATTAATATCTTCCCCAACATGGAATTTCACTTCCTCTGGAATGGTGTTCGTGGTAAAAATTATCGGGAAGAGGTGGTTGCATTGTGGGGGTTAGTGCATAGCACCGACTGGTTGGCTATAGATTCCTTGAAGGTAGTTGGAAACTCTAAGATAGTCATTGATTGGATGCTAGGGAGGAAATATCTGGAGATCCCATTGATATATCATTGTTTTGATCGAATCTTCGCACTTCGTTCTTCCTTTAGAGGCATTTATTTCCTCCATGTCTATAGGGAACAAAACATGGTAGCAGATTCCCTGTCCAAAAGATGGGTTCCTCTTATTCCTCGCATCATGAAGTTTTTTGAGTATCTGATTGATGGATCCATCTCCAAAGTGGGATCCATCAAGCTTTGTTTTCTGGTTGTCTCCTCTTTTGGCTCCTTTTTGTCTGCGGTCTAAGCTTCTTCGGATCCTTGTCGCTTCTATTTGGTCATATGGATTTTTTTCTATCTCGAATTTCTTTCCTTATTCTCATGGTTTCTCTTTTGACTACTCTCTCTTGTCTTTGTATTGGAATTATGTGAATTCTCTTTTTTATAATAATGAAGCTTTATTTTTTTCTACTGTAAAAAATCCAGACATCCAAAATTACCTCTACGGTTTCAACTTCACACAAGCAGTTTCTAGTTACTCTACTTACATATTTATCCTCGCGATCATCCATGACATGTTGGTAATGTTTGCATTGATGTCAAATGGTTATGAAGGAAAGAAAATTTTTAAATGGTAATGAAGGCAAGCAACACAAAACATGTATTTAATGATCCTTATCCATGGCAGTGGCTTTAATATAAATGAACACAAGAAGAATCAAGACTTCACAAATATTTAATTAATTCTTGACAACATAAGAAGAAGCAATGTTCCATATGATCAACAATATTTAAACTCAAATCATCAATGTTTAAACTCATATCAATAATGCACTCGACAACATTTTAAACTTAGGCCATCAATGTTTCATGAGCACGGTTTGTGATGTTGTTTGGTTCATAATAAAAGTGAATACATGGGAATTCAAGGAATTTTTATTTCCATTGAATGTAAATTTTATTATCATATTTTAGTACGATGTATTTTGAATTTACATTTCTAAGAAGGAACTATATATCTAATCCATATAGTTCAATCATTATTGTTGCCTTGTATTATTCTAATTTCTTTGAATATAACAAGGTCCATTTTTCTTGACTTGATCTTTAAATTTAGAAATGAAGAGATAAATTGCAAAGAGGCCCGAAATAAAAATAAACAAAACTTCACTTCATTTCCCTGCACGAAAATACAAACAATCAACAAACTATGTATATTAAAATGTGTTTTGAATAACAAAGTTGCTAGTAAATTTGATTTTTTGTGAGAATTACTATATGAAATGCCTGACAAAGAGAGAAAGACGAAGTGGAGCACATGTAAAGAATAATTTAGGAGGAAGAGTAGGAGATAAGAAATTGTAAAGAGATAAGAGAGAGAGCGAGAGGGTATAAAATAGATCCAAAGAAAATAAGAACTTGGAATTCCAAGACCAGGTAAAACAAAAAAGTAAATTTTCAATCTTGTTCGGATATTGGTGTCTCCTTTCAGGTAGTAACCTAAAAAAGAATAGTTTGGAGCTTGTAAGAAGAGGGAGTGGGTGTTACCAACAACTTGTAGCTTACAGAAGAAAATCAAGGTAGAATCCTGCAAAAAATTGATGTAAAAGAGGGAGTTGGCGCTTTCCTTTAGATCAAAACAACACAAATCCATTGATTTTACCTTTATCGGTTTCCACTTGTAACTGGTGTCTCAATGTGTTGCATGAGTTGCTTGCATGTTTTTCCTGTGAATTCATCATTAATTGTTGAACACATATATAACTATACTAATACATTAAAGAAAGAATTAAAAGGCTGGTAAAATAATATAAAATTGGTCTTTTAAAAGACACAATTATTAATTCACACCCTCTCTTCGTAATTTCTTAGTTTTTAACATTTGATATTAGAGCAGGTCACTTCTATATCAACTTAACAATTAGAAGGAAGATCTAGTTCATAAGAATGGACAGTGAGGAATAATGTTCAACAAAAAATCTCCTTTGTTTAATGGTACTAATTATACCTTTTGGAAAGTAAGAATGGAGATATATCTAATGTCACTTGGTGCAAATGTCCTGGCCTCAATGGGGTGTGGATATGAAGAGCCACCTATAAAAGGTGACAAAGAAGACCGCTTTAATTTACATTTAATTCCAAATCCATGAATGCTATCCTTAGTAGTCTAACTGAATTAGAATTTATAAAATTAATGCACTATAAGTATGTTAAAGAAATGTGGGATACCATTAAAAACATTTAAGAAGGAGATGGTAAATTAAAAAGGGATAAATTATACGTTTACATAATGTAGTTTGAGTATTTGAGAATGAGTGATGATGAATATATAACAAAATTATTTCTTCGAGTTGATGAAATTATTAATGTCATGAAGGGTCTAACTGAAGAAATTAAGGAGTCTACAATAGTTCAAAAAATTTTGATATCACTCCTTGCCAAGTTTAATGGTAAAGTATTATCTATTAAATAAATGTCATTGCAGACCTAATAATGGATCAATTTCTTGGCTCCCTAACAACATGAAAAATGAGGATTAAAAAAGGAAAGTCAACCACAAGGGATGTAACATTCAAAGCATGTAATAAATATACATGTTAATCATCAGTAATTTTTTCTATCTAAATATGACTAAGTATTTGTTATAGATTTCTAAAAACAAAATTCCCTAAATATCATGAGTTTTAGAAATCTCGCTACCTTCATTATCCTTATGGAAATTTTTTCACTATTCTACCATTTTTCCATTTCATGGTCACCCTACCACTCCTAAAGGACTCCTTATTGGATTTTGTCACTCATCTCTATCCTATTTTCCCACCTATAACCTCATTACTCTGTTTTCCCCTTGCCAATCACTCCACTCCCCATCTAGGGTTACCAATCAGCCTATTCTTTTCCATGTTCACCAGGTTCCTCAAGCATTGATGGTCTCAAAACTATCTCTGTAGTATCTTTATATAAATCAAGTACATTGGAATTTATGGTCTCAAAACTATCTCTGTAGGCTCTTTATATAAATCAAGTACATTGGATTTTGGATCTTCAATACATCAATTTGTCAAAAACTCTGTTTTTACACTTGAAGATCCTAAACCATATTTCAGTCAGAGACCAAGTCAAAGAACCCTCACACTAGATCATTAGGGTTTAATAGGTTGTAGGGCCGTCATTAGGTGTTTCAAGCACTAATTTTCCTATGCTAGAAGCTGACTCAGATGTAATAGAAGATCAACACATGGTTGTCCAAGAAAGATAAAAAAATCTCCTAAGAGGACCACTTTATCAAGTTCAAAATCTACAAAAGGTAAATGTGAATTTTGGCACTTCTACAGGAGTGTTAAAATGACTATTAGCAGGGAGTTGGTAAGGTAAGAGGTCTGATCTTAAATAAAGACATTCATATCAAGGAGAAGGGCAGCAGTTTGGTTTCAAGGAGAATAATGTTGTTTGAGCTTGAAGGTCCACCAGTATACCAAGCAGTGATCCAATGCAGCAAGACCTGAAGAAGACACCCCAAACCAAACATAAAGGTAAGTTTATCAGAAAATATTGATAAAAAAGGGAAAAAGGTGAGGTGAACTGAACAGAAATGAATGAACTTGAAAGGGCTATAAAGAACTTAGAAGACAACTGCTAATTGTTTTCAAGCATTCCACACACCTAGGGTTTTGGGAAGATAGTCAAAGGAGGTAAAATGATGATGTTAAGCATCCATGATGACAACAGAAGGAATATTTGAAGGGACTGTTGTATGTGACATCCCGAAGTTTTCCAAGGTGAAATTCCTCACTGTATCAAAGAGTGAAGATATAAAGAAGATCAGTGAGAAAGGGAAAATCCCTGTATTCAATTCATCCACACTCAGAAGTGTCAAAAAAGGTAAAAAAATGATTAAAAATTCATAATGCAAGCAAGAAAAGGTTTTGACAGTGTTGCTATAAGAAAAACCCCTCAAAGATGTTTTAATAAGCTTACCATGACTGAATGAACAAAAGATATGTGTTAGGTTTCAAGGTGGGAGAAAGAAGTTTTTAAGGCTAATGTTGTGTACAATAATCTCAAAAGTTTTCCAAGGTAAGTGTCTCATTACCTCCAAGGGAAAAGAAATAAAGGGTATAAGAAAAAGGCTAAGTTAGTATTTTATGGCACCTGCAAATCAGAAGTGGCCAAAGAAGGTAAAGGCATGATTTGAATTCCATGGTGCACGTCAAAGAAAAGTTTTAAGGGTGTTCATGTGTGTTTGAATTCCCAAGGGCCAAAAGGAAGACGTCAACTATCAAGGTGCAGAAATAAATCCACTTCAATTTCTTTCATATCACCTACAAAATGAAAATGTTTAAAGGCATCAATAAGAAAATAAAATAGTCACTTAAATATTTTCATATCACCTGCAGAAAAAATACAAAGAAATATCAGTGAAAATAATGAAAAGGCTCAAAAAAATTAGAAAGTGGGTTTACAGGGATCAAATTTATTTTCCTAGACTATAAAACATCATTTCATTCCTAATGTAGCTCATTATGCACCTACAAAATCATCAGAGTAGTCAAGGAGAAAAACTGTGAATTTTCCAAGGCAAAAATGGGAAAGTTTACCTGGTGCTACGCATTCAGGGCAGCGCTGTGCGCCTGGGCATTCTCCATGTGCAATTTTTCACGGCGTTGCATGCTTGGAGGTATGCATTGCATGCTTGGAAACACACTGTGTGTTTTGCCCGACAGGCCTGACAGGCCCGACAGAAAGCGTTGGCGTTGCGCACCTGGCATAAGGCACGACACCTCTGCCCGACCTGACACCCCGTGCACTCGGGCGTTGCGCGCTTGGCCAAGAGGGCCTCCACACCAGTTCAACACTCAAATAACCCTTCAAATTTCCTGCCAGGTGTCCTCATAGCATTTTTGAAAGGTAAGTGGATGTCATACACCCCTCCAAGCATTTGATGGTTTGTAAAAGAAGGAAACCCTAAGATGAAAATCTAATTTTCATGCCTAAGAACATTGATTAAGCCTCCCTCATCTGTCTATAAGGGGAATATAGGTCAAAACAGGGGAAAATTGAGGTGGTTACATTTGATTTGAGATTGGTCATCCATCAAAACATAATAGCTCTGTCCCTTACACTGCAAGCAATTTTACCTTACATTACTCTCTCTCATTTCAAAAATTGACATAAGTACAAGGTGTGTCCAAGCAGAGTTTTTTCAAATCAGTAGGGGTGGTCATCAAGTTTGTCTTCCTTTACCTCTCACTCACAGTCATATACCTTTACCTTCACTCATCCCTCTCAATCACTTGTAAAGGGCTTCCCTTTCACCACCATTCCAATTCCTTTGTCATATCAGTTTCACAATTACAGCTAGGGTTTTCAAGGGAAAAACTGTCAAAATGGCAAGGGAAGGTAACAGTGACAGT
This sequence comes from Pinus albicaulis, assembly GCA_034641835.2. Classification (NCBI taxonomy): domain Eukaryota; kingdom Viridiplantae; phylum Streptophyta; class Pinopsida; order Pinales; family Pinaceae; genus Pinus; species Pinus albicaulis. The sequence goes on from CM076580.1 coordinate 738,912,738, forward strand.
GGTGAGGAAGTCCAAATGTCAAGAAGGCATCAACATAGACGTGGGAGGATTAATATGTTTGAACCACTAAACACAATGGAGCTTAATTCATCTCCCCTAACTGTCTCATGCTTCGAAAATGTGGGTTGCTATCAATTTTGTGAGAAAGTGCAACAGGTGCAGAATCACCCCGAGCTGACTAGGCTCTTCATCCTTAACCTACATGAGAAACAAATCAATATAGCAGGGGTAAACTTTGAGTTGTCATCAGATGCCATTGCTATTGCCACTGAGATACCTAGTGTTGGTGAAAAGTGGTTAAAACAGGCCAATTTAGACATAAGACACTATGAGCCATTCCTTAAACCCAGATACAAAGACTAAAAAAAATCTATATTTCCTTTCTCACATTTGCTTGAGAAGTATGCTCCTATGATGAAGGTCATTATGAAATATTTCACATTTGAAGGGAGATTCTCTAGGCTCTATTCCTATCACATCAAATTTCTCATGCACTTTACTATGGTTAAGATGTTGCATTTGCCCTGCTACCTCTACAAGAGTATTGACAAAATGTCTTATATTGTACAAAAGAGAGATAATTTACAACAAATGCAGAGCATTTTTCACCACTCTCTCATCAAAATGGTTGTGATGCATCAATTGGAGCAAAAGGGTATTCCATGGGAGGTTTTCATTGCCCATGAAGTGTTCACCAACCCACAACCTCATCCTTATCAAAACATGCCTTCATTACCTCATCCTCCTGTCCTTACTCCTCCATCATATCTTGATGAGCATGTTTCACCATCCACCCATATACCTTCACCTCAAGACAATCCTCCTTCCTCACCCTCTCCCAATGCATCAGAAAATGAGGGGAGTGACAATGAGCAATCAAGTGACCATGAAGGAGAGGGTAATGATCAAACAAGTAGTGAAGTAGAAAACAATGAAGAGGCAGAAGAAGATAGTGATGAAATGAGACATGGTGTAAATAGGTCAGAGGAGGCTAATATCATTGAAACAAATATCAGTGAGGCAGAGGAAAACAGTCAAGAAAACAACAGTGCATAAATCAGTGAGGAAGATAGCAGCAATCATGATGGCCATGATACTAGTGGAGATAATGATAATGATGATGATGATGTTGATAATGATAAGGATAACAAGAACATCAGTGATGAAGAAGAGAGCATGGAGACAGATGACAACAACCATGAGATCAGCCATGAAAGCCATAAGGACAGCAAGGATCTCAATGATGATGATAGTCATGATGGAAGCCATGGTGAAGACACCAAAATGAGAAAAATTGAACCTGTTTCTTTGACTTATTAAAGAGGAAGTAGGCATGTGTTTGCTGCCTCTAAAAGGCAAGGGGCCATGCCTTCCACTTCAATAAAGCAGCTGGACAAATGCAAAGAGAAGGTCATAGAGGAAAAGGAAGAATACCATCATGAGACTGAGCAGGAATTTGAACTCGTTCATGTTGAAAGTGATGATGAGAACGAGGCAAGGGTCTCAAGAATGTTGCTCAAAGGTAAGGATGCCCAAATCAATGATTTGCAATCCAACCTAGCTAGGGCCAGGAATGTCATCCACTATTGCGAGACTAAAAATAAGCACTTGGAGGCACAAAAGGCCATTTATGAGGTTAGGGAAATCAGAGCCAAGAAAGAGGTTGAAAGGACCAAGGTTAGGCTTGATGAAGTCTTGGTTGTTTTTTATGAGAGTGAGGATGAAGAAGGAAAATTGTCTAGAAGAAGGCCAAGAACAACAGGCTTGAGGAAGGCCTTAGCTAAGGAGAAGGAGCTTTCCATGAAGATTGATTATGATCTGGAGCCTTGGTTAGAGAGGGCTAACACACACTTGGAAGTTCAGCTAGAGAAGACTCAAAGGGACCTTGGCCTTCAGAAGAAGATGGCCAAGCACTATGCCTTGAGAAATCAAATTGCAAGGGCCAAGCTCAAATGAGCCCTTGCCAAAATTAAAGCTCTCAAGGAGGCCAAAGGCAAGAAAAATCTTGAAATATTAGCTGATGCTTCCCTACAGGCATCCCAAACCCCATGAGGAAGATAATTGCAAATTTTGGCAAGTTTTTGACATTTTGGGTTTTTGACTGATTTTGAGGGCCAAGGGCGCAGCGCCCTTGGCGCTAAATTTTTTATACATGCATCCATTGAAGGAAAACTTTACATTTTTGGGTTTCTTGGGCCAACGACATCACACTCACCAAGTTTTAGCTCATTTGGAGCAAGGCTGGTCCTCCAAAAGGGCCGAAAACATGCAAAATTTCACCTTTCTGCCATGTTTTCAGGGCTGGCGCTGCGCCCTTGGAAGCCTTGGGAGTTTTGTTTTTTGAACAGGTAAATGAATTCCAATCAGAAAACCAAGGGCCGTTTTCGAAAGTAGACTCTATAGGCTTTCCAACGAGTCATCACTAATCTCATTTGGACTTTGGGAAGGCCTTCAAAATTCAGCTGCAAGATGACCCATTTTTTTTCATGCAGGCACTGTGCCCTTGGACCACACTCTTGCACCCTTGTGTGAAAAATTCAACAAAAGACAATAATTTATGGCAAATAGATATTTTGTGGATTTTTGGGCAAATCACTCCAAAGTTAGGTGTTAGGAGTTATTTTTCATTTATTGCATTAGATATTTTATGCCTTGGGCCTTGCATGGTCTCTTTAGACATAAATGTTATTTATGAGTATTTATGACATTTTGGGAACCCTAGTTAGGGTTTTTGTCCTCTTTTCTTGTTAAATACAGCATTGAGGCCTCATTGTACATGTTGGATGATTATTGAGAGTAATACATAGACTTTGATATTGAAGAGAAATTTGTCTTTGGTTTTTGTGGATGGCTTGGCTTGCTTGGCAATGGAGAAGGCTTACTTGCGGGATCCCTGAGCATAGTTAATGGTGATGTGTTCCTTATTTAGTTCTTGTTTCTCATGTTATCATTTTGTTCCATCTTTCTATTACAGTAGGAAAAAAAATTTAGGCTAAAAAATGTTGTTTAGAGGTACCTTAGCTCTGTGTGTTCTCTATTACTTCTATGTTTTCCTCTGCTAGGTCAATTTAGAGAATACTTAGTTGCTCTCTAGACCCACTTATGCTTATTTATCTTAAATATTATTCAATGAAGCAAATTCCAAAGTAGTTATATGGTTAGCCCTACTCTTTGCCATTACTTAAACATTGTTTTTAAGGTCTTTTAATTTGAAGTTTTGTTGATTAGGTTTAGCTAAAGAGGTTTATGATTTTCCATGCCCTTTTTAAATGGTTGCTTTGGAGGTCTTTGTAGTTTGATTAATGAAGTTAGGAGTTCCCTCTTCTTGGATCTCTGCTAGATTTTTATCTTAAATGTTTTCTAAGCTTGAAGGTGAAATCACTAGAATATTTACAAGTTTCTTGCCTTCTATAGTTCACTGGATTGTTGTCTTAATGCTTGCTTTCTAGGGTTTATTCAAAGAAATTATTGGTATGACTTGTCTTTGATTATTTCTTCATGCTTAGTAATCTTAAAGGCCATTCTTGTTCAGGTATTTGTTGAAGGATTCTTAACTTCCCTTTTTCACCTACTATGTTCGCAAATTTGATGTTCATTTCATTCACATAAAGCCTTTGGATCCATTTGACTTTGTTAGATTTTCCCTATGATACACCCTAGACCTATTGATTAAACTCCTCATGACCTTTGTAGACTACTCCATAGCCCAATGGCTTAACAATCTCTCACTCTATCTAAAATACTTGGCAACCTACCCAACCAAACAAACAAACAAACAAACCCTAAACCTAATAAATAGCCTAAGATCAAAACCTAAAAGCTATCAAGTTACACTTTTCATACAAACATAGAGAGAGCCCTCTCTAAGTCCATGAAGGCTAGGTCCTAGGACTCCAAATATTGATCTGATGTTACCCCTATACATTTGGTCTTGCCAATCTAACAAATTATGGGGACCTAACATAATGGCGATCACGGTGGGACCTTCTGAGTAAATAACATCCGAAGTACACCTTAAGAACTCTCAAATCCTTGTTAGACTTAGAAAATCAAGTGTTAGCCAAGAGTAGTATCTAATTGATTCACCATAATAGCAACATGATGACTTAACTGGAGAAAAATCATCAAAGTCTTAGTGTTACCTAAGAAAACTCAAATAACCCAAAACATCTCTAGATTGGTTTTTGTCAATTGTTGGTGGTGGACCATAAGTATATTTCTTCAAAGCAGTAAAAAACATCCACCTGGTGACTCCACTAGCCTACAGTAGGCCTACTAACTCCACTAGTTCTCATAAACCCCCTTGGTAATACACTAATCAGTCATAACAGTCTAGAATCTAGTCACTCATTGTGTGAGCTTAGTATCCTTGTTGGGGCCCTTGTTTTGAATACTTGTTTTGAATATTTTGAATTTTCAATAAAGAACAGCTTTTTTGGGTTGCGGAACGACACATGGCAGCCGCAATCGAGTCACAACTACGGTGAGTAGCGGAGCTACCGAAGTTGCGAGGGAATAGGATATAGCTGAAGAAAGCAGATGCATGAGTACATACGAAGAGAATATATAGCAAAAGATAGAGAGAAAAACGCACAAACAACAAGAGAGAAGCCGGAAGCAGCTGAAGAAGAACGCAAGAGGAACCAACAGTTGCGATGGCGGGTGAATAAATAGCCATCACCCGGCTGAAGGAAGGGATGAATGCAGAGCGACTGAAGGAGATTGAGCGGATGCTACAGAGGGAACCCAGGCCGAGCGTGATATCTCTGTAGTTCCTAGGCTTTTCTTATCTACCTTTATGTCTCATAAGACATCTGTAACAGACTTGTAAGCTCTTTCTGTGGAAGCGATGTAACTATGGGCTTGGTTGAAGATTATCAATATACTTGCAGGTTGTTGTCTTATGGTGTGAGTCACATGCATGCATGATGGTTGTGATGACTTAAAATTTTATTTGCTTAATACTTGTACTCTCTCTGAATGTTCTTGCGTATATACTGATGTTTATGCAATCAATTCTATGTTAATCATGAGTTGCGGATCCTTTCCCCGCTATCGATCTATTCCCCTTCTGCATGTGGTCGTAGAATGCCTTGGGTGAGACTCTCTGCTCTCCGAAGTAGGGTGACAATGCTGGCGTGGTTCTAGACTACATCGGATTCCCTTGTTGGCCCCAACCCTTGAACCTGGGTCTTGCCTGCAAGACCTATTTCTTCGCCAAAAAATGGTTCCATTGCCGGGACCCTGCATGTTATGAGGGGAATTAGATCATGGTATCAAGGGTATTTGAAGGAGAAATACAGAGATGGTGGGATAACCATCTGGACCAGTTCATTGCTCAGCAAGCGGAGTTGACGAATCAAAAGGAAAGGGTGCTCAAGGATCTTGTCCTTTTCTCAGATTATGCCAGTGATACCTACGAGATCCTCTGGGGAAAATTCCCTAGCGACCTCTACAATTGGTTGCGGAGGTTACAGACAAAGGTGCCTAGGGATAGCTCGGGGAAGATAAACAGCAAGTGGGGGCATGGGGATCTGGTGGCTCTGCATCGATTAGATACTGAGTTGATCCGCGCGGTGGATTTTTGGGTAGAGACCACTTTGGACGGATATATTGTAGAGTTTTCTGCAGAGTGCTACCAATCCTTCTCGAAGGCTGAAGCTATCTTCCGTTCCGGGCTGAGAGGGAAGCTGCTTAAGGAGATTCCGCTGTGGATTAAGGCCCTGATGGTGGACGAAGGGCTGATGGAATTCCAAAAGTCGAGCATGGAAGCGTAAACCTCCAGTGCTAGGGGAAGGGATGAAGGGACAGATGCTATGTGAAGTGTGAAGCGGGGGAGTGGGGGATGGATGCTGAGGCTGCAAGTAGATTGAGGGAGCGACGTGCACATCGGCGGGCGCAGATCGCCGACAGGTGGCGAGAAAGGGTGATGCGGGAGTTAAGACGATGGGAAAACAATAGGAAGAATCAAGAGGAGGTGCCTCAAAGGATAGAAATTATGGAAACTCAGGCAGATACCCTGGAAAGGGCAAGGACCGCTGTGGGAGTGTGGCAGGTGCATGGGAGCCTAGCTAGGAGAGAAAGGGAGACGAAGACTGACGAAGACGATGTAGGTGTGCAGCCCGAAGAAGGTTCCGATGGCGAAGGGTACTATAGAAATTTGCTGAATAAATCACTTATTCAATGGAGATTAACCTGATCACACATCAATTTCGATTTGCATGCATAACACATAATCTCTTCTACAATTAATTGTCACATGCGGAAAGAATAGAAGCGATAGCACATCAAATAATCACACACATTAACACAGTATGTATGCGAGGAAAGCTTATAGCTGAAAACCCCTCGGCTATTACGTATATTAGATGGAGAGAACATACAAGAAAATACACGAAGTACAAACTCCTCACAAGAAATCACATGACACTATCTCCCAAAGCTACACAAAGCTAACTAGTTTTGAACCAGTCACGAGTTCAAACACACCCACTATTCTGCCTCTATTGCGCAATCGAGCTGGTCTAAATAGAGATCAGAATTTCGAATCTCAACGAAAACCCAGCCTAGCGCAGGTATGCGGTGGTAATTTCCACCTCCATGTGGTAAAATCTCATGCACAACTAATGTAAAACGATAGCTAACTCTATTTCTTTCATCCTCTTTCTGTCGCATTCGGAAGCATCCCTGCTTGAGTTAAGGCGAGTGTGTTCTTTAGTTGAATAATGAGTTAATAATTAGTGAATTAAATAATATTTAATTAAATCCACTCATTACTAGTGTATTAGCCAGTTAAACTAAACACAACTAGTTCAACTAAGTTAAACCGAACACAACTCCACCAACTGTCTCATCAACTCCACCAAACTCCGCCACTTGAGTCCTAACTGAAGTCAACCATGCATTAGCTCAAATAAACCCCTAGGAATAGCGTAATTCCTCTGTCAGATGCATGAGCCACTTCCAAGGCTCGAACTGAAGTGCTCCAAGAGAGTAAACTGAAGTTTATAGTCCAAATATTATTAAGGGTAAATAATATTTGACTTCCCTATTTTTAGGATAGGTAGTCTAAAAATAGACATCGACCTATAGGTCAAAAAATAGAGGTCCATCTATTTTTACCAACATGACCAATACTCCAAGAATAACATATTGCAACCCCTGGACCATGCTCCATATGTCTAAAAATAGACATAGTCTAAAAATAGACTTTTCGACAAAAATCACATGTGTGGTCCCCACCTAGTTTAGGTGATCACTTTCCAACTAGGATCAGGAAAGATGTTTCAGGATGCCTCCTTCACTATTTCTTGTTGCAATCTTCAACACTCCCTCTCAACAAGAAAGGACTATCTTTGCATGCGACATGCAACTCCATGCATTCGCCCTGCAACCTTCACAAGCACCATGCAACTCCATGCATCTGCTCTGCAACTCCTCTGAAACTGAATAGGCTCCAAACAACTCAATCAGTCTGATGCATCTATCATCAAAGTCTTCAACCTCTGCTTAGCTACTGCACATGTCATCAGGAACCACTGCGCTGTTGAACTCTTGCACCCATGCACTCTTGCACTTGCTGTCAACTCTGATCCACGCTCCAGTATCCGACACTGTCACTTTGATCTGCCTGCATCAATCCAACTGATCTGCTACTGCTGCGTTGTGGGCACCTCGTAGCCAGGTTCAACTCATGAGATCCACACCATCTCATGAATTCTGCCCAGAAATCTCCTCTTGGGATCAATCATGCATGTCGCCCCACCTCACACCTGGTGGTATAGCTGCATGCACTCCCTCTGCCCGTCTGGCACGAAATCTCTCTGCATGAGTGGTCTCTTCCACTCCATGATCCTCTTGTGGCTGCTCCACATCCCGAGGTTCACTTTCACCTGCATGAAAAACCCGCTCCCTCTCAAGCTTCAATTGCATGTCTTCCTCCCGCTTCCCAACAATAGGAAGCTCCGTAGACATCCCATCTACTTCAAGTCTGTAGAGATTCTTTGCTCGAATCCCAACCTTCTTGACTTGTCCCGTTGCCTTGTGCCGAAGGAAAAATTTCCCTTCTCTAAAGACAACTTCATACCCTTTATCCTCTAACATTGCGACTGAGATCAAATTCTTTGTTAAACCTGGTACATGCAATACATCTTGTAAAAGAATGAGTTTACCTGACTCCCTCTGAAAGGTTATGGTACCAATGCCGGTCGCATTGTATCGTCCATTGTCGCCCAACTCAACGTGCATCTGGAGATTTTTCTCCATCAAGTCACTGAAAAGATTCACATCTCCCGTCATGTGAAAGGAAGCACCACTATCAATATACCACTCCGATCCCAATGCACTAGACACCATGCATGCGATCAATGAGAAGTCCAGCTCAAATTGCGAGGCAAGAGCCTCACCAGCTGCAGCTCCAACAGCCTGCTTGTTCTTCTTCTTTTGTGGACAATTCGTGGCGTAATGTCCATGATCGTGACAGTGAAAACACTTCACTTTGGACATGTCACGCTCTTTACCATCTGCACCGGATTGAGAAGCCTTCTCCTTTCCCTTCCCCTTCCTTGCTTTAGCAGCCAAAGCGCAGTCTTCTTCATCATATACCTTTGATGAAGATCCATCCCTGGTAGTCCTCCTGATCTCCTCTTGCATGAGATCCGACCATAGTCGCTCCCATCCTGGCAACTTCTCCCGACCATTGACACTATCCTGATAGGAATTCCAAGCCTTCGAAAGACCAAGGAGAGCCAAGTCAACCAAGTCCTCATCCTCGACAGTCACCCCCACACTTCCCAGCTCATCTCTGCACTGAGTGAACTTCGTGAGGTATTTTGCGATGCTGTCGCCTTTCTCCATCTTGATGTTCCTGAGTCTATATTTGAGCACCAGCTTCCTTTGGTCACTCTTGCTTTGGTATAGATCCATCAAATCTTTCCACATCAAATATGGAGAAGCCTTTCCATGCAGGTTGGATACAATGTGATCCTTTACGCCCTCCAACAGGATCCTTCGACATTTTGCTTGTTTCTTTCGCCAGGCCTCCACAACTGCAGCATCATTAGAAGTAGGCTTTGGAATCTCTTTCTCCACGAATTCCAACAGCCCATTATCATCTAATACAGCCTCCATGCGGTCCTTCCATGCAACATAATTCGAACTGCCTTCCAAGGCATATTCTAGTCGCAAACCGTTGAAAGACATTTTCGCCGCGGCACCAAGAGCACAAATCTGCAAATTCGAATTTCACCACCAGTTGATAACTCAATCGCTTCTGATCTACACTTGAGAACAAATTATTTCCAAATCAGAGATTGACTGCATAGGATTTTACCAGACCTTTCACTTTCCAAAGAAAGATGAATCCGGAGGCTATCTGGCCCGTATGCAGGCTCTGTCCGAGGAAATAAGTTTGCAATCACCATAATAGATCTCGAAAATTAATATCGGCTCCGATACCATGTAGAAATTTGATGAATAAATCACTTATTCAATGGAGATTAACCTGATCACACATCAATTTCAAATTGCATGCATAACACATAATCTCTTCTACAATTAATTGTCACATGCGGAAAGAATAGAAGCGATAGCACATCAAATCATCACACACATTAACACAGTATGTATGGGGAAATCTTATAGCTGAAAACCCCTTAGCTATTCTGTATATTAGATGGAGAGAACATGCAGCAAATACATAGTACAAACTCCTCACAAGTACTCAGTACTATCTCCCAAAGCTACACAAAAACTAGCTTGGTTTTGAACAAGTCACAGGTTCAAAACACACCCACTAATTTCCCTGCCTCTATTGCGCAGTCAAGGCTGGTCTAAAATAGAGATCCAAGTTCGAATCTCACTGGCTCCAACTGCGCAATTTTCATTGGTAATTTCCTCCAAGTGTGGTGCAAATCTCATGCACAACTGATGTCGCAACTGATAGCTAACTCAACCCTTTCATCTACCTCTTTCACTTGTCGCCACAGAACTGTCCATGCACTGAGTTAAATTGATGTGTTCTTTAGTTGAATAATGAGTTAATAATTAGTGAATTAAATAATATTTAATTCACCCAACTCATCTCTAGTGTATTAGCTAGTTAAACTAAATACAACTAGTTCAACTAGTTAACCAGAACACCACCTCCATTAACTGTCGCATTAACTCCACCGAACTTCTGCCTTGAAGTCCCTATTTGAAGTCAGCAAAGCACGCAGGCTCACCCAGGCCCCTAGGAATAGCATAATTCCTGCGCGGATGCATGAGCCATACGTAAGCTCGGGCGGAAGTGCTCGAAGAGTAAGCGCAGCAGAGTTTGAAATTCAAGTATGCTAAGGGTAAATAATATTTGACTTCCCTATTTTTAGGATAGGCGAGTCTAAAAATAGACTTCGACCTATAGGTCCAAAAATAGAGGTCCATCTATTTTTACCAACACGACCAATACTCCAAGAATAACATACTGCAACCCCTGGACCATGCTCCATATGTCTAAAAATAGACTTTTCGACAAAAAAGCACATGTGTGGTCCCCACCTAGTTTAGGTGATCACTCTCCAACTAGGATCAGGAAAGATGGTTCATGAGGCCTCCTTCACTGTTTATTGTTGCCATTTTCAACAGGTACGTCGTGATACAGTGGTTTTTTCAAGAGAAGATGACATTCATCTCTCTAGGTAGCCCTACTTCCAAAAATTTTCACGGCAATGATCCCTAGCTTCCCCTGGTACTCTATCAACCTTTCAGTAATATTTTCATTAAGTTACAAGAATTGAGTCAATTGAACAACAGTTCATTGTCGATAGTGACACATGTTAATAGCAGTGTCACTAGTACTATTGCATTCCCCAGCGGAATAGTTAAGCAACCAGGACCCGGAGGATTTATCCTGGTAAACCCTCCACAAGTAAATATGGCTGGGTCATTCACCTAGTATCCAGAATTCTCTAGCCGAGGCAACGATGATGTAGAGCAACACTGGTATCTCTACGAAGCCATATGGAGGGCTCGGCAGACGCCAGACGCAGGGAAGCTAATAGAGTTCCAAACCACGCTCAGAGAAAGGGCTCTGTGATGGTTTATCAAGTGGTCCGAGGCCCATCCTAATCCAGTAATCGTGGACGTTAAGCGGGATTTTGTCTGGGAATTTAAAATTCCCCAGACGGACCAACAGGGTATGTCCAAGCTCTGGGAGATTAAACAGAAAGAAGGAGAGACTGCATGGGAGATGATGCATCGATTCAAGGACGTGATCGAGAAACTCAGCTACTCGATCGACCCAAACCATCAGAGGGACTCGTTCATCAAGGCTCTGCTTCCCTTGACATGAACCCCCCTCACCCAGCAGAAGATTGACAACTTGGAGGATGCTTTGGAATAGGCCATGAAGATAGAGGCCATGGCAGGCTACCCTCAGGAATATCGGGGAGGGTCGGCCCCACAGGATCCTTCCTTGGTGGGATTGCAGCATCAGATCGCTAGTCTGACTGAAAAGCTCAAGGAGATGCAGCCTATAAGACCAGCCAGGCCGAACGTTTGGTACACTCACTGCCTGGTTGAAGGCCACGTCGCAACCAAATGTCCTCGGCTGTGTGGCATAGGTGTGGGACCCTCTGTCGCAGTAATCCAGGGGGGTCCACCCATGGGGGGTGGCGCGGCGATGAATCCGCAGCGAGTATACTAGCCGCAACATCCCATTATTGCCGAGGATATCCACCGGCTTACAGGGCTGTCATAGAATGGCGCGGATGTCTCGACTACATGTCAGACTACTTCCAAGTGAGCACGAAAGTCGAGAGACGCTGACTACTATGTTAAATATGGCACACGACGGGGAGGGAAGGGAGCCAAGATGGAGCTTATCAATAAGCCCGAGATCAAATTTGCATGCTACCTCATTGCCAGCAAGACAATGAGGCACTACACAAAGGGCGAATGCACTCTGGACACTATCTCCATTACAGAGCACTGCGTTCAGGGTGCCAAGCTGAACTGGTGCTCCTTCCTATTGAAGGAGCTGCTCGACGCGTGCGAAGAAAACTACAAGCAGGCTACAAGCTTCATTTACAGATATTTGATAGTTTTATTTTCCATGTGGAAGTGGCACACTCCCCTGGTTAGGTTGCCAGTGGAGATTCCAGAGGGCCAGCCTCTAGCGATGAAGTTCATTCCGTGGAAGGTGTCGGTTGATCCCAGTATGAAAGAAGTTAATGCCGAGGAATTTCAGACCTAGTATGGTTTGATGACGGACATGGTGACTAGCCAGCAAAGGGTGCCCAGGAACTTGCTAGATGTGTACAGTGAACAGGTATGGTTTGGGGTCAGTCATAGGCATACTTATATGCAACCTACTTGTGTGCCAGAGGACACATTTCACATGCGGTCACTGAAGTTCCAGCTGGAAGATACCGCGTTCCACAATGAAGTTTGTTCGTGGCCGAGGGTCGCGATGGAAATCCGCAACTGGGTACCCATTTACAACTTTGATCAGATGCTACCGCAGCAATGGCCTACCGAGATGGATGCGGAGGCAGCACAATAGGATCCCACTGAGTAGCTCGCCCCTCTCATCCACCGCTTAGACACTCAGGTACACAGTTTTAATGCGGCGACCAAGGTCATCTCAAGCGGTGCTGCTCCTTTTCCTTTGTTCTCTGAGTTCCAGTTCTCTCAATCGACATTGTGTCCCCACACAAATTTCATTATCTCCCCCATCCCCACTGTCTTATTTACTTCTCCAAGTCCGACGATGACCCCGGTGGGGGAAAAGAACAAGACCACCGACTCATTGGAAACCCCTCAGGCCAAGCGGGCTCGAATCATAGAGTCGAGTTCAGTGGTGGACCTCACTGAGGAGGATCCACCCCAACCACCGAGTACAGGAGTGCTAATATAATAAGAACCACTCATTGACCCCTCTGAGTTCATCAACATTCTCTTTCCACCACCACGTACCGTTACACCTCCACCTACCACTTCATCTGCCCCATCCAATTCATCTGCCACTGTTTCAGACCCAATCATCCGAGAACTACATACTGGGGACCACGGGGCCGAGGTCGAATCCAGTACTGCAGTAGTAGTACCACCGGTCGACCCCAATAGGGAACCCCAAGTTTCTTTATCTGATATATTTACCCAGATGGCACAAATTGTTTCCGACTCCGCTGAGGCTCAGCCTGAGCCTACTGCACCTCCACAAACTGCCCAGATAGATCAGCAGGAATAGCCAGACTTGAATATGGCCGACTCAGCGCCTCATCAGACTCCACCGTCATCCCCTCCCGAGCACTCTAATTGATCAGTTTCCAGTGGGAAACCCTTGCAGGAAAGGCAGCCAGAGCAAAGTAATTTAGGGGTCGCCAACTTAGAAGCATGGGGTACGGCTCAGCTGTACTTCTTTATCCAGAGGGCAGCCCATCAGGCTGAAAGGCTGCATTCTGAACTACAGCAAAGGTGCACCGAACAACAACAGCAGATAACCACGCTTACTGAACAGCGTGACCAGCTCATAACGGCACAGGAGTAGCTGAAAGGTCAGATAAACAACGCCACCCAAGTGTTTTCAGAGTTGTGGCCAACTGTCGGGGCTCATTAGACTCAGCTGCCTGTCGATGTCCCAGAGACGAGTATCGTAGTAAAGGCCTTCCACCTTCGAATCGCATTCAATGGCCTCCACAGGGAAAACAAGGAGCTTCAAGTAGCGTTAGCTGCATGACCAGCACTGCTCGATCCAGAGGTTGTCTATTCAGCACAGGTTGCAGAAAAGCAGGGCCAGGCCACTCAAATGCAGGAAACTCTCAACTCTGCAACGCGCGAGGCTTACGACCTCCTGAAGGGTCTTCAGGAGTGCTCAATGGCCCTTACCGTCAAAACACAGCCAATTTCAGTGTAGCTCCAGCAAATTTCAAGGGAAATCCAAGAGGCCACGGACCCCGCGTGGTTGGACCAGTTATACACCCAGGCAGATGCTCTAGAAGTGTAGATCCAGCAAACAGAGGCCAGCTCAGAAATGGCCAAATAGGTAATTCATGAGCTCTGCCCACCCCTCCAACTCAGCGCTAGGACAATGCAATAGCTAGTTGCTGAGGCCGAAACCCAGATTAGCACGGTGTTCGGGACTGTACCGGCGCACATAGAGGAGGCAGCTATCACCAAGATTTCCGCAGAAACAGATTCCTTGGTGCAGGGATGGTAGCGAGATGTGACGACCTTCACTGAGCTTAAAGCTAAAACGTTCAACAAAGTCCTAGATTTGGGACCCTTTGTTTGGACAACAGACAGAAGGAGCACAGCAAGAACAAGCCACGGGGTCTAGCGAGGCGATGGAGATAGAGACAATGATTTGCGACTGACTCGGGATGAGTCAAGAAACTATGTTCAGGGCCTGTTGGGGCCCTTGTTTTGAATATTTTGAATTTTGAATAAAGAGCAACTTTTTGGGGTTGCAGAACGACACATGGCAGCCGCAATCGAGTCACAACTACAGTGAGTAGAGGAGCTACCGAAGTTGCGAGGGAATAGGAGATAGCTGAAGAAAGCAGATGCATGAGTACAGACGAAGACAATATACAGCAGAAGAAAGAGAGCAGAACACACAAACAACAAGAGAGAAGCTGGAAGCAGCTGAAGAAGAACGCAAGAGGAACCAACAGTTGCGACGGTGGGTGAATAAATAGCCATCACCCGGCTGAAGGAAGGGACGAATGCAGAGCGATTGAAGGAGATTGAGCGGATGCTACAGAGGGAACCCAGGCTGAGTGTGATATCTCTATAGTTACTAGGATTTTATTATCTACCTTTCTGTCTCATAATACGTCTGTAACAGACTTGTAATCTCTTCCTGTGGAAGCGATGTAACTATGGGCTTGGTTGAAGATTATCAATATACTTGCAGGTTGTTGTCTTATGGTGTGAGTCACATGCATGCATGATGGTTGTGATGACTTAAAATTTTATTTGCTTAATACATGTACTCTCTCTGAATGTTCTTGCATATATAATGATGTTTATGCAATCAATTCTATGTTAATCATGAGTTGCAGATCTTTTCCCCGCTATCGATCTATTCCCCTTCTGCATGTGGTCGCGGCATGCCTCGGGTGAGACTCTCTGCTCTCCGGAGTAGGGTGACAATGTTGGCATGGTTCTAGACTACAGCGGATTCCCTTGTTGGCCCCAACCCCTGAACCTGGGTCTTGCTTGCGAGACCTGTTTCTTCGCCAACAATCCTTGCAGATAGGCTTGTTTTCAAAACACTCCTAAAATTTCAGCCTCTTTGCATTATTGAGTTTAAAATATAGCTTCGCAAAGAATAAGAACTCGATCTCACCCTAACCCTAATCCTACTACCATAGTTGTTGACCCAGAAAATATTTTGTGGAAAACTTCTAAGACCCAAGATTAAACTACTGTTAGGACCATTCACAAAGCAAGTTTTGTCCTTGAAAACCTCACAGCCTTGCAAGATCCCCAATTTGACTTATACCATAGAAAAAAACTTTTTAGAACTAAGTCTCAGATTGGGATAGACCAGACAAACCTTGAGCCCATAGATTTTTAGTAGAGTCCCAGTAGAGAAGCCTCTCCTTCCACTCCTGATTTTTAGCTTCTCCAAAACATTGGCTCCTTCCATTCAAAATCTACTCAATCTCAGTGTTTTGGTCTGAGTACATCTGCCACTCCCATTCACAAACCCACTATGCAAACCACTCCACTTCATCCTCCACCTCCTATCACAAATCCACCTCTCACAAACCGTCCTTGGTTTCCTGTACCTCCAGTCATGGCAGCATGTTTTTCCCCATTGGTTTTACCACAACCTTTACTTCCCATGCCTCAAGACTATTAGTCCAAAATCCCTCACTTTACTAGAGCTGAATCTACCATTGCCCAACAACATGTTCATAAGATGAATGATGTCTTTGACTATTAGGAGATAGAAGAGGAGACCATAAAAATGAGGATGTTTGCCCAAAACCTAGGAGGAGAAGCTAAAAAATGGTTCAAAAACTTAACTCCTATCATCATACATGATCTCCATTCCCTCTACCAAACATTCATAAGCAAGTGGGAGATTAAGAAAAACCCTCTCCAAATCCTCTCAGAGTATAACAACCTTAAGAGAAATGTCAGAGAAAGTGTCCAAGACTACTGCACTAGGTTCAATAGTGTGTACAATGCCCTCCCACCGCACATGAAACCCCCATAAGGACTAGCCTTAGTAAAATTCCTAGAGGGTTTTGATCCAGACATGGCCTACCAATTGAGAGAAAGAGATCCCTTAACTTTAGAAGATATGCAAAGGGGAGATGTGAATGTAGAGGCCAATCTAATTGAAAATAGGGCTAGGATGAGGTCAGAAAAGAATGTCACATACAAAGATGAAACCATGGCCTCCACATCTAATGCCAAGATTGAAAATCTAGTGAGGGTAATGGAAAGAATGATAGAGAGGATCAGTTTGAATGAAATAACACCTCCTAGGGAAAACCAACCAAATCCCAAAAAAAGAAATATAAATCAAAACTTCAGAAGGGACCCTCCCCAAAACAGACAAAGAGACAATGACCAAAAAATCAAGCCTCCTTTCCAAGACAACTATGTAGATGAAGAGGAAAGAGAGACTGAACAACCGGAAGAAAACCATGTAAACTTGATAGGCTCAGATAATGAGGGTGATGCTTTTCTAACTGAAGAAGAAAAAGGGTTCTTTTCCTCAAACCAAAATGATAGAACATATGAGGATTCTAAAGAGTACAAATTGGGATTTGAAAATGCCATAATGGAGGTCCATAGGAAATGCGGCCTTAGGAGTAAGAAAAACCAAGATGTATCCAAGAAAAACAAACTAGAAATTGCTGTTAAGAAGACCCCTGAAAACATAATGAAAAGGATAGTAGAAAACACCAACACCATGGCTAAGAAATCTGATCAAAACAAAGACAAAACCAACCAACAAAATGGTGACCCAAGCTACCCTAGTACATCAACTAGTGGCCCTGGAAAATCTAGTCTAAATGATAGTCCTAATAAAACTGAGCAAACCAAAATGGCTGAAAAGGCTATGTGTGACAAAACTGATGTAAATATACCAAAGACACTAGCACCTTTCATTTTTGAGGGTAAGATTGCCAAAATCAAAATAATCATACCTCTTGTTGAACTAGTAACTCGGGATGCATATAGGTCCCAAATTTTGAAAGCTTTGAACATATGAAATGACACCGACACTTTGAACCTAACTGATGACAAACCAAAGCTGTTTTTTGGACCTGAGGTTGATGGAAAATATCAAGAAGGAGTTGTCCCTCCATTCTATGTTAGCTTAAATATTCATGACAAAATCTTGCACAATGTTATGATAAACTTCGGTGCTTCACACAATCTCATGCCCAAGGTGGTAATGGAGATATTAGGCCTCGAAATAACCAAGCCTTACAAGGACTTATGTTCTTTCGATTCAAGCAGAGTCAAATGTTTGGGTCTGATTAAGGATATGTGTTTCAATCTAGCACAAATACCTGCTAAGAGTCTAGTTATGGACATTGTAGTGGCTGAAATTCCCCTAAATTATGGCATGCTTTTATCCAGATCATGGGGAGCCAAAATTTAAGGGAATCTCCAAATGGACATGTCCTATGCTACCATCCTGATCTTTAACCAAACAAGGAGATTATACTTGGAATAACACATGAAATATATGGCTAGCAACAAATATAGGCCAAACAACACCCCTCTTTATTCAATCCATTCAGACCATGACTCATTTATCTTGTACAATGAAGCTGACATTGATGAACAAGTGAATGAAATTGAGATAGATCTAGGCCTACCACAACAGTCAAACCAAAAACTGAATCAAGAGCTTGACAACCAAAAATCTAGTAGCCCTGAACCACAACATAATGGCGAAGTTGAACTTGAAACACTTTGGAACATGAGCTTTGATGGCTCTTGTGGCAAAGATGGTTCGGGAGCTAGTGTTTGGATACATAACACCAATGAAGGGCACTCCTACAAACTAGACTTTCAATGCACTAACAATATTGCAGAGTATGAGGCCCTTCTCCTTGGTTTACATTTGCTAAAGGACATAGGAGCCAAGAAAATTTCTGTTCAAGGAGATTCTGAGCTAATCATTAGACAAATCAAGGGAGAATATTCTACCGAGAATCCTAGACTAAGGGAGTACAAGAATGTTGCCTTAGATCTCCTGAAAACTTTTGAGAAATGTTGGAACAGGGTCTCTTACGAGCTGCAAAACTGGTCCAATTTTGTATATTTTTTATTTTATTTAGTCTAGCGTAGGGGTTTTGGGGTGGGTCAAAGCCCCAAAAGCATTGTAATGGGTCAGAGGGTAAACCTGGGGTCCAAAAACCACGGTTTGCGAACCGTAGGAAAGTTTAGGCTAGATTGTTATAAATAGAGGAACAGTTTGAATTGTAAAGGAAGAAAAAGAAGGGTTATTGATGCAAATTATGGTTTATTAAGTCTGTTTGGGTTTTTTGGGAAGGACTCCTGCTATCTGTGTGCACGGAGATCCAGAGTCCTGCTATGTGTAGACCCTGCTGCTGTGTGTGCATGCTGGGATAGGTATTGTAAGAGGGAGTTGATGAATTGATGAATACGAAAGGTTGTCTGAGAACTGAATCTATGTGTATTGTTTATGTGAATCATTGGTGATTGTTGTCTTATGCATATTCCATATTCTGCTGTGAAAGTTATGTGTAAGTGTTTTACTACATCTAGATTTGTTTTGTTCTGTTTTATGCAATATTGAGCTATTTTCTTAAAAGTATATGATTATTGAGCACCATAGTATAATCGACCTTGCGCACTTGGATGTGAAAAGAGACCTATAAGTCCTGCTCAGGAAGATCTAGACATCTCAAGGCAGGACGCAATTCTACTTGCCTTACCTATCCTTTCTCAGGGTGTAGAAATCTGGTTCCAACACCCACCCATACTACTTCGGGTGAGACTTTGACCTATGCAAGTAGGTCACTATCGAAAGGGCCAGTAGTATAGGGGTTTGTTGGCAAACCTTGAACTCCAAACCTGGGTCAGGACCCCTCGAGCCAACAAATGGTTCCATTGCCGAGACCTGGATCATTTTGAGAAAGGTATCGGGTAATGACAAGAGAGTACTGGAAGCCTGACAAAGAAGAAGAGCAGGTTCGAGTGGATGTATTCCAATCTGAACGAGGGTACGACGTGAAGTGGTAAATGCTATCGAACCAATCAAGAAGGGGGTAAATCTGTTTATAACTCGCAGAAAGGAGCAGCTGCGGAAAGCCCACCAGCTACACCACCATCAGAACCGTGT
The DNA here is from genome assembly GCA_034641835.2 of Pinus albicaulis. Lineage (NCBI taxonomy): Eukaryota > Viridiplantae > Streptophyta > Pinopsida > Pinales > Pinaceae > Pinus > Pinus albicaulis. Next base: position 738,932,065 of record CM076580.1, read on the forward strand.
AAGGATAAAACTTCGCCCGAAACACCGCCGCAAGGATACATGGTAGCGCACTTAAAATTACCTATCTTTAAAGGAATGGGAGATGAGAACATGGACCGATTTTGGTTTTTTGCAGACTCAGTATGGATGGCGCAAGGTGTGGTGAGTGATACTATGAAAAGGGTGCAGCTATCCTTGGCCTTCGAGGAGAGAGCACTGGAGTTGTATATGCGGTACCTATCTCAAAACGGGAGCGCATCCATTCAAGATATTAAGGATGCCCTGAAACAAAAATTCTGGAAACCTAAGTCCTACTCTCAGATCGTAGTAGACGTGAAATATTTCAAGCAAGGAACAACTGAGTCTATGTGGGAAGCTGATCAACACCTAAAGAAAGCTAACAGAGAAGGAGAATTTAAGCATGACAACAGACAGCATACGGAATGGTTCATCGCTATGTTACTCCCACACCTACGTGTACCTATGAGCCACTATAATTTTGACTCACAAGACAAAGCTTTGGAAGCCGCTATGAAACTAGAAGCTACGCCCAGGATAGATACTTCATTAGGAGTACAAAAAATCCAAGAGAAGCTCGGGGCAATGCACATGGAGATTCAGGACCTACGATAGGAATGCAGAATGGAAGCTGGCGCAAAACTATGGTGTCTACAATTTCAAGTATCAGGGCATACGAAGGACCTGTGCCCAAGGTACCCAGCGTCAAACGAGGGACCCAGCCCAGGAAGACGGAGCCCAAGTGGACCTGTGCCCTGGTGTGAGGATGGTCGCGTAGTTGGGTTGCATTATACCAACCGCTACCCTCATTCAGGCACCAACGTTCTCGGATAAAACCAACCCTGGTGTCGGTTCTGTCAGTCGGTAGGGCATGATGAGCAGAACTGTTGGACCTATGATCTAGTAATAGATCAGGGAGATGTGTATAAGGTACAGTCAGACCCCGCCTCACCAAAATCCCCCGCAGGCATGAATGGCTCCCCCTCCGGAAGCAGGGAAGGAGGCCAAAGTGGGAGCGTAGGTCGGAGCCAGGGCCAATCGATCTGCTATAACTGTGGAGACACAGGGAATTTTTTTAAGGATTTCCTGAACCCTACGAGACAATCCTATAGGTATTGCAAATAGTTGGACCATATGCTTGAAGATTTTCCAGTCTTGATAGCAAAATTACAGGAGCAGCTCCCACCTACACAGAAGGTGCAGAGGGTTAAAACTGAGCTAAGGGGTAAGGGCCAAAGCATAAATGTTGTCACGCACAGTGGAATGGCTACTAGAGGGATTGAAGAGAAGGTCGAAACTGGAACGCTAATCCGCAAGGCAGTTAGTAAAAAAGAAGGGTTGGACATGGATAAAGGGAGGTAAATGTTTATGGAAGCTCGAAGGGACTTCCTCGAGACCGAGGAATCTACATCCCTACTCCCTGAGGGTCTTAAGGCAACTGAGGAGGTCAAATATTTCCTACAGGCATGTATGAAATTGCTGCGAAACCCAAGGGTAGTGCAAAATCTGCAGGCTTTAATAGATAGTTGCGCAACGTGCTCTGCCATGTCCCCCGATATTAGGGATATACACAAATTTTACAGGTATTAGAAACGCACTGGGAGGGAGATGCAGTTGGCAGCCCAAAGCGGTAATTACGAGATGGATTAGGTTATCTTAGACCTCGGATCGGACGCCAATGTATTAACTAAACAAACCTGACAATGAATGGGTGAACCTAAGTTGGAATGGTCCTCTATCCAGCTACACATGGCTAATCAACAAATTTTCATACTGTTGGAAAGGCTATCAAGGTTTATGGTAGATATCACAGGAGTAAAGTTTTGGGCTAACCTTTAAGTCATTCAAATCGTCGAGGATGCAGACCCCTACCCTACGCTACTAGGATTAGATTGGGCCATCGACATGGGCGGTATCATTAACTTGAAAAAAAGAAGCATGGTGTTCGAAAATAATGGCACAAAGGTAATCATACCATTAGATCTTACGGAAGGTAAACACTACACGGAGCCAATACCCAAGGAGGAAGATGTGGACTATATCTATAAGCTGACTATGCAAGATGCGAAAAACCCAACAAGGGATGAAATACTTTGTGGGGAAGGGGATACTGAAGGCTTATCTGATCTCGATGAGGAAATAAAGACTTGGCAGAACCGGTTATGTGACGTCTATACGTTGTGTTATATTCAAATCACAAAAAAATTCCGTTGTGTTTCCTCAGAGGTAAGGACCCTGACAGAACCAGGAAGTGGCAGTTAATGCGGGCCAACCCTGGGAAAGGGCCAGGCTGACCTGCGAGCAAGTAGCATTATAATGCACTCTACACCAGCCATAGGTTCAGGAAGCAGAGCTCTCATACATCTGGCCACCTCTAAAACAAAAAACAGCTACGGTTAAGACAACATACTCTGGCAACAACCCCCCTTAAAACCTCACTTACACAGAAATTACAGGCCAAACTGAAGCCCGAAATGCCTCTGGAAGTCTACACCCAGTGCGCCGCCCTAGTCACCGATGCGAAAAATGTTACTTCGGGGCAGATTTCCTAAGGTGCCCAGCTGTTGGAATCAGCCATGCAACTCTGGACTAAGGTCCAGTGCGATCCGATCCTTCATGAAATCAATCAGGACTTATGCCAAAAGGAAGAAGCTTTCGAGTAGGTCAACGCTATGCTGCCCACTTTGGTACCTACCCAGCGCTTGGCACGGTTAAAGACTAGCAATGATCTCTAAGATGAGATTGAGAAACTCCGGCGTAAACAGAACATCATGGCAGAAATTCTGAAGCCTTAGGTTTCCATAGCCCTCCAACTTTCGCAGGATATTGATGGCGTGACCAAGCGACTTCTTCAGACCCTTGAGAGTGTCACCGTGGCAACTGAAGGACCAACCTCCCAGAAGCTGGTAGACCTTGCACAGAGTGCTGCTGCCCAGAGTCAAGAAGTGTTACCTCCACGGATCACCGCCCTTACTAACTTACGTGCGCAGATAGAGACCGCACCACCACAGTGACTCGGGATGAGTCACAAGATTGTGTTGGGGGACTGTTGGAACAGGGTCTCCTACGAGCTGTGAAACTGATCAAATTTTGTATATTTTTTATTATATTTAGTCTAACATAGGGGTTTTGGGGTGGGTCAAAGCCCTGAAAGCATTGTAATGGGTCAGAGGGTAAACTTGGGGTCCGAAAACCACAGTTTGCGGACTGTAGGAAAGTTTAGGCTAGATTTTTATAAATAGAGGAAAATTTTGAATTGTAAAGAAAGAAAAAGAAGGGCTATTGATGTGAATTGGGGTTTATTAAGTCTGTTTGGGTTTTTGGGGAAGGACTCCTGCTGGCTGTGTGCATGGAGATCCAGAGTCCTACTGTGTGCGGACCGTGCTGCTGTGTGTGCACGCTGGGACGAGTATTGTAAGAGGGAGTTGATGAATTGATGAATATGAAAGGTTGTTTGAGAACTGAATCTATGTGTATTGTTTATGAAAATAATTGGTGATTGTTGTCTTATGCGTATTCTATATTCAGCTGTGAACGTTCTATGTAAGTGTTTTACTACATCTAGATTTGTTTTGTTCTGTTTTATGAAATATTGAGCTACTATCTTAAAAGTATATGATTATTGAGCACCATAGTATAATCGAACTTACACATGTGGATGTGAAAAGAGACCTATAATTCCTTCTCGAGAAGATTTGGACATCTCGAGGCAGGACGCAGCTCTGCTTTCCTTACATGTCCTTTCTTAGGGTGTGGAAACCTGGTTCCAGCACCCACCCATACTACTTTGGGTGAGACTTTGACCTACGCAAGTAGGTCACTGTTGAAAGGGCCAGTAGTAAAGGGGTTTGTTGGCAAACCTTGAACTCCGAACTTGGGTCAGGACCCCTCGAGCCAACAAATGGATCCGTTGCCGGGACCTGGAGAATTTTGAGAAAGGGATCGGGTAATGACAAGAGAGTACTAGAAGCCTGACAAATAAGAAGAGAAGGTTTGAGTGGATGTATTCCAATCTGAATGAGGGTACGACGTGAAGCGGTAAATGCAATCGAACCAATCAAGAAGGGGGGGAATCTGTCTATAGCCCACGAAAAGGAGCAGCTGCAAAAAGCCTGCCAGCTACACCACCATTAGAACCATGTAATGATAAAACCTCGCCCGCAACACTGCCGCAAGGAGACATGGAAGCGGACTTGAAATTACCTATCTTTAAAGGAACGGGAAATGAGAACATGGATCAATTTTGGTTTGTTGCAGACTCGGTATGGATGGCGCAAGGTGTGGTGAGTGATACTATGAGAAGGGCGCATCTATCCTTGGCCTTCAAGGAGAGAGCGCTAGACTGGTATATGCGGTACCTATCTCAAAACGAGAGCACATCCATTCAAGATATTAAGGACGCCCTGAAAAAAAAATTCTAGAAACCTAAGTCCTACTCTCAGATCATAGTAGACGTGAAATATTTCAAGCAAGGAACAACTAAGTCTATGTGGGAAGCTGATCAATGACTAAAGAAAGCTAACAGAGAAGGAGAATTTAAGTATGACAACAGACAGCATACAGAATGTTTCATTGCTATGTTACTCCCACACCTACACGTACCTATGAGCCATCAGAATTTCGACTCACAAGACAAAGCTTTGGAAGCCTCTATGAAACTAGAAGCTATGCCCAAGATAGATGCTTCATTAGGAGTACAAAAAATCTAGGTGCAGCTCAGGGCAATGCATATGGAGATTCAGGACCTACGATAGGAACGCGGAAGGGAAATTGGTGCAGAACTATGTTTCCTACAATGTCAAGTATCAGGGAATATGAAGGACCTGTGCCCAAGGCACCCATGGTCAAGCGAGGGACCCAGCCCAGGAAGACGAGGCCCGAGTGGACCTGTGCCCTGGTGTGAGGATGGCTGCGTAGTTGGGCTGCATGATACCAATCACTGCCCTCATCCGGGCACCAATGTTCCCAGAGAAAAGCAACCCTGATGCCGGTTTTGTCGGTCGATATGGCATGATGAGAAAAACTGTTGGACCTATGATATAGTAATAGATCCTCGAAACATGTATAAGGTACAGTCAGACCCCGCCTCACCAAAATCCCCCGCAGGCGTGAATGGCTCCCCCTCTGGAAGTAGGGAAGGAGGCCGAAGTGGGAGCGTAGGTTGGAGCCTCGGCCAATTGATTTGCTATAACTGTGGAGACACAAGGCATTTTGTGAAGGATTTCCTGAACCCTACGAGACAGTCCTGCAGGTATTGCAGACAGTTGGACCATATGCTTGAATATTGTCCAGTCTTGATAGCAAAAATATAGGAGAAGTGCTCCCACCTACACATAAAGTGTAGAGGGTTAAAACTGGGTTAAAGGTTAAAACTGAGCTAAATGAAATTGAGAGCACACAGTCGGACTCTGGATCTTTATGCACACAGCCAGCAGGAGTCCTTCCCCACAAACCAAAACAGGCTTAATAAATCACAATTCGCATCAATAGCTCTTCATCCCCCCCCTTACGATTCAAAATGTTCCTCTATTTATAATAATCTAGCCTAATATTTCCTACGGTCTGCAAACTATGGTTTTCGGACCCCAGGTTTACCCTTTTACCCATTACAATTCTTTCAGGGCTTTGACCCACCCCAAAACCCTTGCACTATACTAAATATAATAAAAAATATACAAAATCAGACCAGTTTTGCAGCTCGTAGGAGACCCTGTTCCAACAGTCCCCCAACACAATCTTGTGACTCATCCCGAGTCACTGCGGTGGTGAGGTCTCTATTTGCGTACACAAGGTATTGAAGGCGACGATTAGTGGAGGTAACACTTCTTGACTTTGGGTAGCAACACTTTGTGCGATATCGACAAGCTTTAGGGAGGCAAGGCCTTCAGGAGCCATGGTAACCTGCTCCAATATATGTTTGAGTCACGCGATGGCATCATGAGCACCCTGAGATATCTGCAGGGAAACCTCGCCCCATGGCTTCAAGTGCTTTCTGATGACATTCTTGGCGCATCGGAGATCCGCAATCGTGTCTATGAAGGCATTGCTAGTTTTCAAGAGTTCCAGACCCTGCGCAAGGATGATGGAGGGCAAGGTAGCTTCGATCTAATCAAAATCAGCTTCCTTCTATATTAAGTCATCCTTGACACGCCGAAGCATCGGATTGAACTGGACCACTGTCCAAAGCTTCATGGCCACCTTGAGCAACTGAGTACCCAGAGTAAGCTCTCCTTTAATAATATCCGTTGCCTCCGTTATAAATGCAACCTGTCGTGCCCGTACCTCTGGGGGTATGGTAGGCTATGCTTAGGCCTGACACGCGGTGAATTGGCGGGCCATTCGGGTCTTGAGGGTTTGGAATTCAGTTTGGGACACCTTGAGTGCTGCAACCAAGCCTTCTATGGTAGCATGGGATGGAGCTGATGTCAGGATTTTCATCAGGGAGTTCTGTGTCAAGCTGTTGACCCACTATTTCGAGTTGCTGCTGCACGGTCTGGTCATGATGATGGATCTCTTGCAGCACAGTGGTGTGTAAATCCTGTAATGCCTCGCGAGGCAACTGTGCCAAGTCTACTTGTAGTTCCGTAGCTTTCGTGAGGTGGTCACCGACCAAGATAGTGCGAGGTAGCGAACAAATATGGCGTCCGCTGGCACGTATACTGGAACTGCAGAGAAGTCGTAGCATATACCTATATCGCTTCATCCCCTAGGGGGATGGAGTATCCTTTTTAGTCGTCCCTTTCATGCGCAGGACTAGCTGCGACTCGACTGCATGAGTTTTGATATCGAACTGTGGAAATTGTGTACCATCCTTCGTGGCATCTTCCGAGGCCGTCTCGCTGGGGCTTGCAATCATCCCAGGGTTGTAAAGGTCGGGAACTCCTGTCATGTAGCTTTGGTGCCATTTTGCACAGGGTTTAAAGTCAATTTTCCCTATAGGGAGCCAGAGGGAAATCATATTATCAATCTCGGCATCCCCAAACCCTCTCAACACAATTTCTACAAGCGTTGGACTAGTAGGTGCCAAAGCATTCAGTAGGTTAGGGGCTGCCATAGTGTTAGAAAAATTAAATATTACAGAGCAATGCAACACATAAAATATGCGGAAAATACAAGCACACAAAACACATAAAACCAGAGAGACACAGATATACGTAGTTCACCCAGTTTGGGCTACGTCCACCCCGAAAAGCCAGTCCTTCCTTTCTATTATCCAGCAAAAATGAGGAGACAAAACCTACAACAGATCCACTGTAATATTCTCTGTTCTCTCTCACAGTCCCCATATCTGTTTCCCGCTCAGAGAATACACATACAATACATAGCCGCAATACAATACCCTCATAAAAGATAGGGGTTGCCTTCTAGGGAAAAAAACCCTAAACTAAACATAAATTCTACTGTCAGATCATCCGCCTAATGAACGGCCTAGATTGACTAGAAATTACTATACTTTTACAAGGAAATTTTACATCTATTTTTGGCTTTGGGGGCGCTGCCCAGAAACCCCCGCCGGGGGACCGCTGGCCCCTGGACCCCCCAGCTGGGGGGGTAGGCCCCCGTGGATCCTGCGGGGGGAAAAGTCCCCCTTGCACACCCCCCGCGTGCAAGGGTGTACAATTTTCTTGGGGTATACATCCAGCTATAACAAGGATCTCTGAATCAGGAAGAAAATCAGGCTCCACACCCAACAATCTCCCACTTGGAGACTGATTGTAGCAACTCCACCGCTACTTCATTTGCTAGACAATGACTCCTCTTTGGACCTAGCTGTTCCTCATCTTCATCATCATCCTTGAAGACCAATTGAAACTAAGCACATTTTCAATTTCTCCTTGGTTACAACTTTTGTTAGCATATCTGCAGGATTCTGGCTAGTGTGTATCTTTTCCAGCTTCAACTGTCCATCTTCCAATACTAACCATATGAAATGGTACTTGAGATGTATGTGTTTAGTCCTGGAATGAAATGCTGAGTTCTTTGCAAGATGAATGGCACTTTGGCTATCACTGTATAACGTGCCCATATCATGCTTCTTACCCAATTCACCCATAAGCCTTTGTAACCAAATCATTTCTTTACTAGCCTCTGTAGCAGCAACATACTCTGCTTCTGTTCTTGAAAGTGCAACAACACTTTGGATTTTTGAAACACAACTGACAACTATTCCACCTACAGTAAATACATATCCTATAGTGCTCCTCTTGTTATCTCTGTCACCTGCCATATCTGCATCAACATATCCCTATAGAGCAATGTTTGAACCACCAAAGCATAATGTTTGATTTGTGGTACCTCTCAAATATCTGAGAATCCATTTTACTGCCATCCAATGTTCTTTTCTTGGATTATTCATGTACCTGCTTACAACTCCCACTGCATGTGCAATATCAGGCCTTGTGCAGACCATTGCATACATTAAGCTTCCAACTGCTAATGCATATGGAACTTTAGACATATAATCCATGTCTTCTTGGGTCTTTGGGCACATCTCCTTACTAAGTTTGAAATGGTTAGCAAAAGGTGTACTAACTAGTTTTGCATTGTGCATATTAAATATTTTCAACACCTTTTCTATGTACTCATTCTGAGACAGTGTTAATTTGCGATTTTTCTTGTCTCTAGTTATCCTCATACCAAGGATTTGTTTTGCAGCTCCCAAATCCTTCATTGCAAATGAATTTGCCAATTTTCTTTTGAGCACATTTATTTCCTGCATGTTAGATCCTGCAACAAGCATGTCATCTACATACAATAACAATATAATATATTTGCCATCATTTTGCCTTTTTAGATAAACACAATGATCAGAGTGACATCTAGTATAACCTTGTTCAGACATAAACTTGTCAAATTTTAGATACCATTGCCTTGGAGCCTGTTTTAAGCCATACAAGCTCTTCTTTAACCTACACACCAATTTTTCTTTCCCTTTGACCTCATATCCTTCTGGTTGCTGCATGTATATCTCTTCCTCCAAATCTCCATGGAGAAATGTTGTCTTTACATCTAACTGTTCAAGATGCAAACCTTCCGCTGCTACAAGACTTAAGATAGTTCTGATTGAAGTCATCTTAAAAACAGGAGAAAATATTTCATCAAAATCAATACCTTTCTTCTGTGCAAACCCCTTCACCACAAGTCTAGCTTTGTACCTCTATTTTCCTCCATCTTCTTCCTTCAGCCTGTAAACCCATTTATTCTGCAATGTAGTTTTACCTACAGGCAACCTAACTAAGTCCCAAGTCTGGTTATGCATTAAAGAGTCCATCTCTTCATCCATCGCTAGCTCCCACTTCTTCCTGCTTTCAACCTGCATTGCTTCTTCATAACATTCAGGTTCACCAGAATCAGTCAATAATAAATAATATAATGAAGAAGAGTATCGTTCAGGGGGTCTACTTATCCTGGTAGATCTTCTAACACCACTTTCAGGTGTTTGAGGTGCCTGTTTCTGTTGTGGTGGTTGTTGCTACTGTGTTTGTTGATTATTATCATTTTCAGGCACCTTTACTTTTTCAGTTATCTCATCAAGAACCGCGTATTCCTTGCTTTCTTTTTCCTGTTTCTTTTCCTGTAACTGATTCTTATACAAGACCTTTTCATTGAATATTACATCTCTGCTCTTAATGATTTTGTGATTTTCATAATCATATAATCGATAACCAAAATCATTAGCACCATATCCAATAAAGGTACATTTATTTGATTTTGCCTCAGGCTTTGTTCTATTTTCTTTATTAATATGGACAAAGGCCTCACAACCAAATGGCTTTAAAAAATAGTAGTTTACCTTTTTACCTGTCCATGCTTCCTCTGGAATACCATCATCCAAGGAACTTGAAGGCCCTCTATTTATTAGATAAACAATAGTATCTATAGCATCTGCCCAAAATTGTAAAGGCAATCCTGCATGCAATATCATGCACCTTGAACGCTCCATGATTGTTCTGTTCATCCTTTTTGACACACCATTTTCTTGTGGTGTTCTTGTAACTTTCTTCTCTCTACGAATTCCATGCTCTGAACAGTACCTATAAAACTCTTTGCTGCAATATTAACCTCCATTGTCTGATCTGAGACACTTTAACTTCTTTCCTATCTCAATCTCAACCAAAACTTTCCATTTCTTGAAAGTATCAAATACATCAGATTTATTTTGAATACAATAAATCCAAGTTTTTCTAGTTGCATAATCAATAAACGTAACATAATAGTGAGAGCCACCGAGAGATGATACTTGAGCAGGTCCCCATACATCTGTATGCACAAGCTCCAATTTTTTTCTCTTCTTTTCTTTCCCAACTCTGAGAAATTTGACTCTCTTTTGTTTTCCATAAATGCAATTCTCAAAGAAATCCAAATCAACATTCTTTAAACCTAGCAACAAATTTCTTGAGTGAAGAATCTTCATCCCCTTCTCACTCATATGTCTGAGCCTATGATGCCATAATGCTTCATCTGATCCTTTGGAAGTTAAAGCATTAACAGAATTATAAATACCATTGCATAAATACAATGTACCAACCTTTTCACCTTTCGATATTACCAGGGCTCCTTTGGTGACCTTCCAAGTTTTATCCATGAAAGTTGTAACACAACCTTCACTGCCTAACTGCCCTATTGAAATCAGATTTTTCTTTAGATCTGGAATATGCCTTACCTCCTTCAATAGCCATTGCTTTCCATTCTGCTGTTTTACAAGAACCTTACCCATTCCAACAATTTTACAGGGTTTATCATCACCCAAATGAACTTTTCCAAAATCTCCTTGAACATAGTCATGAAAATATTTCTTATCAGGTGTGGCATGGAAAGAAGCCCTTGAATCTACAACCCAAGAATCAGTAACATTTTCAAAAGAAAGAATCAAAGCATCTTGTAACACATCACCTGTCACATTTTCTTTATGATTATTTTCTTGTTGTGCATCTCCTTCTTTCTCTTCCGAGATCTACAGTCTTTCTTTAGGTGTCCTTTCTTTCCGCATTTCCAGCACACTATCCCCGATCTGGACTTGGATCTGCCTTTCCTTGATTTACTACGATATCCCAAGCTCTTTCCTCTTTCCATTCTTCTTCCCCTAGACTCTGCACTCAAAGCATTACCCGATGTCTCACCGGAGCTTTTCTATCACATTTCCTCGCTAAGGATAGCACCAACAACATCATCAAACTTTAAAGTACTAGATCCAGAGACAGAGTTACTAATGGCCATTACTAAACCATTCCAACTCTATGGAAATGAGCACAAGAATAATAGAGCTCTACCTTCATCATCAAAGTTTACCCCTATAGAACTTAACTGACTGGTAACTGTATTAAAATCATTCAAATGGTCTGCAACAGATCCACCTTCTGACATCTTCATATTAAATAGTCGTTTCATAAGAAATACCTTGTTTGAGGCCGAGGGTTTTTCATATAGTTTCGCCAACGTCTGCATCAAACCCTCTGTTGTTGTTTCCTTCGAAATATTGAAGGCGATTGATGCCGCAAGGCACAACCGTACTGTTTCAAGTGCCTTTCTATTGAGAATGTTCCATTCTACGTCTGTCATGGCCACCGACTTCTTTTATTTTCTGCTCAATGGTAGGTACAGATCTTTCTGATACAGATAATCTTCCATCTGCATCTTCCACAGTGGGAAGTTTTGGTCATTAAATTTCTTGACCCTAAACTTAGCATCTTCCACCATTGCTCCCACTTGAACCAGAAACCCTTCTTTCCTGTGAGTTTATCAGCCAAATATACCTTCGGCTTTGATGCCAGTTGTTAGAAAAACTAAATATTACAGAGCAATGCAACACATAAAATATGCAGAAAATACAAGCACACAAAACACATAAAACCAGAGAGACACAGATATACGTGGTTCACCCAGTTTGGGCTACGTCCACCCCGAACAGCTAGTCCTTTCTTTCTATTATCCAGCAAAAATGAAGAGACAAAACCTACAACAGATCCGCTGTAATATCCTCTGTTCTCTCTCACAGTCTCCCTACCTGTTTCCCACTGAGAGAATACACATACAATACATAGCCGCAATACAATACCCTCATAAAAGCGAGGGGTTGCCTTCTAGGGCAAAAAAACCTAAACTAAACATAACTTCTACCGTCAGATCATCCGCCTAATGAACAGCCCAGATTGACTAGAAATTACTATACTTTTACAAGGAAAATTTACATCTATTTTTGGCTTCGGGGGCGCTGCCCCCGAAACCCCCACCGGGGGACCGCTGGCCCCTAGACCCCGTGGATGGGACAATTCCCCCCCGCGTGCAAGGGTGTACAATTTTCTTGGGGTATACATCCAGCTAAAATAAGGATCTCTGAATCAGGAAGAAAATCAGGCTCCACACCCAACACATAGCAACAAAAGGATAGGCTTCCCAATTTGGAAACTCGCAGACAGTGGAAGTGGGTTGATGGGGTATGACCCAAACGCTAAAGATCCAGACAATCAAGTAGTAGAATAACAGAGGTAGATTACAGAGACAATATGGAGCCCTCAGTGGAGTTATCCTGTTGTCATTATATTGTCTGTGGCTATCCAACGGTAGAGTAAATCTAACTTGAAACTTACCATCAAGCAACCGATAAAAACTCACCATAAATTGCCGCATTTATTGCCAGCCACCCATTTTTCGTAATTGTAGGGTTCCCTTTTTACCAAAGTGCAGTGTTCTAATGGTCATTATTCGCACCTGAGGGCTTTCCCACATATTTACTGACTTTGGATGATGCCTTCATGATGCTCGCGTACCCTGAATTAAAGCCGATGCTAGGTGTGTTGTAATGCGATTCAGGTACCATTCCAGCAACTTGGTCATCATACGCATCTCGTCCAGTGCCGCAGTTGGGATATTGTGGGGATCAGTCTTTCCTTTTGTCAGGCTAAGGCTCCAGTATTCAACTATGTGTGGTACTGACGTTCCCCTTGATCTGGTTGCAATGACCAGGTGTGATCTTCCCTCAATTAAGGCGTTCATGTGTTGCAGAGCTGCATCGAGTGCTCCTGTGCCACCTTCCACCCTAAATGTCTACAGAAACTCATCCTATAAATTCTCCCATTGGTGCATGCGCTGATGCTGCTCCACATATAGATACCATGTAGTTGGACACAGTCCTAGGTCATGGATAAACAGGTGAACCCGTTCGTTTGGGGTTCTGTCACCCCATTGTGTTTCCCATGCAAGTAAATATTTGTGTGGGTCTTCTAACCCAAGGAACTTTTGGATCCGTCTTCCAGCTGGGGCTCCAAATCGTAGGATCATCTTATCCCGAAATTCCTCCCAATTAAGAAATACCTTCCCATGCGTATCCCACCGACGCGCAGGCTCTCCGCGCTGGGCTAGCTGAAGGGCCCCTAGCCTACGTCCCTTAGGGACTTTTTCTTCGAATGCATGTAAAAATTCCTTAATGTCGCCCGAGTCCCCAAAGTAGGGTAGGTCTCTTACCTTGACAAAGATGCAGCGGAAGTTCCTTGTGACCCAAATACATCATAGTGCCTAAACCTCGTGCAACTGGCCTTGCCAATTCTCCAATTCCCCATCAGAGTTGGAAAAGAATTCATTGTCTTTTTCCCAGGAGAGCACTCCTTCCGCATGGGGTTAATCTATTCCTCGTCCTGTGTAGTCAACTTGTAAATGTGATCTACTTCCTCCTCATCACGTGCTAGCTTGGTATACCGCGCACCTTCCACGAGATCCAGTGGTACTATTACTCACGCACCGTTATTTTCAAACACCATGTTGTGCTTTTTGAGATTGATGACACCCCCCATATCTATAGTCCAGTCTAGTCCCAGGAGTGCAAGGTAGGGATCCGCATCTTCCACGATTTATATTACCTCAAAGTCATCTTGGACCTTTACTCCTGCAATATCTACCATGACTTTTGGTAGCCTTCCCAGAAGGATGATCTTTTGGTGATTTTCCATGCACAGCTGGATGGTGCACCATTCCAATTTAGGTTCTCCCATTCACTACCATTTTTTCTTAGGTAACACGTTTGCATCTGATCCGAGGTCCAGAATAACTTGATCCATCTCGTAGTCACCAATCTGCGTAGTCAGCTGCATTTCTCTACCAGTGCGTTTTTTATACCTGTATAGTTTGTGTACATCCTTGGTCCCGGAGGTTGGATCGGGCCGCACTGCGCAGCTATTCATTAATTCCTGAAGGTTCTCTATAGCCTTTGGGTTATGTAGCAGCTTCAGACATGCCTATAGAAAGGGCTCAACCCCCTCAGTTGTCTTGGGGTGTGTTGGTACCTGTGCAGTAGCTACTATTCTCTGAGCGAGGTCCTGGTTAGCTAGGGCCATGGTCTCTTGTCCCCTCTTTATGTTCAACCCTCCTTGACAGGTCAAAGGATCCCTGGCAGCCTCTTCCTTCGATCCCTGAGTGACCATCCCACTGCGTGTTATGACTTTCACACTTGGGTCTATGTTCCTTAGCTCGGCTTTAACTCTCTGCACATTCTGCATAGGGGTGGGCTGCTTTTCCTACATTTTTTCTATTAATATTGGGAAATATTTGAGCACATGGTTCAGCTGTCTACAATATTTGCAGGATTTCCTAGTGGGATTTGGGCATTCCCTTGCAAATTTCCCTATTTCCCCGCAGTTATAACATATTATTTTTCCATTCCCTCGACTTGCACTCCCTCCCCGACCTTCCCTGCCCCTTGCTAGAGAGCCACCAAATCTCATGGGAGATCTTGGTGACGCAGCATCTCATTGTACCCTATACAAGTTTCCCCGATATATCATTAAGTCGTAAGTGCGATAGTTCTTCTCATCGTGTCCTACCGATCGGTAGAACTTGCACCACTGCTACTTCAGTTCTGGTACGTACACACCTAGCCGAGGGAAATGGTCTGTATCATGTAGCCCTGCTACAAAGTAGTCATCACACCATAGAACAGGTCAGCTCGAGTCTGGTTGTGATAGGATGGGTCCCCCACTCGCTCTGGGGCGGAGTGGACTAGGTCCTCCTACCTGCATGTAATCTGCCAATAGCGGGCATTGATCCTTAGTATGGCCAGATACCCGATATCGTATGCACCATAGATCTATGCTAGCTCCTTTTCCTCATTCCTTTTGCAGGCTCTGAATTTCCATGTGCATAGCTCCGAGTTACTCTTGAATTTTTTGTACTCCTATCGAAGTATCTTCTCTGGGCGCAACTTCTAGTTTCATAGCAACTTCCACAGCTTTTTCCTGCGATTCAAAGGTTTGGTGACTCATTGGTGTATGCAGGTGGGGCAGCAACATAGCGATGAACCATTCCGTATGTTGTCTATTGTCATACTCAAATCCTTCTTCCTCGATTGCTTTCTTCAATCACTGATCAGCCTCCCATACAAACTCAGATGAACCTTTCTTGAAGTCCTTCACTTCTGCTATAAACTGAAAGTATGATTTTGGCTTTTAGAATTGTTGCTTCAAATCTTCCTTAATGTCTTGAATAGACACACTCCCATTCTGAGAGACGTATCGCATATACCAGTCTAATGCTCTATCTTCGAATGCCAGGGACAGCAACACTCTCTTCACCGTATCATTTGTCACATTTTGCACAGTCCATACGGAATCTGCAACAAACCAAAATCGGTCCATATCCCCCTCTAGCTAAAAAGAAGTATGAACTTACCTCCATCCCTAGAACTCAAAACATCCTTGCCAATGAACTTTCCTTTGCTTCCAACACATGCCAAATACCCCATGCCAATGAACAATACACTGTCAAAGTCAAAAACTGGCCTACAGTACCTGACGAATAGATTATTGGCAATTGTTTGAGGGTGATAAACAAATTGATGATTTTCTGCAATTTAAGAATGAATTTTCAATACCAAAACTAAGTTTAGAGCATGAACAAGTTTTCCCAAATGAAGAACTAACACCAAAACCAGAACCATTTCCTTCTGCTGATGTAAATATATTAGAACACTTTTATGAGGTAGAATTTTCTAGGGACCCAGATCAAAAGTATCTTGAGGTTTTACAATGCAAATATGACTCATTACCGAGAGGTCTTACCCCCTTATAAGAGATGTTTGACTTCAATGATGTTGCTAGGAAGCCAAAAATGGAAACCACCGAAACTGATGTGGAAGAATGCAACATAGGCAGCATAGAAAAACCCAAAATGATCAAGCTATCAAAAACTCTCCCTCCTCACATAAAACATAAATATATAGAGTTTTTCAAAGAGTCTAAATATGTTTTTGCATGGGGTTATGAGGACTTAAAGTCTTATGACACAAGAATTACTCAACATAAGATTCCTCTCAAGGAAAATCAGAAACCATTCAAGAAAAAATTGAGGACCCCATCCTAGTGCCTCTAGTTGAAAAGGAAATAAATAAGATGTATGATTCTCATATAATAGTCCCACTTAGGTACTCAGAATGGGTTTCTAACCTTGTGTCAGTAAGAAATAAAATAGGGAAGATTAGGCTGTGCATAGACTTTAGAAACTTGAACAAAGCTTCCCTGAAGGACAACTACCCTTTACCCAAAATGGATCATATACTGCAAAGGTGGTAGGTTCTAAGAGAATATCATTGCTTGATGGCTTCTCAAGTTACAATTAGGTACTAGTACTACCAAGTGATCAGCATAAAACCGTTTTCACAACACCTTGGGGCACATTCATGTATGTAAAAATGCCATTTGGGTTGATGAATGCGGGGGCTACTTTTCAAAGAGCCATGGACATAGCTTTTTTTGAAGACATAGGTTACTTCATAGTCATATAACTTGATGACATCACTGTCTATTCTAAAAATGATGAAGAACACCTAGTTAATTTGAGAAAGTTTTTTGAGAAGTGTAGGAAGTATGGCCTATCTTTGAATCCTAATAAAACATTGTTTGGTCTTCAAGAAGGAAAACTCTTAGGCCACATCATTTCTGAAGAAGGGATATATATATAACCTAAAAGGATTGAAGGTATACTACAGATCAGCCATCCTAGAAACATTAAAGATGTAATATTTCATTGGAAAGATAAAATTCCTAAGAAGGTTCATACCTAACCTTTCTGAACTCCTAAGAAATATCACAAACATGCTAAAAGGAGAATTAGGATTCAAGTGGACCACAGAAGCCAAAAAATCCTTTGAATTGGTAAAAAAAGCGCTTACCCAAACACCAGTTCTAATCAGCCCCGACTTTACCAAGTATTTCTTCATTTTATCCTTTGCATCAGAACACATTGTTGTTGTTGTATTGCTTCAAAAGAACATGATGGGACAAGAACAACCCATAGCCTTCTTCAGAAAACCATTGAGGGATGCTCCTCTAAAATATAACATCATGGAGAAACAAGCCTTTGCCTTGATCAAAGCATTGAAAGACTTCAGAGTTTACATTTTTCACTCCCATGTTATTGCTTTTGTTCCACATATAGTTGTTAAAGACATTCTGAATCAGGACCCTGATTTTAAAAGGGGTAAATGGATTGCTATTATCTTATAATATGATTTAGAAATCAGACCCACTAAACTGATTAAAGGACAAGGACTCATAAAACTCATGGATGAATCAAATTTTCAAGCACTAGACATGAATATGATTGATGCATTAGAGGGAATGGAAGAGTTCACAGTTCCACTCATTAAAGAATTATTTTTGAATTCATCTTGGTATGCTGATATTTTATATGTGTTTTTTTATCTTAATTCTCCTCCTACTTTATCCAAAAAAAAGCTAGATTCTTGAAACAAAAGGCTTTAAATTTCTGCATTTTAGATGGAGCTTTGTATTGGAAAAATTCTATTGGCATCTTGCTTAAATGTTTTCTTGAAGATGATGCAGATAGAATTATGCATGAGTTTCATGAAGGAGAGTGTGGAGGTAATTTATATTGGTAAAACACAACCAACAAAATCCTTAGAGATGGTTACTATTGGCCCACTCTTTTCCTTGACACACACAAGCTAGTTGCAACTTTCCATAAATTCCAAATATTTGATGGCAAGAAAAAAAATCCTACCCTTTCCCTTGCATCCTATAAGTGATGAAACTCCTTTTCAACAATGGTTTTTAGATTTCATTAGCGAAATCCACCCTGCCTCATCTGCCCAACACAAGTGGATTCTCACTGTTACTGATTATTTCACCATATGGATAGAATCCATCCCTTCAAGGAATGCCACTGACTTAGTCATCATAAAATTCCCTGAAACCAACATCTTTTCCAGTTTTAGCTGTCCCAAAAAGATCATCACCGATAATGTTGTTGCATTTAAGTCCAAAACAATGGTGGACTTTTGCTACAAATACCACATCACACTAGGGCACTCTACTACTTATTACCCTCGAGGTAATGGGTTGGCTGAGTCATCTAACAAAAATTTGGTAAACATCATCAAGAAGTTGTTGGAAGAGAACAAAAAATCATGGCATAGAAAACTGGTGCATGCACTATGGGTTGATAGACTAACAACTAAGAAATCTATCAATATGTCTCCCTATCAGCTAGTATATGGGATGGATGTCGTTTTTCCAACGTCGTTGGGAGTTCCAATTATGAAGCTTCTTCAAGAGGTGAAATCAGAAGAGAATGACATGAAAAGGAGGCTGAACCAAACCATTCATTTGCAGCATTCAAGGGAAGAAGTTTACAAAAGAACACAAGCAGTGCAAGAGAATATCAAGAATATCTTTGACAGAAGGACCAAAGCCAATGACTTCCAGATTGGAGACAAGTTGCTAAAATGGGATTAAAGGAGGGAGGACAAAGGAAAGCAAGGAAAATTTGAAAAATTGTAGAAGGGTGCTTACATCATTCATTCAGTCAGAGGTAACAATGCTTTCTTTTTACAAGATCTGGATGGAGTAGAGTTATTCGGAGGTCCTGTCAATGGCAGGATTCTCAAGCACTATTTTTGTCAAAATTTCTAGTTTAAGGCTTTCATTCATTGTACATAACATTGCTTAATGAAAGATTAAAAAAAAAACACAAAAACAAAGAAAGGAAGAAAAAGAGGGTAGGAAAAGAATAGGTACAACCCCATACCCAAAAAAGAGTACTACTGAAAGTGTGCAAGCCTAAATGCCACTACTATTGAGAAAAGAAAGTATTTTTCAGTCATCTAGCCTAATCATGACTGAACATGTTCTAAATATCTGCTGATAGGTTAGTGAAAGAAGACTTGTCAAATCCTTTAAGCTTGTCTTGTCAGTAGATTAGATTAGGAAAAAAATGTTGGTTCTCAATGCTCAAATCTGAACCAAAGGAAATGAGAGGGATGCCTAACAAATTCTAAATCGCAACCCTCATGTTTCTATTTTTTATTGTACAAAAAAAAATTATTTTTGCAACTTGTCCAAATGCCACAGCCCATGGAAAATCAGATTGCTCAATCCTGGTTTGATCATGTTTCAATTTCGTGTCAGCAGGGTAGAGAATAAAAGTTTGTCAAAAATCTTAATCTTGACAAATGAGTAGACTAGTTAGAGAATAAGAAGAGTTAATTAGCGAAATATTAACTCTTCGAAGTGATAAGTGTACGAGTAGATAGTTTTTTATGGTTTCAAAAGAAAAGAATGTCAAGGGTTTGCCAGTCCAAGTGCACCTAAAAGAAGAAAAAAATGTTAGGAAAAATAGGATGGGTAAGTAGAAGTGAGGTTGAAGCAAACATGTCTTTTTGATTTTGAGATCATAGCTTCAAAATAACATCAGCAAATGAAGGAAGAAGGACTTGCAAAGTGCAAGTAAGGCACTAGCCTTCAAAACTCAGAGATTTGAACTCTGAGGTCCTAGACACCTCCTGAAAAGGAGCTGCCCTCCCCAAGTGGAGCCACTGTTAGTCATCAATAATTTTTTCTATCTGAAGATGACTAAGTATTTGTTATAGATTTCTAAAAACAAAATTCCCTGAATATTGTGAGTTTTAGAAATATCACTACCTTCATTATCCTTATGGAAAAAATTTCACTATTCTACCATTTTTCCATTTCATGGTCACCCTACCACTCCTAAAGGACTCCTTATGGGCTTGTGTCACTCATCTCTATCCTATTTTCCCACCTATAAACTCATTACTCCATTTTTCCCTTTCCCATCACTCCACTCCCCATCTAGGGTTACCAATCAGCCTATTTTTCCCATGTCCAACAAGTTCCTCAAGCATTGATGGTCTTAAAACTATCTCTGTAGGCTCTTTAGATAAATTAAGTACATTGGATTTTGGGTCTTCAATACATCAATTTGTCAAAAACTTTGTTTTTACACTTGAAGATCCTAAACCAGATTTCAGTCAAAGACCAAGTCAAAGAACCCTCCCACTAGGTCATTAGGGTTTCATGGGTTGTAGGGTCATAATTAGGTGTTTCAAGCACTTATTTTACTATTCTAGAAGCTAGCTCATATGTAATATAATATCAACACATGGTTGTCCAAGAAAGATAAAAAAGTATCCTAAGAGGACCACTTTATCAAGTTCAAAATCTCCAAAAGGTAAATGTGAATTTTGGCACTTTTGCAGGAGTGTTAAAATGACTATCAACAGAGAGTTGGTAAGGTAAGAGGTCTGATCTTAAATAAAGACAATCGTAGCAAGGAGAAGGGAAGCAGTTTGGTCTCAAGGAGAATAAGGTTGTTTGAGCTTGAAGGTCCACCAGTATACCAAGCAGTGATGCAATGTAGCAAATGACCTGAGGAAGACACCCCAAACCAAACATAAATAGAATTTTATTATAAAATATTGATAAAAAAGGGAAAAGGTGAGGTGAACTAAACATAAATGAATGAAATTGAAATGGCTATAGAGAACCTAGAATACAACACTGATAATTTTTTTCAAGCATTCCACACACCGAGTGTTTTGGGAAGATAGTCAAAGGAGGTAAAATGATGATGTTAAGCCTCCATGATGACAACAGAAGGAAGATTTGAAGGGACTGCTATGTGTGACATCCCAAAGTTTTCCAAGATGAAATGCCTCAGTGTCTCAAAGAGTGAAGATGTAAATAATATCAGTGAGAAAGGGAAAATCCATGTATTCAAGTCACCCACACTCAAAAGTGTCAAAAAGGGTAAAAACATGATTACAACTTCATAATGCACGCAAGAAAATGTTTTTACAGTGCTGCTATAACAAAGACCCCTCAAAGGTGTTTTAATAAGCTTATCATGACTGAATGAACAAAAGAGATTTGTTAGGTTTCAAGGTGGGAGAAAGGGAAGTTTTTAAGGCTACTGGTGTGTACAAGCATCTTAAAATTTTGCCAGGGTGATTGTCTCATTACCTCCAAAGGAAAAGATATAAAGGGTACCAGAAAAATTATAAGTCAGTATTTTACGGCACCTGCAAATTAGAAGTGGCCAAAGAAGGTAAAGGCATGATTTGAATTCCATGGTGCGGGTCAAGGAAAAGTTGTAAGGGTGTTCCTATGTGTTTGAATTCCCAAGGGCCAAAAGGAAGATGTCAACTATCAAGGTGTAGAAAGAAATCCACTTCAATGTCTTTCATATCACCTGCAAAATGAAAATGTTGAAAGGCATCAATAAGCAAACAAAAGAGTCACTTAAATATTTTCATATCACCTACAGAAAAAAGACAAAGAAATATCAGTGAAAAGAATGAAAAGGCTCAAAAACATTAGAAAGTGGGTTTGCAAGGATTAAATTTATTTTCCTAGACTATAAAAGGTCATTTCATTCCTCATGTAGCTCATTATGCACTTACAAAATCATCAGAGCAGTCAAGGAGAAAAAATGTGAATTTTCTAAGGCAAAACTGGGCAAGTTTACCCGGTGCTGCATGTTCAGGGCAGCGCTACGCGTTTGCCCGACAGGCCTGGAAAAAAGCGTTGGAACTGTGCGCCTGGCACAATGCATGACAGCTCTATCCGAACCGACACCCCATGCACTCGGGCACTGCACAGTTGGCCATGAGGGCCTCCACACCAATTCAACACTCAAAGAACCCTTCAAATTGCCTGCCAAGTGTCCTCATAGCATTTTTGAAAGGTAAGTGGATGTCATACACCCCACCAAGCATTTAATGGTTTGTAAAATAAGGAAACCCTAAGGTGAAAATCTAAATTTCATGCCTAAGAACACTGATTAAGCCTCCCTCATCTGTCTATAAGGGGAATATCAGTGAAAACAAGGGAAAATTGAGGTGGTTACATTTGATTTGAGACTGGTCATCCATCAAAACATAATAGCTCTGTCCCTTACACTGCAAGAAGTTTTACCTTACATTACTCTCTCTTATTTCAAAAATTGACATAAATACAAGGTGTGTCCAAGCAGAGCTTTTTCAAATTAGTAGGGGTGGTCATCAAGTTTGTCTTCCTTTAACTCTCACTCACAGTCATATACCTTTACCTTCACTCATCCCTCTCACTCACTTGTAAAGGGTTTCCATTTCACCACCATTCCAATTCCTTTTTCAAATCAATTTCACAAGCAGAGCTAAGGGTTTCAAGGGAAAAATTGTCAAAATGTCAAGGGAAGGTAACAGTGATAGCGATGAGGAAGGCAAGGGCCAATAAGGCATCATCACAGAGGTGGGATGATTAACAGGTTTGAACCACTAAACACAGGGAACTTAATGCATCTCCCCTAACTGTCTCATCCTTCCAAAATGTGGATTGCTATCAATTTTGTGAGGAAGTACAACAGGTGCATAATCACCCCGAGCTGACTAGGCTCTTCATCCTTAACCTACATGAGAAATAAGTCAATCCGATAGTGGTAAACTTTGAGTTTTCATTAGATTCCATTGATATTTCCATTGGGATACCTAGTCTTGGTGAAAAGTGGTTCAAACAGGCCAATTTAGACATAAGCCACTATGAGCCATTCCTTAAACCCAGATACAAAGACTACAACAAATCCATATTTCCTTTCTCACATTTTCTTGAGAGGTATGCTCCCATGATGAAGGTCATATGAAATATTTTACTTGTGAAGGGATATTCTCTAGGCTCTATTCCTATCACATCAGATTCCTCATGCACTTTACTAGGATTAAGATGCTGCATTTTCCCTACTACCTCTACAGGAGTATTTCCAAAATGTCTTATATTGTACAAAAGAGAGATCATTCACAACAAATGCAGAGCCTTTTTCACCACTCTCTCATCAAAATGGTTTTGATGCATCAATTGGAGCAAAAGGGTATTCCATGGGAGGTTTTCATTGCCCATGAAGTGTTCACCAACCCACAGCCTCATCCTCAGCAAAACATGCCTTCATCACCTCATCCTCCTGTCCATACTCCTCCATCATCTCCTGATGAGCATGTTTCACCATCCACCCATATACCTTCATCTCAAAACAACCATCCTTCCTCACCCTCTCCCAATGCATCAGACAATGATGGAAGTGACAATGAGCAATCAAGTGACCATGAAGGAGAGGGTAATGATCAAACAAGCAGTGAAGTAGAAAACAATGAAGAGGCAGAGGAAGACAATGACGAAATGAGCCATGGTTGAAATAGGTCAGAGGAGTTTGATATCATTAAAACAAATATTAGTGAGGCAGAGGAAAACAGTCAAGAAAACAACAGTGCAAAAATCAGTGAGGAATAGAGCAGAAATCATGATGGCCATGATATCAGTGGAGATAATGATAACGATGATGGTGATGTTGATAATGATAAGCGCAACAAGAGTATCAGTGATGAAGCAGAGAGAATGGAGACAGATGATAGCAGCCATGATATCAGCCATGAAAACCATAAAGACATCAAGAATATCAATGATGATGATAGTCATGACAGCAGCCATGGTGAAGACACCAAAATGAGAAAAATTGAACCTTTTTCTTTGAGTTACCAAAGAGAAAGTAGGCATGTGTTTGCTGCCTCTAAAAGGCAAGGGGCCATGCCTTCCACTTCAATCAAGTAGCTGGACAAAGGCAAAGAGAAGGTCATAAAGGAAAAGGAAGAAGTCCAACATGAGACTGAGCAGGAATTTGAACTCATTCATGTTGAAAGTGATGATGAGAATGAGGCAAGGGTCTCGAGAATGCTGCTCAAAGGTAAGGATGCCCAAATCAAATATTTGCAAGCCAACCTAGCTAGGGCCAGGAATGTCATCCACTATTATGAGATTGAAAATAAGCACTTGGAGGCACAAAAGGCCATTTATGAGGTTAGGGAAATCAGAGCCAGGAAAGAGGTTGAAAGGACCAAGGTTAGGCTTGATGAAGTCTTGGGTGTTTTTTATGAGAGTGGGGATGAAGAAGGACAATTGTCTAGAAGAAGGCCAAGAACAATGGGCTTGAGGAAGGACTTAGCCAAGGAGAAGGACCAAGAAACAGCATTGGCAGAGAAACTCACTCCAAGTGAGCTTCTTTCCATGGAGATTGAGTATGATCGGGAGCCTTGGTTAGAGAGGGCTAACACACACTTGGAAGATCAGCTATAGAAGACTCAAAGGGAGCTTGGCCTTCAGAAGAAGATGGCTAAGCACTATGCCTTGAGAAATCAAATTGCAAGGGCCAAGCTCAAAAGAGCCCTTACCAAAATTCAAGCTCTCAAGGAGGCCAAAGGAAAGAAAAATCTTGAAATCTTAGTTGATGCTTCCCTACAGGCATCCTAAACCCCATGAGGAAGATAATTGCAAATTTTGGCAAGTTTTTGACATTTTTGGTTTTTGACTGATTTTAAGGGCCAAGGGCGTAGCACCCTTGGCGCTTCACTATTTCTACAGGAATACATTGAAGGAAAAATTTACATTTTTGGGTTACTTGGGCCAAGGACATCACACTTGCCAAGTTTCAGCTCATTTGGAGCGGCCAAAAACATCCAAAATTTCACCTTTCTACCATGTTTTTAGGGCTAGCATTGCACCCTTAGCAGCCTTAGGAGTTTTGATTTTTGAACAGGTAAATTAAGTCCAATCAGAAAACCAAGGGCAGTTTTGGAAATTAGACTTGACATGATTTCCATCGAGCCATCACAAATCTCATTTCGACATCAGGAAGGCCTTCAAAATTCAGCTGCAATATGACCCTTTTTTCTTCGTGCAGGTGTTGTGCCCTTCGACCTCACTGCTGCACCCTTGTGTGAAAAATTCAACAAAAGACACTAATTTATGGAAAATAGATATTTTGTGGATTTTTGGGAAAATCACTCCAAAATTAGGTGTTAGGAGTTATATTTCATTTATTGCATTAGATATTTTATGCGTTGGGCCTTGCATGGTCTCTTTGGACATAAATGTTATTTATGAGTATTTATGACATTTTTGGAACCCTAGTTAGGGTTTTGGTCCTCTTTGATTGTTAAATACAACATTGAGGTCTCATTGTACATGTTGGAAGATTATTGAGAGTAATACATAGACTTTGATATTGAAGAGAAATTTGGCTTTGGTTTTTGTGGATGGTTTCGCTTTCTTGACAATGGAGAAGGCTTACTTGTAGGATCCCTGAGCATAGTTAATGGTGATTTGTTCCTTATTTAGTTCTTGGTTCTCATGTTATCATTTTTTTCCATCTTTCTATTGCATTAGAACAAATGTTTTAGGCTAAGAAATGTTGTTTAGAGGCACCTTAGCTATGTTTGTTCTCTATTTCTTCTATGTTTTTCTCTGCTATGTTAGTTTAGAGAATTCTTAGTTGCTATCTAGATCCACTTATGCTTTTTTATATTAAAAATGATTCAATGAAGCAAATTTCAAAGTAGTTATATGGTTAGCCCTGCTCTTTTCCATTTAAGGTCTTTTACTTTGATGTTTTGTTGATTAGGTTTAGCTAAAGAGGTTTATGATTTTCCATGCCCTTTTGCTCATCTTAAATGGTTTCTTTGGAGGTATTTGTAGTTTGATTAATGAATTTAGGAGTTCCCTCTTCTTTTATCTCTGCTATATCTTTATCTTAAATGTTTTCTAAGCTTGAAGGTGAAATCACTAGAATATTTACAAGTTTCTTGCCTTCTATAGTTCACTGGATTTTTGTCTTAATGCTTTCTTGCTAGGGTTTAGTCAAAGAAGTTATTGGTATGCCCTGTATTTGATTATTTCTTCATGCTTAGTAATCTTAAAGGCCATTCTTTTTAAGGTATTTGTTGAAGGATTCTTAACTGCACCTTTTCACCTACTATGTTCACAAATTTGATGTTCATTTCATTCACATAAAGCCTTTAGATCCATTTGACTTTGTTATATTTTCCCTGTGATACACCCTAGACCTATTGATTAAACTCCTCAAGCCCTTTGTAGACTCCATATCCCAATGGCTTAACAATCTCTCACTCTATCTAAACTACTTGACAACCTACCCAACCAACCAAACAAACAAACAAACCCTAAAACCTAAAAGCTATCAAGTTACACTTTTCATACAAACATAGAGAGAGCCCTCTCTGAGTCCACGAAGGCTAGGTCCTAGGACTCAAAATATTAGTCTGATGTTACCCCTATACATTTGGTCTTGGCAATCTAACAAATTACGGGGACCTAACAATACATAAGACCAGGAGTACTCATTTTCAAAGTAAGATGAAGAAGCAAAATTTGTGAGTCGATTGAATAAAGGTACTGGTAAGTATAAAGGAAAAACTTCCATTTAAATGATTTAACTATGGAAGAGTAGGGAATTTTGCCTCAAAATTTCCATTTAAGAAGGAAGAGAATACGCCTAAAGGTAAATAAAAGAATAAAAAAAAAAAATGAAGAATGAGAAAAGTTTTAAAAAGAAAATATTTTTATAGACAAGAATATTATAGTTATTTTAATGATACAAATGATTATTTTGATGAGGAAGTAACTAGTGAGTTCATGATTATGGTCCCAGAAACCCAATCCAAAGAACATAATGAGTGTGATTTAAGCGAAGAAGAATAAGGTGAAGTAGATACTGAGGGGGAGTTAATTAGTTCTCTAGAAGAATAGACGAAATTGGTAGGCTCAATAAAAAGAATAAGAAACAAAAATAAATCCTAATTAAGTATGTTATATAAGGTCCTAAGAATAAATCCTAATTAAGTATGTTAAATAAGGTCCTAGGTACGAAGAGATTCTCCTTTTAAAAGTTAAATTATAAGAGGAAAAAAATGTGGAAGGTATCTTGTTACAACAGTTAAAAGAGAAAGACAAGGAATGTTAGAGATTGGAAGAAGAAGAAGTTTCTATGAAAAAGAAACTAGAGAAAACATAGGTTGAGTTGAATATGAACCTTTAAAAAATTAATGGGTCTGAAAATTTGGATGAGATACTGAATGCTTAGATATCTCCACTTATGAAAGCTAATTTGGGCTATGAAGGAGAAACCAATGAGAATAAGATTGAATATAAAAACACCATTAGATTTGTTAAAGATGTCACAGGAAATAATGAAAATCATTAGCACTCAACGAATAATGATTTCAACAACACAACTAAACAACAATAAGGCAACAATGCACCTCAACTACAAAAAAAAAAAGATAAATCCCCCTCAAGAGCAGCAAATGAAAAATCCTACTTAGAAACACTATAAAATAAGATATGAAAAAAGATGACATTGAGATACTAAAAACCTTATTTCTTCAAATTACAAAATTATCAAATACCAGGAAGACCATATTCAAAAGCACCATCTTTTCTCAGGTATGAAAAATGCTTCTATGGATGTTGTTATTTATGCAAAAAAAATTCCACAAGGCTATGAACTGCAGAGCATATGCCAGAAGGAATGAAACAAGAAGTATGAAAGGAAATTAAGTGAGCAATATATTTGTAAATGTAAGAAAAAACATGAGCAGGAAAAATAATTCATTTTCCTCGCTTTTTGATTTCAATGAATGTTACTATTTTCATAATTTTGGAAATAATTCTTATGAATTTAAACTCATAAAATTCAGACTACAGGCACTGGAAAATCACAGGACATAGGAACCAATGTAGTGGAAAAATAAAAAGGAAGATAATAAAATGAGTAAGTGTGACCTAGTTCTTTATGCTCAAAACTAGAAAAATCAGTGGCATGTGGAAAATGGTATAGGCATATGGATAGAGACAAGAGTAAGTTATTGTCTCTAGATGAAAACAAATTTGGAAATATCACTTTCAACTATGATGTAGCATGAAAAATAAAGGGAAAATGTACAATAAAATAATGGAAAATGAAAGGAAAAAGTTGTATTGTTCTCACATGGACTGAAACATAAATTGTTGAGTGATGTACGACATAGGTTACGATGACATCTTTAGAGTTCAGGAATGTTAAGTAAGGTAAAATACAATTGGAAAGATATTAGCCAAATGAATCTGAACAATTAACAATGCATATGTTCTGAAGGAAGACAATGAAGAACTCCATTTGGGAAAAAAACATGAGTGTTGGTTGTGGCATAAAATACTGGGGCATTTAAACTTTGATCATATCATCATACTCAACAAAAAGGGATTTGTAAGAAGCCTGCCTAAGATAATGAAGCCACAAAACTCTATCTACAAGTCATGTCAAGAAATAATCTTACGTTCCTTTCAAAAATAAATATCAACTATTAATTAGTAAACCACTACAACTATTACAAATGGATATGTGTGGGCCTTCTATAAAATAAGCACCTATAGGTGAGATTTACTTCATGTTAGTGATTGCTAATTATTATAGACTAACATGGGTAGTCTTTTTGACAAATAAATCATCTGCATTTGAGAAATATAAGGTCTTCAAAGCATTGGTAGAGAACCAAATAGATTGGAAGATAATGTGCACACGGTCAGATAGAGGAGGAGAGTTTACATCACATGAGTTTGCATATTTCCATGATGAAGATGGAATAAAGAGGAAGTATACCATTGGAGACAAAATATAGCAGATTGAAGTTGCTTAAATATGGAATACTTTAAGACAAAAAATTTCTAGATCTATGATGCATGAAAGGAACATATCACATACCTATTGGGAAAATTCTAATCACACAATGGTTCACCTACTGAACCAAGAATATCGCAAAACTAACTGTGATAAGACACATTATGATTTATGACATGGAAAACTTGCTTCAATCAAACACTTCAAAGTGTTTGACAATAAGTGTTATATTAAAATAATAATGAGAAATTGAGAAAAATTGATGTTAGGGGAGATGAAGGAATATTCCTGGGGTACTCAACGAAAATAAAAGGGTACAGGTGATAAAATAAAAGACTATATAATATTGTTGATTGTATAGAGGTGAAATTTGATAAGAAACTACTTATCAAGAGAAATAATAAATGTTTCATCAACCCCCTAGATCAGCCAATCAATGAAGAATCAGAAGAATAAGTTGAATATGTACAGGAAACATAGACCCATTCGAAAGATGTAATATCCCAAAATGGGAAAAGGCAGTAATACAAAACACAATAATTATAAAGTACAACAATGCACAAATAAAATGAATACACCATAAAAATAGACAGAACAACTGAGTCATTTTATTATTTAGGAGGTGAAAATACAAGTACAACTGTTCTAAAAAATAGAAGCACTCAAGCCAACAAAGAAGGCTAGAGTGACCCTGAAGTCCTCCCAATGAAGGCATTGCGTAATGACTGATTTTCTTGAGGCCATACTACGTTTTCCCTTCTGTAAATGTTGGAAATATAACTACTGGATGAAAGGTAATGCGTAGATTAGGCTCTTCCGTAGTTCAAATGATGACGAGATTTCATATCCGAGCTTTGTGATGAAAACCCAAAATAACCCAGAAAGGATTTCTAGATTAGACAAGTTTGGAAAATCACTTTCCTAGGGTTTGCAATATACAGCTGTTGGGTATGCAGATCTATGGCATGAACTGAAGGTAACATGACTGCAACGATATACAATCAGCTCAATGCATGAAGGTCTCATCCCTCCTCCTGATCTCCAAGCTAGAAGTTTGATATCTAGCTCCTCCTTCCTCCTCTCAAGTTGCAGTTGTTGAATACACAACTGCTGGAATGGAATGTGCTATCAAGGGGACTAAAGCTATAACGTATTGCTAGATAATGCAATTCAGCTCAATATTGATGGAAAAAATCTCTCCAAAGTGAGGGTATGGTCCCTCACATGATTCCCAGTTGAAAATATTGGAAACTGCCTTCCTCCACTAGATCTAGAGGACTAGACTGTGCAATTCCTAGGGGAAGTGCTGCTGCACGGAGGTGTAAAATGATAGCCTGATGCCGAATGTCACACTAATACTCTTGGAAGACCAAACTAGAAGCACAATGTTAAAGGATGAACCCTCCACCGGTTTCTTAGATGAAATTCCAAGAATTACCTTCCTCCTCTCAAACACTTAAGCAGGAATGCGTAATTCCTAAATCTGTGTGTGTTGTACAGAGGGGATGAATTTGGCACCAATGCCTGGTAATGAATGGATGCTCAAAGAAATCTTTCCAGAGTAGGCACTCGAAGTCCCTCATGGGTAAGGGTGGGATTCCTGCTCAGGAACACCCGTGTGCTAAAAAACACTACAGACTTAGCTAAACAACTGAAGCATGAAAATAAATGTCAAATGACAATCCAAGATCTAAAATCCAAATCATGAATGCCTCTATGGTTGCCTTCACCTTCTTTTTATGCTTTGTGAGCCTCCCCTAGCCTTGGCCCACCTCATTACTGCACTACACATGTGGCCACTAGCCTCCATGAAGATTGCGTTGTCTCTCCATGATATCCATCATCTCTGCATTTAATCTCCACTCTCTCCATCATCTATGCATTTAATGATCCACTTCCTCCACCACTTCATCATTATTTCTCTATGATCTTACTTTTATTCCTCCATGATCTTACTTTGACTCCTCCACTATCTCCATGACCTTCCTCATTAATGGTGCATGATCTCTAGTCTTCCTACATTAATAAGTTGCTCCACTACTCCATAATGCCAATCTACTATCTAAATAACCCACATAAACACACCAAAAGTGGATTTTATTCATATATGGGGTTTATGCGTCCCTCCACCCTTTTATTTACTTAATTAATTAAGAAGAGTAAGAACTCTAATATTCCAATAATCTGATGGAAAATTTGGAATATTATAAAATAACCCTCTAAGTATGTACAAAAGAACCATCCCAAAGATCAAATTATTGGTAAGAAGAATTTAGGGGTCCAAACAAGAAGGAAAATTGTTGAGACGACAAATCAAGCTCAGATTGTTATGCTATCCAATATTGGACTGCTATATATGTACATATATATATGTATATATATATATATATATATACATATATATATATATATATATATATATATATATATATATATATATGTATAATTTTTTAATATTTATTTATTTATTATTATTATTATTATTTTTTCTAAAGAAAGTGAAGATGAACATTGGATATATGCCATGAATGAGGAATTTGACCACATAGAAAATAATGAGACTTGGGAGTTGACATCAAGACCAACAAACAAAAACATCATAGGCACAAAATGGGTTTTCAAAAATAATTTGAATGAACAAGGGTAGATTGTTAGAAACAAAGCCAATTTTTTATGTAAGGGTTATGCATAGGTAGAAGGGTTATAATTTGAAGAAAATTTTTCTCCAGTGGAAAGGCTAGAAGAAATCAAAATGTTTCTTACTTTTTTCTATCATAAAGACTTCAAAGTATATCATATGGAAGTGAAGTCTACCTTTCTGAATGGAAATATTGAAGAAGAAGTCTATATAGAAAAACCTGAAGACTTCTATATATAATTATATATAATCAATCCATTATATAGAGGTCATTCCTAACCATATGTTAATTTAATATTATTATTAAGTTATATTTTTTAAGCTAAATTTTTTCATTCATTTGTCAAAAAGATACATAACAGTTTAACTATTTACCGTTGGTCTGCCACTCAGAAAACCAGACCAACACTTGAAGAGTAGTGAATTTTCTAAAACATGATACATACATCATATCATTTATAACATAGTTTAATAAAAACCAAAGTGACTAAATGTCTGTTGAACCCAACTAATCTATATATCCCTAGCATAACAAAGTTATTCTATATAAAAATAGTATATAAAAGACTGAAATTTTTAGCAACAAGAGGGTGCATGCCTCTATGAGGATGAAAAAACATTGATTAGGTCGACAAGGGTCCCTGGTGATGTATGGTTTTTTCCCTTTCCAACAATGCTTCAATCCTAGCTAGTCGGTTAGTGATATTCTCGTGTTCCAAGCTATAGTATTTGTGCTCCATTTGTATTTCATCTATTTTTGTGAAGATATTGCATGCATCATTGCATTCCAACAAATTTTTTCTTAAAATATACTTCATGTTTAAATATAACTCAATTATATAAATATATTAGTTTTGGAGCCCCTCTATGTGGTCTAGGTCAAGCACCAAATCTTCCATGAATGCCAAAACCTCTTCATTAGTTTTCCCGTCACGATCAACTCTTCATCATCAACCTAAGAAATTTCTTGTTGGATGGAATTGGGGGTCTGTGAGCAGTATCTTAACACAAAATTATGAGCTCAAAGTTTGTCGCAAGCACTCCCCTTAATCTGAGAGGCAGAGCCTCATTGAGAACTTGCACATTCGAGGTATAAAAACAAACTAGCTGAAGAAAAATTATGTAGGGTAATACATAAGAGAGACTGAGAGTAACGAGAGGGGAAAATTCCAATAGAAGGGGGAAATCATGCTATACCCATGATGATGTAAAACCTAGATTAAATTACCGACAAAACGAGTAGGGGAGCTCAAATAGGGGGGACCTTTATTTATACAAGGGGTAGGAAGATCAACCATGGATAGTTTAACCAAACATAGTGAGGACCAAATTTTCGATTGTAGGAGAAAGTGCCCAAAATGAAAGCTTAAAACCATGAATTCTAAAATTTGTGTAAAAATATGTTTGTATTCAACTGCTAGAAGGTGGATATAGAACCATTCATTTTTAAACTTGAGGGAAATACCAGTAAGATGGTGGACCAGATTTCCTCGAGGTGTCACCTTATTTCCTAGTTCCATGTCAGATCCATTCTTATGAAGCTCTTGGTCAATGTAGTCTATCTTGTAAAGAAGTTTGGAACCATTTTATTTATTTTAAAACCCAAGTCTCTTTGATGGAATCTACAAATTCATATTGGGAAAGAGATGAAATTAGTACATTTTTTATGAAGAAAGTGAGAAGAAGGAAAATGTAACTCATAGCCACTTTTTCAATCCTACGGATAATCTTGTAGGTTCCATAAAATTTGGAGCTAATTTCTAATTCTTCTTTTTCTTGAGTGTATATTGCCTATAAATTTGTCATTTTAGAAATACCCAATCACCCTCCTCAAATTTTTTTTCACTTTGATCTTGATTTGCTTGCTGCGTCATCCAATTTTGCACCATTTGAAGGTTTTCCTTAAGAATTTTCATTCAGGGTGTTTGTTAACCTGATATGTCCCCTATCACCTATGCCTAACAAGTCTAGAATTTGACTCCTTTTAATAGTGATTTGGTGGCTCCAAAAAGGACAAGTATTAAGTAAAAATTTCTTACTTTATGATATGGTTTTAAATGGCCCAATTTGATAATGAAATTTAAGATCTTTTTTACTTTATAGTGTGTGTGGATTCCTAAGACATTCCACTTGCATCAAGGATTTTCCTTCCTCTCAAGAAAACATATTTTTCTTTATAAATATATTATAACAAAACATTCTTAGAATGGACTTCTATGAGCTCTCCTATTGTTTTCTAATTGTTGATTCATAGCCATACAAGTATGAATTCATCAAAACAGGTTGACGAGTTCTTGTGGATGATTTCTTGAAATATATATTTGAAGATTCCTTAAATAACAACATTACTTGATTCTTTAACTTCACTCAAAGCATCATCTTCTACAAGGTCATAAAGTCCCACGAAGAATTTCATTGTCCAACCATCCAAATTAGGTGTCTTCCCTTTGAAAAGAGTGTACTACTTGATGTTTCTCTCAATTGTAGTATCATGAAGCCCACTTTTGAGATATTCTGATCACATTGTATTCTTTGAACCTTTCTTGACCATCATTAAAATAATTATGATGGGTTTTATGAAATTGATTGTTTGTGGAATGAGTTGGATGATTAAGTATGTGATATATTCTTATTTAGCTATGATTTCATGATTTTATCCATGTTTAAAGTTACACTAACCCATTGATTAAATATGTAACATTTCAAGGAGGGCTTGCTCCAACATTGCATGTAAAGAAAGGGGGATTGTGTCTCCTCATCAAACTCCACCCCCCAAGGCATGAAATCCATCATGATACATTAAAAGTTTCAACTAAGAGAGGGTAATTTAGGAAGGTATTTGATCCCTAGAAAATAGGTCCCTAATTATAGGGATCATAGAAACATAAGTCCTTTAATAAATGACTAACTCAAGGGACAATATATACAATTTTTTAGGATATCTGTTGAAATCTTATTCATTTTTTTTTAGTGATAAGATGATGAAAATCAAACAAAATTAAACTCAGACAACACACTCTTATTAGTCACAAACAAGATTTTATTTAATTATGAATCTCAAGACTTTCCTTGATTTCCCCAACATATACATTACATTCCTATTTATTTCCAGAGGAAGGAAATATCCCATAATTCAAAGAGACAATTCCTCTCCTATAAAAATTGGAGGAAGTTTAGAGGAGTCCTCTTAAATTTAGGTTCCTATATTTAAGACAACCTAAGAAAATATAATTAGTTCTGATTACATAGAGTTTCTAGAATTTTACATAATCTAGTATTTCGTAAAAACTTCTTAGACTTAGAAAAAATTAAATAGATATATTTTTTATAATAGAAAGATGCTCCTACATCACACTCTTGGGGAAAAAAATTCTTCATGAACACCCATTCATAGATTATTTATTGTTGTTTCCTTCACTTAGAAGTTTGAAATGATTTGGGTGTAATTGTCAAATAAAATGTTTTCTTCAAATATATTCCTCCTCGATCCCAAGTCTGATTTTCTAGATGTATACTTGGTTCGCTTCTCAATTGAACTCTAGTGTTATGGTTTGGAAACTCGAATTCTTCTTGAAATTGGGAAAAATATAATAATATTGTCTACATAAATGAAGTCTTTTCATGATTTGTTTCTTTAGAATTTATCTTCAATTTGTTCCCATCTTCTTTAATTTCAGTTGTACATGAAGCAAACATGTTAAAGAAAATAATTTGTTTATTAGGCTTCTGAAGCCCATTATTAGCCATCAAAATCACTCCCATGTATATAATTTTCAGGACAACTTGAAAGAAAATTGTCTTCTTATTCATTTTTTCTTTCTTCCTTTCTTCCACAAATATACATTCCACTATCTAATTTTGTGCCTCACATGCATTGAATTGTACCTGTATCGCTTGCTTATACTCATCCTCTCTCAAAGCCACAAATACCTCCTCTTCCACAACCTTCTCACAAAAATATTTGCTTATATCAATTTGAGGTTTCTCACATAAAAACACCATGTTGTCTCTCAAGACAACCCTTTTCTCTTCATTTTCATGTTATTTATCTTTTACATATTCATCACTACTTCCTCCTATCATAATATATTTTTTAAAATTTTCTTTTGTAGTAGATATTACTAGATGATCTCTCCTTGCTCTCGTCAAAAATTCACTGGACAATTCATTAGTCATCATATTATATTGTTCATTTAACAATATCCGATTTTAAAAATTCAAATAAATTACCTCAACAATTGTCTTTGTCTTATTAGGCAATGTATATCATGCTTCCTATTCAATATAATGCCCGATTGAGTATGAAATTCCTAATAATTCCCATATTTATGCACTAAGAATTAGGTGCATGTAATCTAAATTATCCTCTTCTATTCTATTTGGGAAATCATTTTTGTTATCGTATTTATTATCATAGGATAAAAGGTTAGTGTATCTACTAATTGTTTTCCTTTATCATGTATTCCCATTTTATGGCCTATAACTAAATCAAATTCTTCTTTCCATGTTTTAGTCTTTTCTAATTCTTGGCATGATCGTTATCTTTTAACAATAACCATGTCTCTTAATAGCCTAAGAGTTTCATTGATTTGTGCAACCCAATTAATTTGTGCAACCACCTACCACCATCAATCCCCACACTCATTTTGAGTGAAGCCTCTCGCTTCTCTGATCCTATGATGTATTGACCAAAAAAATCTTAAGTACAACATATCGTGATGGACTAAAAATCAAGTGCATGTATCTAAGTTTTCCTCTTCTATTCTCTTTGGGAAAGGTTTTTTTAGACTCCCTTATTGCTTGAATAAATCATTTCCTTTCCATGCATTCATTGGGTACATTGTAACTGAATTTTAAAACCTTAGCATAGAATTTATGTGAATTACTCTCTAATTTATTTGATATTTGTTCAAAAACATAATTGAAGTACAATAAGGGAAAATTAAAGGGTCAATAATAATAAAAAAGAAATAATTAGAAGGTATTTTTCTTGACCCATAAATCCTATATGGTTGGCGATTTAGAATCTTAGCTACGGGGTGGTTAAGATGGAAGCCAAATTGAGGTCAACCTGTTGTTCGCCTATTTGACCATGAGTTGGATTTTTCCATATCTAATTATTGAGCATCGTAACCAAATAAATTAGGGCTGAGTTTGGACTACCTACAACTTATGGTTGGAGGCTTAGTTCAATGTGGGAATTATGACATCTAAATATTTGATAACAATATTTTTAGAGTAAGGATTCAAATAAAACACCTCTAAGCATTGAGAAACCTTTGCACCAAACTTGTTTGAATTGAGATGTTTTTTTTTTAACTAAATATTCTCTATGTATTAATTGAAGCATTGTTAATAAAAAATTTATAAAAAAGACACATTGCTAATGTAGCCTCCATTGTCTGAAAGAAAATCTATTCAAAATTTAAAATTGTGCATTGTCTTTGGCCAAAACATATGTAAATAAGAGTCACTATCTGAAATTCCAAAATCAAATTAGACACCAAATAAGAGCCACCACCATATCATAAAAACACTAAGAAATGATCATACGTATGATAGTGGAGGCTAGTCATGGTCATATGGTTTAGAGGCCCAACTTCTCCAAGGGATTAGCATCTATGGACTATATAAGTTATGGGGGAGGCTAAAGAGACTTCAACATTTCTTTTATCCTTATGAGATAAGGGACCAACTTCTACCACATTTTTTCTTTTCATATACCTATTTATCAATGGTTTAGAAACACATCCTATCACCCCTATGTGAACTTCCTAATAAAGGATGGGAAAATCCATATGGTTCCTTATAAATTGTGCCAACAAGTCTACCCCAAACACTAAATTTTTTTTGGAGGTGCTCCATTTGTACCCTTGTCTTTTGAGCTCATGCCATGGTCCACATATAAAAATTATCACACATGGTTGTGCTATCACATCATGAAAGCTTCTTGAATATTCCACTAAATTAAATAGCTTCATTGTGCTTCTTCCAAATCTAATAGATATCTTGCAACCATCCAAGCATAATGTTCTCTAGATATATTTTTGATTATAAAAGAGTTGGTTTTTTATTTTTTATTTTTTTCTTTTTTTGAAAAACTTGTTGACTATTGTATGGTGTCAATGCAAGCCAAGGGGCATATCCAAATATTTGTATTGTTTGTTTTTAATGGCAGCCTAGGCCATGCAAGCTTCTCTCAGTGAATATTTTTCTAAAAAGTGCCTAAAAAAACCCATATATATATATATATATATATATATATATATATATATATATATATATATATATATATATTATTTTTTTATAGAATATACTATTTTTTATTTAAAAAAAAAAAACCAAACCATAATGAAATGATATATCCCAAGAAAATATTTTTCTTAACAATATTGCTCTCTTTAATATCAAAGAACAACTATATTGTTAATACAAAAACCCAAATCTACACATAAAAACTTAAATAAAAAAATAGCCAAAATAAATACTTTAAAATTCCCACTCACAAGAATTATAATAACTTATAATTTACACATCCAAATATATTAATCTTGAATTCACCAAAAAAACATCTCATAATTAAAGTGAAAATTACAAACAATAAAACATTACAAATTTTAAATCCAAAAAATTTACAATAAAAATAACTACATCTTATATACTTTGTAATAAAAGAAAACATTTACATCTTATATACTTTGTAATAAAGGAAAAATTGTACCTCCCATTATCAAACACAAACTTTCAAAAAAAAACTACTAAATTCAAAATTATATATCCACTAACTTTAAACCAAAATAATTAAGTCTTATAGTTAAATTTAAATGCTAAAATTTATCAAGCCAGCCATTTAAAATAAAATAAACATAAAATAAAAGACTTAATAACACAAGGAAGACTTATGCTTAATAAATATGGTACCCTTTCCTCTTTCCAAACACTATCACCATTTTTAAAGTGTATTTAAATTTAAAGATAAATAAATTAATTGTTTTTTGGGCTAACCATTTGTCTTTTTCACACATAAGAAAATAAGTTAATTGTCTAAGACGTAGATACATTTGGTAGGGGCAAAAGACTATCTCGTTAGGACCACTAACGCGTAATTAGAGGGGGTGTGGTTTTCCTTTAATAACTATGATATAGTAAAAGTGATGGTTGTACTCATTGCTAGTTTGATAACAGAATTATGAAATATTTTCCCACAAAAATTATAGAAAATAAATTAAATCTAGTGAATTATATATTATATTATTATAAATATCAATAAATATATATAAGCCTTAATGGTTAGTTCAATTGGCCAATTCGTTGTTGCTAGTTGTTGCAAATTTCGACTATTCCCCTAGGGTGAAGCCCCATAATCAAGGCTAGCCGTTTATGGGGTTTAATATCCACACACAATTCCCATGCTTTCATTTCAAGTTAAAAATAAATAAAAAATAAAAAGGTATATAAATAAACTTTTATATTGTTGGGAGTTGTTGCTAATCATGTGTTCCACTACTTTTTTGGGACAAGGATACTCTTTTGGGACAAGGCCCCATAATCACATCTCACTATCTACTAGTTTACCAACCACCGACATTTCCTGTGCTTTAATTTCAAGTAAAAAGAAAAAAATAAAAATAAAAACACCATAAAAATATATAAATATATTTTCAATTAACATTATTTGGAATAATTGGGGTAGAATGATTGTTCTCCATGCATGTATTGGATATATGCCTCTTAAACAAAATTAAATTAATTTAGCATCGTCTAATAACCATGACGACCTTGTATGAGGAAATGGGCCCAAATAAATAAGAAATAAGTTAATGGTCTAAGACCACTAACTCGTTATATGAGGAAATGGGCCCAAAGAAATGAGAAATAAGTTAATGGCTTAAGACTACTAACTGGTAATTCCAGGTGGTGTGGTTTTCTTTTAATAACATTGATGAGTTAACTTCGATGCTCTTAGGACCACTAACTGGTAATTCCATGTGGTGTGGTTTTCTTTTAATAATGATGATGAGTTAATTTCAATGATAATGGCCAGTAATGGTTATTCTCATTACTAGTTTGGAACTAAATTATGAAAGATTTTCCCACAAGAAATTATAGAAAATAAAATTAAATCAAGTGAATTATATATTATATTATTATAAATATCATTAAAGATATATAAGTCCTAAGAGTTAGTTCAAAGTGGCCTATAGCTAGATATGGATTTGTTTGATATTGTTGCAAGTTGTTGTTGATCATGTGGATTTGTTTGATATTGTTGCAAGTTGTTGCTGATCATGTGTGTTCGACTATTAGTTGGAACGAAACCCCATAATCAGGGCTGACTGTTTACCCAGTTTACCATCCACCCACAATTCATATGCTTTCATTTCAAATAAAAAAAAATTAAAAGAGCAATAAGGATATATAAATAAACTTTTGAACAATCAAAGGAAGTAGAGGATGCAGTCTCGAGAACTGGTTCGTGCTCCATAACACCTTAACGTTGGAATGCAGGTTTACTACATATCGTCAACTGCGAGAGACAAAATAAAGGTATAATGATCCACATTTTTCTTTTAGTTATTTTTTTGCATTTTAAGAATATTTTAGAATTTGATAAATAATCGAAGTTAAAAAATATTTATTGTCATGATATTATTCTCTAAACTCATTATATGTGCAGGTAAACTTATTATTGATATCCATATTTAAACACCTAGACAGGGAACATAGTTCGGAGATGGCTGAAGAATTATTCCCTCGGGATCTTCCATGGAGGCCAAAACCTCTTCATTAGTTCGATCATCATGATCAACTCTTCATCATCAACCTAAGAAATTTCTTGTTGGATGGAATTGAGGGTCTGTGAGTAGTATCTTCACACAACATTACAGGCTTAGATTTTTTCGTGAGCACTTCCCTCAATCTGAGAGGCAGAGCTGCACTAAGACCTTGCACATTCGAGGCATAAAAACAAACTAGCTGAAAATAAATCATGTGGGGTAATACATAAGAGAGACTGCTAGTAATAAGAGGAGAAAATTCTAATAGGAGAGGGTGATCACTCTATACCCATGATGATGTAAAACCCATATTTAATTACCGACAAATAGAGTAAGGGGGCCCAAATAGGGGGGACGTTTGTTTATACAAGGGGTAGGAAGATCGACCATGGAAACTTTGACCAAACAAAGTGAGGACCAAATTCTCGATTGAAGGAGAGTGTACCCAAAATGAAAGCTTAAAACCTTGATATCTAAAATTTGTGTAAAAATATCTTTTTATTCAACTACTAGAAGGTGGACATCGAACCATTCCTTTTTAAAATTGAGGGAAATTCCATCCTCGAAGTGTGCCAGAGTTAAGGAAGTGAGAGCATTCCTATGCTTCGTCATGCCACTAACAACAAATCCTCTCCTCCTCGAGCACTCTTCCTCTACTACTTTCTCTCAAACGCAATAGGGAGGCCGATCAATGGAGATACATAATGGTCTTGGTTATATTGGATATAGAGGAAACTTGTGAAGATGAGTTCGAACCCTAGAGAAAGGGATGGCTGCCAGGAAGACTATGGTTTACCTCTTCGATAATAATGGAAACAATAGGATCAAAGAGGTAATGTGAAACTGAGTGAATATCAGAGTTTTAGAGAAAGGGTTGCCACAATATTTCTTGACACAACTCAACATAACTGTTGGGCCTCGTATATGCCCATGTTTTCATCATGAAATATCACTGTTTATACCATAAAACCCTAGGTTTTAGCCTGTGTTATACCCTAATTCTGTCACTTTTGGCCAAATACTCTCAATGGTTGATTATCATCAGTTTCTTCACTTCTCTATGATTAAAGATGATTTTGTCATTTTTATTGATGATGGTTTTTGTTGAAGTACATTTATTACAGGATTCCATCGCTGAAATCCCTCACAAGCTAGTTAAATATGGGAATGTCTAATTTGGGGCTTTGGCACTTTCAGTGCGCTTTCGGAGAATCCGAGAGAGGTTATTATCAAAAATTATATTATTGTACCTCTCCATAAGTTGGATTCCACCCAGCTCATTCATATGGGTCTCTAGAAGGAAATTACCCAAATTTTCCAAATCTGTAAAAATATTCTAAACTTCCAAATTGCGCCTCAATTTCCGTGCATATGAAGGCAAAGGAAGAAATTTGGCACATGGGTTTTGATCCCAATATAGCCAATCTACTAAACCTATAGCAGTTTTGCAAACTACCTTACGATTTTGGATATATTCAGGGGGGACTAAGGCCAATTTATGTAAAATTCAGAATTTTCCAGATTTCTCAAAATCCCCCAAACAACCCTGTTATGGTCAAATATCAATTCCTTTATTCCATATTTGTCCTTAATATGTTCTAAATATCATTAGCTCTCAACCTAAGGACTAATTCAAGATGTTAAGGCTACTTTTTTTCTTTTCTTCCTTACCTTCTTTGCCCCTTTTGGCCTAATTTTGACACATATACTTCCTTTTTCCTCTCTAAGTCCCTAAAATGGCCAGACCTTCATCAACCATGGTTAAAGGTAAAAGCAGTACAAGTAGAGTTGTTTTCACTATTCTATAGCTAGTATTAGGCATTTTTAGTGATATGTTATTTGTCAACTTACCACTATGGGCAGAACAATGGATATATTGCAGGATTTGTTGATTAGCTCTATTGGCTTGGAGGAAGTAATGTCTGTTCAGACATCCTACAATGGATATGCCAACATAGGAAGCTCCAGCTCAAGTCCCAGCTCAGCAAATTCAACATCCTTCTAGCACTCTGACATAGTCAAAATTGGTGAAGGGCCAGCGGGCCACTCTAAGCATAGTGGAGTTCGATTGATTCAAATTAGATCTTGTTTTTTTTCATTATAGTTGCAATCAGTTGTAATAGAAACTGATAGTGTAATTTAGACAAGGTAATGTCAATTTCGTAGATTCCAGATCTCTGGTCTCCAATGCCTTGCTATGTCATGAAACTGTTACTAAATTTGCAATGTAAGCATGCCTATAAAGGCAGAGACTTGCCTTCTGATGAGGGAGGTTAATATACTACATCTTTCCGCTGTCCATTTACGTTGTGCTCTGGTGTTCTAAAGCAAAAATCGATTTGAAATGCTGGTGTGTTCTTGATTGCTTGAAGATTGTCGTGGGTGTGATGAGTTTCTGAAGCAGATTGTTGTAGGTGTGAATTAGTTTTTAATCAGTGCTTTCCAAAGTGTGGCAAGGCCCCACCACAGCCGGTTCAGTCCAGTAGAGTAGTTGGAGGTAATTCATAGGCACTGTGTGGTTAAATTCTTGATTGCAGCATTAATTATTTTTGCAGATCCATTTGTTTTGGTTTGATTTACATTGCCAAAGTTTCAAGGATTTGAATTGCAGAGTAATTGGTTAAGAGAATCAATTTATGTTTGGTATAGTCCACCTTTGCTGAAGCTTAGAGGATTCAGTGATTCCAATTATAGAGTTAAGTAGTTGTGAAAATTGATTTATGTTGCTGGATTTACATTTGCTGAAGCGTCCAGATTTTGGGTGATTTAAATTGCAGAGCTAATTAGTTGTGACAGTCGATGTATGCTTGATTTAAATTTTCTGGAATCCCCAAGATCCCGTTGATCTGAATGTAGGAATGCAGAGTAAATTGAATTACGATTTGGTTTTGACTTAATTTACGTTTGCTAGAATTCCCAAATATCATTGTTTCGAATTCTTGATTGCAGAAGTTAATTATTCCTCGAAATCGACTTGTGTCGTGGCTTTAATTCCTGTTGCTATAATCTAAAATCATTGCTGATTAGATGTTCAAGTGCCCAGTTGTTTGATTTTGGAAATCGATGTCAGCATTGGGTTTACGTTGCCATAGCAGAGTAAGTTTATATCCCCAGGATCAGATTGGAATGTCCTCTTAAAAACCCTGTGATTATAGTGGAAGGTGTGTTCGATTTCTCCCATAGAGACTCTGTTCCATTTGTTACCACATGTGCATCGTTCTGACTTGAGCATTGCCCAAAAACAGAGTTGAGCAAATAATCCATCCTCTCTCTATCTAAACAAATTGCTGAATTTATTTCTACGTGGATGAACAGAGTCTGGTTGTATACATTTGATTCGATCCTTTGATGAGAACATTTGGCTGAAAGATGTATTGCCAGATCGCTCTCCAATGTCAGTGCATGACAAACCAACGGTCTTACAGTTCATAATGTACTGCTCAATCACCTATTATTATTTTATGATTTATGTTTGAATCTATTTTCAACGGTGCGTTTAATATTTTTCATTGCAATGCAACTCGAAAACTCTTTTGTGCTTATCGTTATTTTTTCTGTTGGAATCTATTTTCAGCGGTTCTTGTAGTATTTCTTAGTAATTTTTATCATAGTGAAAATATGAAACTATTTTGTGCTTATTAAGTAGAACCCAAATTAATTGATTAGTGTTTTCTGAGCGTTCATATTTTATCAATAAAGATTGAACAATTGAATTTCCAGCATATTATCTTTCATATGGAAATGGTAAATACAGAGAAGCGCAAAGATTGGAATCTGACCAATGAAATAACATTTATTAAATATACACTGTCCATAGAATGTAGATGACCACCATAACTAGGCCATATTTAAAGTGCACTTGGGACCTTATTGGTAAGAGGATATTTTGTATTTACAT
The DNA here is from genome assembly GCA_034641835.2 of Pinus albicaulis. NCBI lineage: Eukaryota > Viridiplantae > Streptophyta > Pinopsida > Pinales > Pinaceae > Pinus > Pinus albicaulis. The sequence goes on from CM076580.1 coordinate 738,976,157, forward strand.
ATAAATAAAAGTACTATCAACTCGATGGTCAATGAAACTAAAAAGGACCATAACAATTATCTTCATCTTTCCCAAAAGAAAATTGAAAACCTTGGCACATATAGCTCCCAGAAAATTGAGAACCTTAGAAGAGAAGAGTATAAGAGAATAGCTCGGATTGCAAATAAGATTTAATGGTCAACTGTTCCTGTGTGTTGAATGGTCCTGTGTATTAAGTGATCTGCATCTCATTTATGTGTGCATAGCTTAGATTGCTATAGGTTCTTTTTGGGTCTTAGTTGGCAAGTCACGAGGAGACCCTGTGTTGATTAGGTGGAAGAAAATAGATGATTCATAAGGTAGATTTGAGCAAAGTTTTATTCATTTATTTGGCATGATTAATTAGATGTTTGCAGTCTTGTTTTATCTTGCATAAGATTAGAGTTTGGAATGAGAGGTCAAAGATTGGTTGTAGCATTTGAGTTAAGTTGAATTTGCAAATTTGCTGTGTGAGTGTGAGATTATTTATAAGTTCACTCAGATTAGAAAATTCCTTTCAAGTGTGACCTGAGTAGGATTAGGGTTTTTGAGATTTATCTTCAAGCGGTGAGTTATTGTTGCTGTTGATTGGTAATGGTTTTGATTCGAGATTTAGATATATAGAACGAATATTTCCAACTAGGATTTTCTATGAATTGATTTATTTTCAAGGTGTGTGTTTATCAGTGTTTTTGTGTGACTCAATTCTCAAATCAAATAGCATAAGGAATCATTAAAACTTTGACGTACAACCTGAATCAAGAAGTTCAGTGCAGCTCATGTTTACGAGCCCAAATTGACAAATTAAATATTAAGAGCTTTAATTCACCAATTAAAACTCTCAACAATAACCAAAATAATACTCATTTCCATATTAAAACTAGATGCAAGTGTCATCATAGTGCCACTAATGATTACTTGAGCTCGCAAATCTGAGTCCGTGCCAATTCTACCCTCACGTCCATTTAAATCAATGATTTCTTCCTCAGGCGCTCCTTAGGTAAAACCTCGATTGCGTGTATTATAAAAATAGATTAAATTTTATTAAAAATAAATATTTTAAAATAAAATATCTTTGTAATATCAATGATTTAACTTTTGTTTTCAAAGTTTAAGATATGTAAGTGATACTAAATATTTGTAAGATAAAATGGTTTTGTTGACTTGATTTAATTTCTTTATATATATATATATATATATATATATATATATATATATATATATATATATATATATATATATATATATATATATATATATATATATATATATATATATATATATATATATATATAATCCAAGAATGATCATAATCCATAAAAAAATGTTAATGGTTGAAATGATCGTAAAATTGATCCAAAAATGAGGTTTATCCATCATTATTGGATCAATATTGAATTATGAGAAAGATTCACATAAAAAAATGCATCAACATTATTTAATCAAGTGTAATTGTGAAGTGCTTTTTTCTCATATATTGTCAATGTAAATTTAATTTGTAAGTCAAACAATCTTAATTATTTATAGATCAAACTCCAATAGGAATGGGGTGCATTTTTTCGATATATTTTCAATGTAAATTTAATTTGTAAGTCACTCAATATTAATTATTTATAGATAAGATGGGTGTAGTACTTTATTAATCATTAATACATTCTCTTATTTCTAGATATTTTTTAAGACATAGCACTAGAGTAATGTATTAATTCCTCCTCTTACTTGGAACACATCTTGCTCCATCACAAAGGTGACACTCCTGATGCAACCATTACCTCTCTTGGGGATGTGCTAATCTTTCCATTCAATGGTTATACCTCTATAATAACTAAAACAAACATGTATTTGCATATGTTCAACTTCTATCAGTTCTTTCATGCCCAATCAATTCTTGTGAAGCTCTTGGTCAATGTAGTCCATATTGTAAATAAGTTTGGAACCAATTCCTTTATTTTAAAATCCAAGTCTCTTTGATGGAATCTATAAACTCATATTGGGAAAGAGATGAAATTAATACCTTTTTTTATGAAGAATGTGAGAAGAAGGAAAATGTAACTCATATCCACCTGTTTAATCCTACGGATAATCTTGTAGTTGGGTCCATACAATTTGGAGCTAATTTCTAATTCTTATTTTTCTTGAGTGTAGATTGCGTTGTTTCAGAAATACCCAATCACCCTCCTCAAATTGTCTTTCACTTTTATGTTGATTTGCGTGTTGATTCATCCAATTTTGCACCATTTGAAGGTTTTCCTTAAGAATTTTCATTAAGGGTATTTTTTAACCTGATATGTCCCCTATCACCTAGGCCTAACAAGTCTAGAATTTGACTTCTTTTAATAGTGATTTGGTGGCTCGCAAAAGGACAAGTATTAAATAAAAATTTCTTACTCTATGATATGGTTATAAATTTCCCAATTTGATAATGAAATTTAAGATATTTTTTACTTTATGGTGTATATGGCTTCTTAAGACATTCCAATTGCATCAAGGATTTTCCTTCCTCTCAAGAAACCATATTTTTCTTTATAAATATATTCTAACAAAATATTCTTAGGATGGACTTATATGAGCTCTTCTATTGTTTTATAATTGGTCTTTCATAGCTATACAATTATGAATTAATCAAAACAGGTTGAAGAGTTCTTGTGGATGATTTCTTGAAAAATATATTTGAAGATTCCTTAAATAACAACATTACTTGATTCTGTCTCTTCACTCAAAACATCATCTTATACAAGGTCATAAGTCCCACGAATAAATTCATTGTCCAAACATCCAAACTAGATGTCGTGTCCCTTGGAAAAGATTGTACTACTTGATGTTTCTCTCAATTGTAGTATCATGAAGCCCACTTTTGAGATATTATGATCACATTTGTAATGTTTGAACCTTTCTTGACCATGATTAAAATAATTATGATGGGTTTTATGCAATTGATTGTTTATGGAATGAGTTGGATGACTAAGTGTGTGATCTATTCTTATTTAACTATAATTTCATGATTTTATCCATGTTTAAAGTTACACTAACCCATTGATTAAATAGGTAAAAGTTCAAGGTGGGCCTACTCCAACATTGCATGCAAATAAAAGGGGATTGTGTCTCCTCATCAAAATCCACCACCTAAGGAATGAAATTCATCGTGATGCATTAAAAATTTTAACTAAGAGAGGGTAATTTAGGAAGGGATTGGATCCCTAGAACTTAGGTCCCTTATTATATGGATCCTAGAAACATAAGTCATTTGATCAAGGACTAATTCAAGGGACAATATATGTAATTTTTCAGGATATCCCTTGAAATATTATTCATTTTTTTTTAGTGATAGGATGATGAAAATCAAACAAAATTAAACTCAGAAAACACCCACTTATTAATCACAAACACACTTTTATTTAACTATGAATCTCAATATTTTCCTTGCTTGCCCCAACATATACATTACATTCCAATATATTTACAGAGGAAGGAAATATCTCGTAATTCAAAGAGATAATTCCTCTCCTATAAAACTTGGAGGAAGTTGAGAGGAGCCATCTTAAATTTAGGTTCCTATATTTAAGACATTCTTAGAAAATATAATTAGTTCCGATTACATAGAGTTTCTAGAATTTTACATAATATAGTATTTTGTAAAAACTTCTGTTGGTGAGGTAAATCCCCTCTACAGACAGAAGCGATCCCACTAGCCCTAGAGTGGGTCTAGCCACAAACAAGACATGCTATGACTCCAATTCCTAGCTAAGAATGGACAAAGACTCGACAGATCACCTACCTTAGGTCCTGTGCTGTTGTGTCGTCCAGAAGAATGGCTGCCTCCCACTCCCGATTCGGCAGATCACGATCCACTCGTTCTCACTCCCGGATACCTACACATACACAAGAGATGAAGATGATACACAACATACTATTTCACATTCCTAATTATCAGTCAGTCGAAGAAGACTAAGTCACATGCATTAAATAAGCATAACACAGAGATGGAAACAATATCATAGTCGAGTATATTAAATTAAATAAGGAAGAGTACAACTGGGCTTTGACGTTGAGATCTCCTCCAGCAGGGTTCCAATGGAGCATGTCTCACAAAGCTCGTCGGGAATTTAGACGAGACTCTCTCTACAAGATCCTCCTTGGTTCAACCTTCTCTATAACGATTACTCAACTATAATGTCTCTTCTCCAAGTTCAGCTTCTTGGCTATATGTTCAAATTCTTGGTTATATGTTCAGCTAGCTTGTGTAAAGGGAGAAGGCTTGTTTATATAGAGGGAGAAGGAGAGGTTAGGATCCCTATAATCGTGGGGGAAATCCTATCCTCTAAGAATGTTCCATCAACCATTTCTTAAGGGTATAGATCCATGGCTTATCGAGTTTAATCACTTGTAATGAGTCATTCCTGAGGTGGTTAAAGGAAACTTCCGCCTCAAATTTGTTAAAAAACATTCCAAAATAGTCTGGCATGGGTACAACACAGGGACAGAGCGCCAGCTGGCATGACCTCTAGTGTATATTTTCCCCATTAGCGCGAGGGATGGACTAGCTACCCGCGCCAATGCCAAAACATTGGTTTTTGGGTGCTTTCTGAGGAAATTTTCAATAGGAGAAATCATATCCTTATGCAGGAGGATGCAAAGAAATTGTTTGCAGAGTATGACACTGCTCACAGGTCATGGGAAAGACCCTCCAATATGCGGGGTGAGGGATTGCAGGGACGGTGACAAATTTCTGTGTAACAAATGCCCCCTAAAGGATGAGGTCCGAGAGAGAGGGAGGGGTGAAATGCTTTATGAGAATGCATTCAACCAAAACACTGTCGTCAGAAACCTGAAAGTATGAATAAAACTGATATATCTAATACATGACATGTGGTATGGGCACAACCATCCATAATAGAGTACATAAGTAACGAGATCCGAGGTATGGACACAGCCATCCAATATTAGGGATCAATAAATAGACTCAAGTATGGTCGCAGCCATCGAATCAAAGGAGTCATAATAAGTCATAATGATCCACAAAGAACCTACAGCCTGGATTTCATCAGACAAAACCCAGAGTCTTGCGCTACATCTTGACCCAAACATAGTACAGATTCGAGCATGCGAATATGTGAGCTGAAGTTGAACATGCAAGAACATCGTTTGATTACCAACCAATGATGAAAGCTATTAACAAACGCGAGAGAAACCACCAATAATGAAAATGGCTCTCAAGGTACAAAAGGTACAATCCACGGCATGTGAACAGTGATCTGACGTCGAACACCCGTAGAGTCAATCGATCAAAGGCTAATGATGTGGACCTTACGTCGAGTGAAAATAACCTGCCATTGAGGCATGCAGGCTCTAAGGTACCTGAAGGGAGTCTCTAGATCAACTTCCTGGATAATGAGCTAGAGTCGACAGGAAGGGACCTTGATTGAAGGTGGGCCATAATGTTTCCCACATCATCGACACGAGACAAAGGGATATGATGTTTGTGAATCAAGACCAACAAAGCATCAAAGGGAGGTTGAAAACTGCAGAGGCCAACTTCTCTTGAACATATCGGCGGCACGACACTGGATTTGGCAGAATTTGACATCAAGGGATCTGAGGTGATGGTGACGCGGCAAAGAGTAGATGAGCGGTCAAAAGATATTACCCAAACCCATGGAGGCGAACATACAACGAGATGAGATGTCCCCAACCCGACACGAATGCACACAAGTGTCATGTTCAAGAGTGACATACTGCCAACACGACTACAATATTGGTTCCACTTTCCCCCACCATTTCTGGCGAGTACCCCAATTATTTTTTGAAAACAAGCTTGAAGGGGATAACATATTATTGCGATGTAAGTTTTTCCTTCGGACAAATCCAACCTAGTACATTTTGTGAGCCCTAGGAAGGAGGAACTCGAGTAACGTCATGACGACGAAGTCCGATGTCATCAAGTTTTAACGAGTCTGACAAAGGAAGAAATCAACATCTTTTCATATTTAGAGAATTTGAAAAGAAGGCAGAAAAGAAAACTCCAGCAGTCCCTTTTCGTAAATAGTCCCTCACATCCAAAAAGGTAGAAAATTGTGTTTGGGAGAACCTCTTAGTCGCGATCGGCTAAGATATTCCTTTTTTGTAAATAATCTATCCCAGCCCAAAAAAGGGATAAACGCATACTGGGTAGATACCATTTCGTAGCCAATTTAACGAGTTAAAAACGACAAGTGACTCGGTGATATTTTCAATTTTAGAGAGTCAGAAAAGAGCTGAAAGGTGACTCCAGTAGTGACTTTTTTGTGTTTTTACCGAGTTTGAAAAAGTATAAAATACAACTCATCTCTTCGTCATAACCACGTAAAAAACCTATCGCACACAAAAAGACACATTTAAAACATATTCCACGAAAATAATATGAAAATATATCGACAAATATGTTTTAAAACCTATTTTAGGACTTTGAAAAGTTATAAAAGACCATAAACGGTAAAAAATATTTACTTTTCACTTTTAACCTCTTTGTAGAGTAATAGTGACCCATTTCTCTTGCGATCTTCAGGCGACGATTGTGGACAATCCAGTGAACCAATCCAGATTCTGTCTGTTTCAGGTAAGATCCAACTTCATTGGCCATATTTTAAGCTATATTTTATTGCATTTAGTTGTCATTTGGGATCCCTTAGGGGAGGATTGGAAAAATCTAGGGCTCTGTGGTTGGCGCGAGTTTCGGGCATGGACCCGCGCCAATCAACCCATTTTTACACAGGGGTTGCACCAGTTGGCATGAATGTTAGCCAAACATTTGTGCCAACTGCGCAACCCAAAATCCTCTTTAAATATAAGAAAATGCAACCATTAGTTTGCAAATTTAGACACCTAAGGGGATTTCTAATGTTCCTATGATCATTTCATGCAGGTATCAAATGAAAAAAGATGGTAATCGAGTGGAAGGAGAGAGAGCATAGTGAAGAGGATGAACAAGAAATGGAGAACGATCAATGCATGAATGCCCTCAGAAATTATGGGCTCAAAAATTTCTTCCTGACACCGTGTCTCTGGGTTCAGCCCGAATTACTTCAGTATCTCATCAGCATTAGGGACAAATATTAGGAGAAGTTCGTACTTCGGGACCAAGAGCTTGAGCTCGAAGTGTCTGATGTATATTTCATCACTGGACTATCACGTAGGGGTGCAGTCCCTATTCTGACTGGTACCTAGCCTTCCAGGGAAAGCATGACAATGGTAATGAACAGTGCCCAGGGGCATGAAAAGGAACAGGGAGCGGTAAAGTGGATATCCAGACCATCCCTGATCTAGCACTGAGAGTAGTGCTACACACTATCATGCGGGCCGCGGGGTCGGACGCACCGCATGAGGCTACGAAGATGCAATTACTTCTTGCTTCAGAGTGTATGAACCCAACCATCTTCAACTGGGCTGAGGCTGTAACTATGAACATCAAACGACAGCTCACCAAATGCAAGAAGACCAAAATAAAGCAGTTTGGGTATGGGTCGATTCTGGTATTGTTCTTCTTGGAACGATTACCCATATTTCAGTGCCAGGAGGCTATAGTCCCGGAGCCACCACTGAGAGAGCCACGGATGGCCCGATGGGCAGCACTGATGCCCAGAGTAGGGGACCGTGGACAGCAGATGTCCTGGAGGCCATAGTTTTTTGATTGGATCTAACGATAGCTGATTATCATGGAGGATTGGCCCTACGTCAGCACAGACTTTACCGGAGACCCAAACCTCCCACTCCTGGAGGGAGAGGATTGGGACAAAGAACTTGGTAAGACTCATTTTTTATTTTTATGAGTTTTATGATTTTTTGGTATATATGCATGTTCTGACAGTTAATCTCATATGGATGTATATGTTGGCCCAGAGCGTCCTGCTAGTATGTCTCCAATAGCGAGGCGGACTCCTCGTGACTTCGATCCTAAGGGTGAGGGCATTGACGAGGAGTTAGTGCAGAACCTGGAGGGAATCACCCGTGGGGTCCCAGATTATGCCCGTTTTGATGACGTACCTCGAGCCTACCAGAGGCACATTGTAGGAGTTCCAAGCCATATCCACCACTTGCTGAGGTGCTTGGTACGGGTGGTGACGTGCTATCATGAGCACCACGTCGACTAGGCATTTAGGCTTTATTTCTACACATTTTTGAGAGACATGTTGTCTCATGATGTAACCAAAACAGACATATATTATTTTTTGTGGGTTTTATGATGCACACGACTTGTAAACAAATGATATATATATACATCTATTTTCTACATGGGTCTATGTACATATGATGATGTTCTTATAAATTTCGCAAGTGTCTATCTAGCACAATGTTAGCTATTGCATCTTTTAATGTATTCATTCGTCTTGGTATATGTTGATATGTAATGAAATCAAAATGTGGTTCAAGTAAATGAATACGCAAATACAATCTCAAAATGCATGGGTTTCGAACCGAATAATGGTGGTTCAGTTGAAGAACAACAAGTTGTGAATCTAACTTAACAAGTAATGCGCGTATGCCAAGGTTGACTGCCTCGGTTAATAGTTCCAAAACCGCACTATATTCAGTGACATTGTTTGTAGTTGGTCCTAGAAAAATATCTTGCAAGTTAATCAACTCACCAGCAAGATCATAAATCACCCAGGCTTCTGAAGACAAGTTCTTGGTACTGTGGGAAGCACCATCTACGAAACCAACATAAGGGGAAATAAACATCTGCATAGCAAACAAGACCCAATAATCATAAAAAGCTCACAAAGCACATCAAACCAAAGCATGCACACAAAATTAAAACAATCACTTATGTACACATATCACGCATGAATAATTCAGGCATAATATTTTTTCAGATATAACCCATTTCTGGGCTGCGATAAAGGACACCCTTCATAGTCAATGAGTTCATAAGCCCTATTCTGCAACACACGTTTAACGATGTAGGGCCCATGCCACATGGGTTGGAATTTTCCTGCCCCCATATTATCATGAGCTTGGTCGTATAGAAGAATGAGATCGCCTTCGATGAAAGAACGAGGAGAAACTGATTGGTAAAAATGGGCTTTGACTCACTTCTTATGTGCTTCGATGACCAAGGCAGCTAAGTGACGAGTTTCATCCAATCTCTCTAAATAGAGGAGACGTTCTTCTTTAGGAAAAGTATCAGGCAATAATTTCACAACTAACTTCAGTGAAGGAATTTCACATATAATTGGAAGCGTGGCTTCCAGACCGTATACCAATTGAAATGGGGTAAACCCAGTTGTGTTCTTGATTGATGTTCGGTAAGCCCATAGAGCTGAGAACAATATGAGATGCTAGTTTGATTTGTGGATCCCGATTGTTCGTTGAAGCATGGTAACAAGGACCTTGTTTATAGCTTCAACTTGGCCATTAGCTTGAGGATAGTAAGGCATTGAGCTGTTGTGACACAGACCCAACTTAGATGTCAGTTCCGCCATCAGATAATCCCGAAAATGAGAACCATGATCAGTGACCATGGCTTGAGGGACACCAAACTGAGCAATAACGTGATTGAATATGAACTGTGCCACTATGTTACGGTCCGCAACCAGTGTAGGCATTGCTTCGGCCCATTTCTTAAAATAATCGACGACAACGATAATATAGGCATGCCCCCCGGCCGAGCGAAGGTTACACGTCATAAAATCTATGCCCCATTTTGCAAAAGGGCCAACGGTAATGACAGGGTGTAGTGGAACAGGCGCCGCACGCATCTTGCATTGAAAAATATGGCACGCATGGCATTTACGTACTGCAACAATTCAATATTTAAAAATAGATGGTTAGAAGTAGCCAGCACGAAGGATCTTCTATGCAGTGGAATAACCAGACATGTGACCACCACAGGCGCCATTGTGGTAGTCATTTAAAACCTTCTCTGCTTCCTCGAGGGTTAGACATCGGCGGAGTATAGAATCGACTCCGACACGATAAAGGGTATCTCCAATGATGCAATAAGGTTGTGATTGATGCCGAATGCGGCGTTGGGCATCTTTCGTTAGCTCAGACCTGAAAGTAGACATTTGGAGGTACACGATGATATCATCATACCATGGGTTGAGGGTGCTGACCAGGAAGAGAGTTTCATCTGGAATATGATCTTCAGAGGAAGAAGGAGCAAAGTAGGTGGGGAGAGAACAAATCAAATTAGCGAACACAAGTGATTTCTTCGATTTGGCCAGAGTGAACTCCAAATCAAACTCTTGGAGGATGACAATCCACTTTGAGTATTTTCCCCCCAGCAACTGCCGTGACAGAATATAAGTCATGGGGTTACAATCAGAAATCATAGTCACCGTGCGTAAAAGAATGTAATGACAAAAGTGTTGGACGACCTGGACTGCAGCCAACACTAACTTCTTGACATGTGCGTAACGCGTTTCAGGTTCAAGAAGGTTACGAGACATGTAGTAAATTGCATGTTCGTTACTGTCATCATCATCTTGGACCAATACCATGGCGATCGTACTAAAGGCAGCAGCTAGGTAGAGGGTGAAATCACAATGATAATTCGGAGGATGCTGTTGGGTCTCAATCTAGTCTCCTAAACTGAGCTCATTTAATTGTCAACCAGGATTTGTAAACTGCTGAAGTGAAGTGTACCATATGTACCTAGGTGCTTGTTTCCTAATGCGTTGTATGTGGTTTTGTGATGTTTTTGGTCTTTTGTGACGATTTGTGATGTTTTTGGTCTTTTGGTGTTTTATGTTCACAATGAAACTGCCTATAAAACTAATGGAAAGAAGTTGGTGGTCAAAACAGAGTTAAATCTAATGTATGGAATGGAAAATGCAATTAGAAATACTGAAGCAAAATCTGAACTATGACTAAATAGAAACAAAAGCTTGATAATGACTTCTTAGGTAAAAGACACAAACTAAACTTGAGAAATGATCCTCATCTCTGCAAGTTCTCTAACTAGACAGTTAAACACTAATTTTATCATGATGCAACATTTTATTCTAAGCTCATCTATTCCATGACTAATTCCTAGTTCTATTCTGCAATTTAATTGAATGTCACAGAACCTATACTCAAAGAGTTGTTGGTTTCTTTTCAAAGTAGTTCTTTTGAGGAAGAGTTATGTTTATGATGAGGAATTTGCAGAGATATTTCAGACCTTGTAGTGATGTTATCTTCTGTTCCTATGGTTATGGATCACTGGTGGTTTTCAGAACAAAAAGATATTTGTAAATAATGAAGGTTGTCTTGTGAATCCTAACAACTAAAGTGATCTATTGTGCAAAGGATGACAGTGTGACTATGAGATGCAAGTGCAATGAGTTAATTTAAGCATGAACTTAAGATGCTTCTAAACTAGAACAATGTTAAACTATAAGTCACCATCAAACTTGAAACAAAGTATATGAACATGAATTAAATGCAAAATGAAACTCCGGAGCATTCTATCTAACATGCATTATTCTATGAAGTTACACAATCTGTTTGTTCATCATTAGTAATATTTTGGAAGAGTTCCTTCTTTTGGAAGGGATAGAACAATTCTAACTGTGTAATTGTATGCAATTGAAAGCAAATGAACAGAAAGCAAATGAAAAACTAAGTTACCATATCCATATCCTACTCGTCATTATGATGTCTTGGGCAAGCGTTTAAGAGTAAGAACAGAGATGATACTTAGTACAAACAAACAAATAAATATTTCATTATCACGGTCATGTCTTGAACTTCTTAAGGATGTATTGGAAGAATTTCTTCTTGTGGAAGAGTGATTAGAACAAGTGTAACTGTGATAGTGAATAGCAAAACTACAACTAATTCCTACAGTACTATAGCTATTCATCATTCATCGTTATGATCTGTTGGAAGAATGTCTTCTTGTGGAAGAACTGGAATGAATATAACTACAGTATCTAGTTAAAAACAAATACAAATTCAAATCCTATCCTACAATACCATAGTCATTAATCATTCATCATTTTGGTCTGTTGGAAGAGTGTCTTCTTGTGGAAGAGCTGGAACGAATTATGACTACAGTAGCTATTTAAAACAAATACAAATTTAACTCCTATCCTACAATACCATAGTCATTAAACATTCATCATTTTGGTCTGTTGGAAGAGTGTCTTCTTGTGGAAGAACTGGAACGAATATGACTACAGTAGATAAAACAAAACAACTACCAATTCAAATGCAAAACGTAAAGGAAGCTAGGAAAAACTTATCTAGTTTACGCAAAAGAAATCCATGCAAGAGGCAGGGGCCCTCTACCACTTGACGGCATTCAACTTCAAATCAAATCACGCCTTCAGAATAACTTTGTCTACTCCATTAACAATGCAATAGTTCGAACATAACACTCTGTGTCTTCAAGGACGTAACACAGAGTTTACACAAAATCTAGCAGCAAATCTAACACAAAATCTCTCTAACTAAGCTCTCGGTCTACTCAAGAGTTTATAAAGTAAATTCCAGTAACAATAATTACAACAATTTAGGAATAATTTCTTTCCTTATCCGAATCATCTTAGGAGTCTTTGAGGTGGCTACGTGAAGAAGAAAAGACATCTGGACTGAGACAGTCCTAGTAGGAGTCTTCCTTCACAAATGTGTTCCCACGTGCATAACCGTACCCAGAATTCATTTCATCTTCCATGATGAGCAACAAACCATGTAGGCAGGACGTGGATCATGCCCATATGTGTTTTTCCTCAAGAGGCCACCTGGAACATACTCAAACATGAAGGTAGCTGCAGAATCGCCGGTTAGCTACGGAATGTCTGCATTCTACAGCTAGTTCCGGTCAAAATGCTTAACAATGGCAACAATCACAAAATTCAACAAGTCAGTCATGTAAACCATTCTAGAAGTAATTTTAACTATTTTTATTGATCAATTGGGTTTAAAATAGAAATGGACAAGGGAGAATGAGGTAAAATGAGGTGAAGGAAAGCACAAATTTGAGGCTCAACATACCCCCACTGCTGTCTCTTTGCATGTCCTCATGCAAATTATCCTATGAATTCGGAGGCTTCTGCAAGGACATCTAATCCCCTTCTTCTCCTTTGTCTGAAAGCTAGAGGCCTTCTGGGTTTCCTGATCACAAGTTTGAACCTGAGGTTTGTGAGTGCCCTGATTAACTTTTTGTTCCTTGTCTTCATCTTCTCATTGGTCCTCTCCACTTTGTCTATATGCAGGGATAAGGTTGAGTTCATGTCAGTCTTGAGCTTGATTTGATCTTTGAGAATTTCATTCTCATTTTTGATGTGTCTATTCAGCAATTCCAACTCATATCTATCCCTCCTCAATATATCTACTTCAGACAGTGGAGGACTGGGGGTTCTTTCTCTGCTTTCTGAAGCTGTCCTCTCCAAGGTTTCCACATAATCATAAATTTCCTGTTGAGCAGGATCAATTTCAGGGGTTCCTTCATAAAAATCTTCTTCATCATCCTCTTCAATGGGTGTTTCTTCATCTTCAATATTGATTACCCCTGTTTGTTTGATTGGTGTTTTCTTCAGTTTTCCTTTTAATATGTGGCTTCTCCTAAGCTGAGAGGATCCCTCTCCTTTCTCTGTGACAGATTCCTTGATTATCTTTTCTTCCTTAAGTTGCCTCTTGATTCGAGTCAACTTCTCCAAAATGACTTCCTCACTGCTTTCTTGAACTGGTTTGTCAATTTTACCTTTTGAAGTCCTCCATTTCCTACTTCTCTTTGTGGGTTGTGGTTCAGGTGATAGTTCTTTTGCTTCTTCAAAATGATTTCTTATTAAGAAATCATCCCATGTATCATTTTTTTTAGATAGATGATGCTCAATCAAAATTTTGACCAACCCATGATGATACAGGGTTGTCTCTAAAAACTAAACTCTTCTCTGAACACAGGAAGCCATTTTCTTCAGACTTTGATGCAAGAAATATGGTAGATTTAAATCTTCTCCCAGAAAATGCATCATTAGTCTGATGTGGTAGACATAAAATGTCCCATATCTACCCTCACATGTAACAATTTTTTGTAAAAGAAGTAGTATGTTTCTCCATTTGCTTTTCAATGCAGTACTGGGAATTCCTTTCTTGAACACACTAACATCCATATTTGGTGATTTTAAAAATTTTTTCCAGGAGTCATTATGGAATTCTCTATTTTTAAACCATCTTTCTCCAGTTCTGGACAATCCTGTAGCCTCTGCAATAAAAACTTCAGTGACAGTAAACTTGACATCCCCTATTTCAACTTCGGTTCCTTGGAATGATCTGGAAAATGTTTTAGTGACTTCCTTATGGAAGCCATTAAATTTTTCCAAAAATTGAAGCCATCCTATTTGTTGTAACATTTCCTTGCATTGTGGGTAACCTTCTAAATATTTTGAACCCACAGGTTCAGTCCTTACAATTAAACCCATGATTTTTTTCAATATCAAATTAACACTCTTCTACCCACAAAACAATGACTTTCACTTTCGGATTAAAATGGCTTCAAGCTCTAAATGAAAATGGCTTCAATTCTTAGAATGACATACCTCTGTTTTATAGTGGCAACAACTTCAAAACCTTTGGCTGATATGCTTCTGTTTGATCATGAAAGCAATCTCAAATTTCGAACTGATATGTATCTGATAGGCAGTGAGAGATGGCTTCAGATTTATTTTTGTGCAATACCTCTGGCTCTTAGTAGCAAATGGTTTCAGTTTTAATACTGCAATACCTCTGTCTTTGGTAACAGAAAGACTTCAAACTCAATCACTGAAAAACACCTCTGTCTCTAGTAGCAAATGGTATGCTTCAAACTCAATCATTGAAAAACACCTCTGTCTCTAGTAACAACAGACTTCAAACTCAACCTTTGTCTCTGGTAACAAATGGTTTTCAAACTCAATCACTACCACACCTCTGTTTTTGGTAGCAAAAGACTTCAATTTTAGCACCTCTGTCTTTTGGTAACAACAGACTTTAAACTCTACACGGCCACAATTCTGTGTTGACAGTGAAAATGCTCCAAACTTCGTCCACAGTGATATGTTATCTGTCCACGGGATCAAGTGGCTTTGAGTCCTCACACTGTTATACTTCCAAATTTACCCCTTCTGTTCTGCTCTGCGTTTACAATGCTCAATGCTTTTCAAACTGATATCCTTTAGCTCTGCTCCTGGTGATAATAATATCTCTGTCTTCGGAATGGAATACCGGCTACGGAATGAAGTTATGGCAAATGGTCACGGAATAGAGTAGTGGAGTGAGGTGGAGGGATTGTATTAATGATTGAGGAGATGGCGGAGGATTTTACGACGGCAGAGGGAATCATCATCATTAAATACTTTGGTTAAGAGACGTGGAAAATTCAAATGCTTTGGCCATTTCACCGCTTAAATGCTATCGGATATGAATTTTGAAATGGAAGATTTTAATACAAAGTCTGTAGAGGGTTTGTTGGTGTTTGATCAATAAAACAATTAAAACAACCTTTTGAATAATCCACAACTAAACTATGCTAAACTTTTATGAAATGCCATCGTAATTTAAATTTGTTACCTCTGCCCTTTATTTGATGTTTTTGTAGCCTTTGTCTTCTCTGCTCATCTTTGGAGGAATCTTTCACAATTTTCTTGATGTTTTTGATTCATGAATTCACTGGATCACTTTGTTGTAATTCTGATGTCTGCTGGTTGATGCCTTCAGGGTTTATAGCTGCGAAAAGACTGTCGGGCTGCAGAAAGGCTGATCAGCTGTAGAATGTCCACTGAGCTGCAGAATGTTCCTGTAGAACACCTTAATCATGAAAATGGAATGTTTTTGGAGTATGGGTGAAATGTTATGTGGTATGCATGAAAATGGATGATGGATTATGATATGTATGAAGTGGATAAGTGGAATGGAATGGATTCGGTCCATTAAATGGAATGAAGGAACATAAGGGCTGTACTGCAATTCATGACATATTTTATTCACTTACAGCATGATATCAAATTTTGTGTTTTGACATGAAAATGAAATGGATGGAAGATGGAATGAAATGAATGAAATGTGGAATGGAGTCAGATGAAATGAATGATGGATGGAATGGAGTATGAATGGATAAGTGAATGGAGTGAGATGAAATGAATCATAAGCACTATGGAACTGAACTTATGATTTTTATAACAGCTGCTTAAAAAAAAAATGGGAAAAGTTAGAGTGTCAGAGAGACTCTGATTTTCACCCTATATTTTCTGTATAAACATGCCAATCAATGATTGGTTTTCATGCTTATACCTTTATTTATTTTTTTATTATTTTTTTTATTATTTTTTTAATTATTTTTTTATTTTTCAAAAGAGAAATGCTTCAGAAAATTTAATCAAGTTGATGAAGAAGAGAGACTCTTCTTCATTAACTTCACATCATTGTCTTCTTGGAACTTCTTGACAAACTCTTCTCTTGAGAGTGGCTTGTGGTATAGCTTCAGTCTATGACCATTCACAAGAAAAGTGACCTCCTCTTCATCTATGGTTCTGATTTTTACTGCCCCATTATCAAAAATTCGAACAATTTCATATGGCCCAAGCCAATGTGTCTGAAATTTCCCTTGAAAATCCTTGAATTTTGAATCAAACAAGAGAGCCCAGTCACCCTCTTTAATTTTCTTCTCCTTGATGTACTTTTCATGCCATCTAGCCCTTTGCTGTTGGACTAGACTTGTTTTCTGAACTGCATCTTGTCTGATCTCATCCAATTCATTAATTTGCTCCAGTCTATGCTTTTGTGCCTACGTTAGATCAAGTCCTAGCTGAACTGCCATCTTGAATGTTTGAATTTGGAACTCTATAGGAAACAAAACTTGCTTTCCATAAACAAGCTCATAAGGAGTATGGCTTGTTGTGTTTCTCCATGTAGTTCTATAGGCCCACAAGGCTTCAGGAAGCCTATCTACCCAATCTCTTCTATGTAAATGAACAGTCTTTGTTAGGATTCCTTCAATGACCTTATTAGTAGATTCCACTTGACCATTTGCTTGTAGATGATAAGGAGTAGATTTTCTATGCCTGATTTTGTATCTCTCCATCATTTGTTCCACTAGCCTTGATGTAAATTGAGCTCCTTGATCTGTAACAATTTCCCTTGGGACACCAAAACGAGTAAAAATATCCTCAAAAAGAAAAGTAACTACGGATGATTCATTAGCAACAAGTAATGGTTTAGCTTCTACCCACTTAGTAACATAATCAGTGCAAACTAATATGTATTTCTTTTGTCTTGATGGAGGACTAATAGGTCCTACAAAATCCAAAGCCCATTTTTCAAAAGGTTCGATGTGTACCTGAGGTTGTAATGGCATCTCACCTGAAGGAGAAGGTTTCCCTACCCTTTGGCAACTGTCACACCTTTTGACATACTCCCTTGCATCTTTAAACAAAGATGGCCAATAATATCCTAAATTAAGGATCTTATAGGCTGTCCTCCTATCTGCAAAGTGTCCGCCACAAGGTTCATCATGACATGCCTTAATAATTTCAGGCATCTCATCTTCACGAACACACCTTCTAATAATCAAATCTGGACCTGTCTTGTACAATTCGTTAGCGACCCATGAATATCTTGCACTATCATTAATGATTTTTCTTTTATTCCTTGCATTCATAATTGAAGGAAATTTTCCTGAAACTAAATAGTTGGCAATATCAGCAAACCATGGAGTTTGAGTAGAGATTGCGAAAAGATATTCATCAGGAAATTGATCTTCAACCGGAGTGTCATCTTTGATATTTTGAATTCTAGACAGGAAATCAGCCACAGTGTTTTGTTTTCCAGGCCTATCTAGAATACTAATGTTGAATTCTTGCAATAATAACAACCATCTTATAACTCTGCCATTAGTGATTGATTTATTCATTAAATATCTAATTGCAGAATGATCAGTGTGAACAAAAGTTTCATAGCCTGTTATATAGTGTCTAAACTTGTTAATGGCATGAACAACAGCTAAAAACTCTTTTTCAGTTACAGTATAGTTTAACTCTGCAGGAGTCAAATTTTTACTGATATAATAGATGGCATGGGGAATCAAGTCTTTTTGCCCCAATACTGCTCCTAGAGCTGTATCGGAGGCATCTGTGGAGATATGAAAAGGTAACTTCCAGTTAGGTCCCCTTAATATAGGTGCTTCAGAAATTTTGGTTTTCAGGGTTTCAAAAGCTAACTGGCAATCAGAAGTCCATTTAAATTCACAATCTTTGGTGAGTAATTTGAAGAGAGGAGATGCTATTTTGGTGAAGTTTTCTATAAATCTCCGATAATACCCTGTGAATCCTAGAAAACTTCTAACATCTTTTTGACAATTTGGAATGGATAGGTTAGAAATAACTTCAACTTTCGCCTCATCTACTCTAATCCCATCCCCTGAAATGTGGTGCCCTAAAACAATACCTTCAGTGAACATCATAAAACATTTTTCATGACTAAGTGAAAGGTTTGCTTCTTGACATCTTTTAAAGACTTTTTCCAAGTTTTCTAAAGCCTCTTCAAATGTGTCCCCATAAACTGTGAAATCATCCATGTACACCTCTACACAGTCATGTATTAGATCCGAAAAAATTCCTAATACTGCCCTTTGGAATGTTGCAAGTGCATTGCATAATCCAAATGGCAATACTCGGTAGGCATAGGTACCCCAAGGACAAGTAAATGTGGTTTTATCTTGGTCTTCAAGTGCTACTTGGATTTGATTGTAACCACTAAACCCATCTAGGAATGAAAAGTACTTTTTACCTGCTAATGTATCTAATACTTGATCTATGAAAGGTAAAGGAAAATGGTCTTTAAGAGTAGCTTTATTCAGTTCTCGGTAGTCAACACACACCCTCCATTTTCCATTTTTCTTAGGCACAATCACTAAAGGAGAAACCCACTGACTATCTAAAATAGGATAGATGAAATTAACATTTAGCAATTTTTGTAATTCTTCCTTGACAATTTCCCTAAGATTTGGATTCATCCGTCTTTGAGGCTGTCTGATTGGTTTGCAATTTGCCTCTATATAGATGTGATGAGTACAAGTCTTGGGACTTATCCCTTTCATGTCAGTGTATTCCCATGCATATGCAGAAGAATGTCTCTGTAATACTTTGACTAACTCTTCTTGTTGAGATTTTTCTAGGTTTTTGTTTATGTTCAAGGTTTTGCCTGGAAAAATTTCACTTGTAGAGCTGCCAAATTTATCCATAGAATGAAGAGACATCTGTCTAGATGACAAGAACTCAATATTGGATCCCTCTTGAAATGATTCTTGTTTGTGTTCTGGAGAAGATTCAAAGTTTTCTAGAGTATTCAGAATTTGATTATCTTCACTAATTTCTGAAATTGTGAAGAGTGGTTGTAAATATTCTTCATCCTCTATCCATTGAGTGTCATCTAAATCTGTAATTGTCCTAGCTAGAGGATATAAAGTAAATTTCTTTGTTGAACTACCATCAAAAATATACATATCACCGGACCTACAACTAATAAAAGCATCAGCTGTAGCCAACCAAGGTCTTCCTAGTATAACAGGATGGCCTCCTAGATTATTCTTGGGTGTTAGGATCATAAAATCCACAGGGTACTCCCAAGAGTCTAGGGACATTGGAATGTCTTCTATTACCCCATCTGGTCTGATCACAGATCTATCTGCTAATTGTAATAGTGTGGGTGTAAAGAGAAGATTAGGAAGTTTCAGTTTGTCCATGATATGTCTACTCATGATATTTATTGCTGCCCCTAAGTCAATGAGTGTGTTTTGAATTTCAATTCCATTGATGTGAATTTTGACAACTGGATTTCCTGGGTCAAGATACTTTGGAATAGTAATCTTACCCATCATAATGTCTGCTATTTGTCCTACCAGTTGAATTTTCTTGGTTTCTCTTATTCTTTTTCTTGTTGTCTTCATACTCAACTCCTTTGTTGTTTTGGCTAAAATTGGGATTTCCTTGATGGCTTGCAATAATGGAATTTTAATGCAAACATTTCTCAATTCATCTAAGAAATCATAATTAGGCACCATTATTTGTTTTTCTACACCTTTATCAATTTGTAGTCTTTCCGGAAAGGGAGGAATAGAAGTAGATGTGGATGGTTGCTCTAATATTGGAGTTGGATTTATTGGATCTTTTTGTTTCAATTTTTCAATGTTTTGGTCTTGAAAGGATGTATCTTCCTCAAGACTTTTATTAACCCGTAGGGAGTCTTCCTCAGAATTATCTTGTTCTTGTATGATCACAGAAGGTTTTCTCTTCTCAAGTATCCTTCCAGACCTAAGTTGAACATCACTAAGGTCTAGAGGAGTAATTAAATAAGTTGGAAATTGTTGTCCTTCTATCATGTATGTATTCTGAGGGTTCTTATTATTGGGGTTTGGTATGGGCTGAGCTGGTAATTGATTGGATTTTTGAGGGAATGGTAATGGAAGTGGTTGATTTTGACGAGGTTGGTTCAGATGATGTTGTTGAGAATTTTGTTGAAAATTTTGTTGAAGATTTTGAGGAAAATTTTGTTGAGGATTTTGAGGATAAAAATGTGGATATGGTGGATAGGATGGTGGATATTGATAATATGGAGAGTATCTTCCATAGGGACTTTGTGTTCCTTGTGCCCAAGATTGAGATTGATTTTGAAATTGGGGCCAAGGTTGCTGCCAAGAATTCCAAGGTGAAGGTTGATTATACATTTGATCATGGAATCCTTGTGTTTGAGGTCCCTGCCAAGGCCTTCTAGATACAAAATTGAGAGACTCTGTGGAATCTGTAGGAGTTTCCTCCTGAAAGACAGCTTTGAGACCAGGAAGAGAAGGACAATTCTTGGTCTCATGTTTTTCAGAACAAATGACACAAGTTTCTACAACTTTTACATCCAAAGGACACTCTCTCAAGGCATGTTTCTTTCTACATTTGGGACAAAAGATTGCCAAGGCATCAGATTCAGCCTTTTGCTTGTTTTGTATCTTAAGGGTGTCTATTTGTTCACTAAGACTCCCTAAGATGTCAGATTTAAAATCATCGAGCATGTGTCCTATTTCTGATCTACTTACTGTCCCAGAAGCAGATTTACTTGCTCTTGCAAGAGCAGGATCTCTTGGACCTTTGACAGTTTTGGATTTCCCTCTGGAAAGGTTGATACATAACTCAGATATTTCAGGTAATGTGAGTTGTGATATATCCCCCTTTCCCATCATGTTAAGGATATCCAACCATTCATCCCTAATGGTTTTCAACAAAAGAGCTTTTAAAGTGTCTTGATCTAGGTTTTCCATTTGTGCCCTTTTTATGTTGTATTTAAATCTTTCCAACAAATCTTCTAAGTTTTCATCTTCTTTTGTAACATCTTGAACACTTCTTCCTTATGATTAACCGGCATACAATAATCCAAGTATCTCTCTAGAAATTCTTGTTTCATGTCTTCCCATGTTCTAATGGAACTACTGTTTAAACTCATAAACCACTTCAATGCTGCTCCTTTTAGAGTTGAAGGAAACAATTTCAATTTTTGAGCATCTTGAAGATAGTCATAAGTCCTACACAGCACTTCAAATTCGAATAAGAAAGTTTCAGGATCCTCGGTTTTAAGTCCATAGAAGTTCGGAAGGACAGAAGGTGAAATGTTTTTCATGGTTGTATTGGTTTCTTCATCAAGTATAGGGAACCCAAAAGAGCTTCCTATTCTACCTCTTCCTCCATCTGCACCTCTACCTCCTCTTCCTCCTTCTCCTCTACCTCCTCCAAATAATGTGTGTTCTCCATTAACAACTCCTCCTCCTCCTTCTTCTGCCATGGTTGACTCTCCCGTGGAAGTAGAAAGGTTTGTATCCTCAACAAGAGTTTTTTTGGATCCTCTTCTATGGCAGGTTTAGTGGATGAAGTAGAAGGTTTCTCTAATGGAATAGGTGACCTTAGATCTTCTAGAAGTCCAGGATCAGTAAATGATGGAAGATGGGTTTGAGTTGAAGGTGTACTAGTTCTGGATCTAAATGAAACAAGTGGTGTTCTAGATATCAAACTTCTACCTCTGCTGCTTATAAATCTTCCCCTTGAATCTCTCTCCCTACGCATAAAATTGTTTTTGGATGCTAAGAAACAAAGGTTACCTAGTTTTCACTTCCCCGGCAACGGCGCCAAAATGTTGGGTCTCAATCTAGTCTCCTAAACTGAGCTTCATTTAATTGTCAACCAGGATTTGTAAACTGCTGAAGTGAAGTGTACCATATGTACCTAGGTGCTTGTTTCCTAATGCGTTGTATGTGGTTTTGTGATGTTTTTGGTCTTTTGTGATGATTTGTGATGTTTTTGGTCATTTGGTGTTTTATGTTCACAATGAAACTGCCTAGAAAACTAATGGAAAGAAGTTGGTGGTCAAAACAGAGTTAAATCTAATGTATGGAATGGCAAATGCAATTAGAAATACTGAAGCAAAATCTGAACTATGACTAAATAGAAACAAAATCTTGATAATGACTTCTTAGGCAAATGACACAAACTAAACTTGAGAAATGATCACTAAATATGCAAGTTCTCTAACTAGACAGTTAAACACTAATTTTATCATGGTGCAACATTCTGTTCTAAGCTCATCTAGTCCATGACTAATTCCTAGTTCTATTCTGCAATTTAATTGGATGTCTCAGAACCTATACTCAAAGAGTTATTGGTTTCTTGTTCAAAGTAGTTCTTTTGAGGAAGAGCTATGTTCATAAAATGATGAGGAGATTGCAGAGAGATTTCAGACCTTATAGTGATGTTATCTTCTGTTCCTATGTTTATGGATCACTTGTATTTTTCAGAACAAAAAGATATTTGTGAATAATGAAGGTTGTCTTGTGAATCCTAACAACTAAAATAATCTATTGTGCAAAGGATGACAGTGTGACTATGAGATGTAAGTGCAATGAGTTAACTTAAGAATGGATCTAAGATGCTTCTAAACTAGAACAATGTTGAACGATAAGTCATC
This sequence comes from Pinus albicaulis, assembly GCA_034641835.2. Lineage (NCBI taxonomy): Eukaryota > Viridiplantae > Streptophyta > Pinopsida > Pinales > Pinaceae > Pinus > Pinus albicaulis. The sequence continues at coordinate 738,999,107 of CM076580.1, forward strand.
ATCAAACTTGAAGCAAAGTAACTGAACATGAATTAAATGCAAATGAAACTCCGGAGCATTCTAACTAACATGCATTATTCTATGAAGTTACACAATCTGTTTGTTCATCATTAGTGATATTTTGGAAGAGTTCCTTCTTGTAGAAGAGGTAGAACAATTCTGACTGTGGACTTGTATGCAATTGAAAGCAAATGAACTGAAAACAAATGAAAAACTAAGTTATCACACCCATACCCTACTCGTCATTATGATGTCTTGGGCAAGCGTTTAAGAGCAAGATCAGAGATGATACTTAGTACAAACAAACAACTAAATCTTTCATTATCACGGTCATGTCTTGAACTTCTTAAGGATGTATTGGAAGAATTTCTTCTTGTGGAAGAGTGATTAGAACAAGTGTAACTATGATAGTGAATAGCAAAAACTACAACTAATTCCTACAGTACTATAGTTATTCATCACTCATTATTATGATATGTTGGAAGAATGTCTTCTTGTGGAAGAACTGGAATGAATATAACTACAGTATCTAGTTAAAAACAAATACAAATTCAACTCCTATCCTACAATACCATAGTCATTAATCATTCATCATTTTGGTTTGTTGGAAGAGTGTCTTCTTGTGGAAGAGCTGGAACGAATTATGACTACAGTAGCTAGTTAAAACAAATACAAATTTAACTCCTATCCTACAATACCATAGTCATTAAACATTCATCATTTTGGTCTATTGGAAGAGTGTCTTCTTGTGGAAGAACTGGAACGAATATGACTACAGTAGATAAAACAAAACAACTACCAATTCAAATGCAAAACGTAAAGGCAGCTAGGAAAAACTTATCTAGTTTACGCAAAAGAAATCCGTGCAAGAGGCAGGGGCCCTCTACCACTTGACGGCATTCAACTTCAAATAAAATCACGCCTTCAGAATAACTTTGTCTGCTCCATTAACAATGCAATAGTTCGAACATAACACTCTGTGTCTTCAAGGACGTAACACAGAGTTTACACAAAATCTAGCAGCAAATCTAACACAAAATCTCCAACTAAGCTCTCGGTCTACTCAAGAGTTTATAAAGTAAATGCAAGTAACAATACTTACAACAATTTAGGAATAATGTCTTTCCTTATCCGAATCATCTTAGGAGTCTTTGAGGTGGCTACGTGAAGGAGAAAAGACACCTGGACTGAGACAGTCCTGGTAGGAGTCTTCCTTCACAAATGTGTTCCCACGTGCATAACCGTACCCAGAATTCATTTCCTCTTCCATGATGAGCAACAAACCATGTAGGCACGACGTGGATCATGCCCATATGCGTTTTTCCTCAAGAGGCCACCTGGAACATACTCAAACATAAAGGTAGCTGCAGAATCGCCGGTTAGCTACGGAATGTCTACATTCTGCAGCTAGTTCCGGTCAAAATGCTTAACAATGGCAACAATCACAAAATTCAACAAGTCAGTCATGTAAACCATTCTAGAAGTAATTTTAACTATTTTTATTGATCAATTGGGTTTAAAATAGAAATGGACAAGGGAGAATGAGGTGAAGGAAAGCACAAATTTGAGGCTCAACATTGAGCTCATACGGATAGTAGAATGCCAAGATGACAATTTTCGGTGCAACATGAAGGAATAGCCGCATCTGTGCACGACTATCGAAGGAATAAATGCATTTTGCGTTAAAGTCCTTTGTTGCTTGTGCATTGTCCATAAATTTCTTCACTGAACCTTAGGAAGAATTAAATTTTTTGGCTTTTCCTAATGTATTCCTTCTCACGAAAATATTTATCTGTACCTTATGCTTGACATTTTTTAATTTATATTGCCTATAAAATTTTCCGGTGGTAACATTTTCCCCCTAATGTATGAGGACTAGGAAGAACTATATAACTGAAATACATTAGATTTTATTCTTTCTATGTGATCCTTTTTGAGAGAGAGAGAGAGTGACTTGTTTCGAACTAATTCGGGATACCGCTTGTATTAAATAAAAAATACACCATGCTCTGTAGGAAACTTGCAAGAGATATAATGAATAAAATATTTCAACGAAGCGGACATGTCCCATGCTCATAATTTTTTACTAGCTAAGTTGATCTAATAGATATCGGTTACTGCTAATGTCACTTTTTTGGTAATGACCTGTTCTTGGTTGATGATGATGGTTGTTGATTCCCTCGGGGGGTGTTTTTATTTGAAAGAAGGTTGAATTTGGTGCCCACTTACGTAATATTGGTATGGCATGTTTTATAACAAGTGATCATTGTATGAATGGGTCTTTGATTGTTGGGGACCATCCCATGTAATAATTGCTAAAAGAGATGCTTATTGAGTCATGAGTCTTCAGCGAATTATCACAGAGTGCAACGGTTATGAAGTATGATACCATCTTGGACATGAAAGCTTATGTTGAAGTCGAATGTCAAGAGGATCGATGAAATCAATGGGAAATGATGATTCCCATAGTGCCATACGAGGATGACCCCTATTGAGGTGAGGAGTCATCTAAGGTAATACCTCCTTCTTGGAAAATGGTTGTTGAAGTCGACAAGAAGGAAGCATCAACCGATCGAAATGAGTATTGATGCAAGGGACCATGGTTTCGATATAGTAGGGCATGATGTGATGGGTTAACTAGGCATGATGATGAGAAATGGTTATAATTGATGATGGTAGTTAAGTGGCCATAGGTCGGAGTTGTAAATGTGAGTGGCGGTACTCATAAAAATTTCGATGAGGTAGCCCCAAGGGTTAACTTAATCGGTTGAGTCCACTGTTGTTAAGTACTTTGCTTTGGTTGGGAGGTCACATGATCGAATCTCCTTAACACCCATAGGGTTAGGCCTCACGTGTACTGGTGATGATTTATATCCCCTCGGAAGGGTCTATCAAGATTTTCATATACGTAGATGTAGCTCAGGGTTCATGTGTGCGGGCACATGGATTCGTGAACCACTTGTAAAAACAATTTACGATGAGGAAATCCCTGGACTCGGTAGCACATCCATCGTAGGTGTATGGTTGCTATGATTGTCATGGTTAGGTGTGGCAAATAACGTACAAATCTGACCAAGGGTATTTAAGGAGTGTTGTTATGTGAGAAATGTAAATGGATGGGTGGGATTTCTCTCCTAAAAAAAATCTATGTACACTTTCCAAACGATTATGAAGTTGGTTTGGATGTACAAGCACTGGGAGACAGTGCCCCCATAAACATGGATAATCCATCATTATGGTGTGAGGAGTGTTATTTTCTAAGGGTGGGGGGGGCATTGGTTGGTATCGGTGCGAGGTCGATGAGGCGGATGAAAATGTCACGGATGGGCTATGATGATGGGGGGTGTGATATGCAAAATGTGAAACATGGTGGTGCATTTTTGCTGATCCACTTATGGAGAATGTGGCCCGGGGAAAGGGGGTTTTAACATGTAATGGGTAAAACTTGAATTGATGTTTTATGATGTATGGATTAACATGAAGTGGTTCCCTAGCCGAAGTTGATGGCCATGGCTCTAGATATTGACGTATCGTCTAAATGAGTGATGGATGCCATGGAAGGTGAGGTTCTACCGACACTGCAAGGGTGTTTATCATGTGAAAGATGGGATGATGATAAACATGGTCGGGTACATGAAACTCGTTAGGTCTCTGTAATTTTCAATATTGGAAAATACAGAATGCAAAGCCTACATATGAACCACTTTGGGATTCTAGGATCTAGCCCTCTTGAATCCAGAGAGGGATATCTCTTATAAGTGTGTTTAAAGATGTGATCTTTAAGGCTTGAAAGGTGATATTAGGCTAGTTATGAAGAACAAGGTTTTTGTTTGTTTTGGTTGGGCAAAGATATAATGGAGGTGAAGGAAGTCTAAATGAAGGGTGAAGGTGTATGAAACTGAAGGAATGATTCAGCTAATAAGATAGGCAAGGAGAAACTTCAATCCATTGGGCTATGGAGTCATAAGAGGATTTAATTGAAACAATAAGGTTCAAGAGTGGTCCATGGGGCAAGTCATCTATGTCAAAGGATCTCTTTACATTGATTTTATGGAATGAAACAATAAGAAATGAAGATCAAACAGATGAAGGAACAAAGGGTAGCCTAAGATCAAGTAAGTACTTTGAAACTATCCCTGCTTTTGGCATGTACTTAAGGAAAGACATAAAAGTTATCTAAGACGAGTAAGTATTTTGAAACTAGCTTGATTTTGATGCACTTTCAATAGAAAACATCTAAAACACATAGAATAGCTTAAGATCAAGTAAGGACTTTGAACCTATCCTGCTTTCAACATATTCAAAAGGGGAAACATTCATGATGAATATAAAAAGTAGTCTAAGATCAGGGTAAGTACTTTGAAACTAGCACGCTTTCAACATACTCTTAAGGGAAACTTTCATACAACTTTTGGAGAAAAAAACTAGAAGATAGGGCAAACCATAAAATTTCTTAGTCCAACTCTACTTAGCATGAAATGAAAATATCATTCAAGAACTTCTTTTCAAGCTTTGCACTTCAAGACATGGACAAACCAACATTCCTTGATAATGTTTATACTTAACTTAAGTCATTCTTAAATAGAAGATTGGAGGAAAACATAAAGATAAAGCTTATCGGTGAGAGTAGGGTACTTTAAAAGTAAATCCTAGCTCTCTATTTGCTATTATTTATCGGAGCAAGTGGACAGAATGGAAACAAAAAGAAAATAACAATTTACAATAAGAAACACATCACCATTGACATAGAATAGGATCCCATAAATTAGCTTGTATTTGATGTTCAAACCCGAGTTACAATCATCAAGTCCGAGAGGGTCTCTACTGACTTAAAACTTCTCATCTCGACTTAGGTATCTTCAATTGCAAACGGAGGCTACAATGACTTTCAGAAAACTATTTACATGCAACGGATATCCGAGAGACCAACCTTTTACAATGTGCTCCTCAAGGAGATTTTATAAGAAAACGAGGAGGTGGAAGAGTTTCTAGGGTTCAAGTATCATTAATTCCATAATAAATGCAATTCCTAGCCTTGAAAACCATGCAAGGCATAAGGCGAGAATGAATTCTACATATAACTCTATTTCATAACTACTGTTCGCTTTTTGAGGCTTAATGGACGGGAAGATTGACTTCGAGATCTGTTTCTTATCTTTATAATAACTTTGCTAACGGTTGTAATAAGTTTCTTTGGTTGTATTAACTGTTTAGCTATCTTTAGGAAAATATCTTTTATTTCTTTGAGGCTTTGTAGGTGGCTTTTTGGTAGCGGAGAGGAGTCAATTAGCCTCCGATGTGGTAGTGGAGGCTTCTCGGATCGATAGATTTCCTTGTTTTTCCCTAAAACACTCGTTAATTTGCGTTTTGATCTGTTTTTTAGGCCTCGATTAGGCTTAATATTTGTTTCGGGTCTTCATCTTGTCTTTATCTCAGGGATTAGGCCTTTGGTTTACGAGTTTGTGCCTTAATCCCTCAAAAATGCATGGAAAAAATTTTTAATTCTTCATTTACGCTTTGATCCCATCCTTTGCCATCGATACTCTCTCGCATAATTAAGGTTTTACGTGCTTTTTTTTGTTTTGTGGGTGCTGCGAGGGTTTTGTGACTTCACAAATGCTTAAGAGGCATGGTAAGATCATGATTTGAACCCTCTGATTTGCTTTCTCCTTGGATAAATGGCACTGGGGATCATTATCCCACGGCCTCCGATTTCTTTTTTTAAAAGCGTGGAGAAACCTTAAATACACGCAAAAAATGAACAAAGTTATGAAAAATCCATTGAAAATAGGTCAAAGGAGGCTTTGGGCATGAGAATTAATCGTGGCCATTGGATGAAAAACATCCAATGGTCGAGATCACTTAAGGGGGTCAATTGGGGGGGGTGGTTGGGTAAATGGTGGTAGGGTTAAGTTCGGGCTAGTTCGATTAGAAGGATGAACGGTGGAGATTGATCGGGGAGTTCGGATGATGGAGGAAAATTTTTAATCGGGACCGTTGATCTTCGGAGATTGACGACGGAGAAAACTCGATGAAATGCTTGGGAGAGAAAACTTGGAGCATAGACTTGGGGTTGAAGTGTAATATGGGCCATCTAATGAAAACGATGGACGGCCGGGATCAGCGATGAAATCATTCATAGGGTAGATGGAGGGAGATGAGCTGTGGTTGAGATATGATCGAGCCATTGGATTAAAGTGATCGACGATCGTGATCATCCGATAGCATTGCTTGGGGAATGAACAAAGTCCAAAGGGCTTGGGGTTAAGTTAAGACGGGACCATCCGATCAAACCAATCAATGGTCGAGATTAAAAATTGAAATAACAACTGCGGAGGGTTAGGTGGTAAGGCGAGAAAACCGGGGTGGTTTTCGTGTTTTATTTAGGGGGGGTAGGTGGTATTGCCAAAATAAATGCGATACCATACACTAATTGACACATGTCCCCTCGAAAACCGCCCTTTTCGCAAAGTTTTTTGGCGTTAAAGCTACTGTCGCAAAAAGTTTTGTGAAATTTTGTTACGGTCGTCGGATGAGGTGCAACGGATCCAACGGTTCGGATCGCACGCGTCGGGGAAGTTGCGGGGGTTGGGTCGATAGTGGGAAACACGTAGCGGCTCATGAGTGGACAGATGTTTTACAAGGCGGGGGGTAGGTCCCAAAGGAGTTGGGCCTATCGGATTGAACCTCGATCTGTTGGATTTAAATGATGGACGGTCGATTCGATCTGCTAGGGTGAAGTAAAATGAATGGAGGGAAAGTCGAGATATATGGGTGGAGGTTGGGCGCGATGATGGTCGTTGATCCGCAAAGATCGGCGGTGGATATTCGCCGAAAAGTTAAATTGTCGGGTTTATGAAATAACAAAGGAAAGTCGAGTTTTTTGCGTCGGTTTGAAGGCCTTTAGCGCTCGGTTGCGGGGCTTACGGTCTTATGAGGTGGAGGGCTTCAAGAGTTAAGCCCTCGGGGGCTTAAGAAAACATTATATGGAAAAAAAACTATTTTAGGCTTAAAAAACGGTGTTTTAAAGCCAAAATAGTGGTTCCAATAGAGGAAATGAAGGATTTTAAACCAAATCGAGGAGGGAACATAAGGTTTTAAAAGGGAATTTGGAATGATTTTGAAGGTTAAATGGAGGCTTGTGGAGGGGGTTTTATGGAGGAAAAAAAAAGGGATGAAAATGGGGTTTTTATGAATGAAAGGAGGGGTAAAAATGATGGGAAAATGGGGGTTTTTCAAGCAGTTTTCTTTAGGCAAACAACAGTTTTTTTTAGGATTATGAGGGAAACAACGGTGAAGATTAACTCAAGGATTAGTTATCTTCATAATAATTTAATAAATAACAATTTAGCATGAAATTGTTTCTTGAAGTCTTAAAACAAATCTAGCCACCATTTGATATGAAAATGTTTTATAGGTGGCTAACGGTGGGTCCACATGGGGATGGCACCTTCTTGAAGGTGTCAAGAACTTCGGACAAGTCTTCTCCGGAAGTTGATCAATGCCTCATCCATTGGGCTACAATTTTCCTTTCTTTTTACGGTCTTCTTTTTGATCGACAATGTTTACGACCATTTAAATCAATGGAATTCTATCAAAACACATCTCTACCTACCCAATCCTAATGATCCTAACATTTTTTTCTCTTTCGGATTGCATTTGGATTGGAAAAAATCTTTTCATCAACATTTTATTCTTTTGAAAACATAAAACTAGTCTATTTCTACCCTTATTTCTCCATGAACTCGGATTAAGCGAGTTGAGTTCAAACATTCTCTACCTAACTACACTCTGTCGAGATTAGACTGTCACGACGATTTATTCTCTAAATTCTAAAACAGAAAATTAAAAACGAGCAAGCTAGGATTGAACAGTCTAACTTGTTGCTGATCTATGGCGTAAAAACAAGCTGCACATAGACTTTTATTTGCATAAATTTATAGCAAAATGGTGAAGGCTTAAGAACTGAAAATTGAAACATCCTTCATTATCTTTTCGGATCTGTTTTGAATTACTGTTGGAGCTATCTTTCTTTCTTTCCTAGTTCAAGTTTTGGGCATATTAGAACCAGTTCTTCTATCTTTGGCTCAAGATTTAAAAGCAGATTAGAGCCACTCTTCTTTTTGAAACTCATAGGTTCGGATTTTGAGCTTGTTTGAACATTCATTTTTCTATCCTAATCTACCATCTCGATAAGCCAAGATTGAGTTGTTTGGAAAATCTAATTCACTAACATATCAACGGGAAAAAATTAAAACTAACTAGTCATGATTAGGGCTTTGTATGACTAACTAGAAGTGTGTTTCTTAGGAGTGGCATTTGAGCTTGCACACTTTCGGACTTTGTTTCTCTTTTTGGTATAGGGTTGTACCTTTTTTGTTTTTTACAATACTGCCCTCTTTTATTTTCTATTGGTTTTGTATTTTTTTCATATTGTAACTTTGAATGCAATGATGGATATGATATTCACAATGGTAAAAAAAATAAAAAAGGCTTTCAAACTGATATGCTCAAGAAAAAATAATGTTTGAGCATCCCTTGCCATTGACAAGACCTCCAAAATTTTAGCTCCATTCAATTCTTGCAAGAAATAAGAATTGTTACCAACGAGTAGAATGAATGAGATAAGGCCCAAGCCATAAGTTATCAAATTTCCCATGCTTGCCCTTATCTTCTCTCCTGTAATCCCACTTTAAAAAAATTTCACCAATGCTGAAATCATTTGGCCTTTGTCCTTCTATCAAACGACTTCTTGATGCTTTCTTGCTTTTGTAATGCTCTGATTGTAGACCTCCTCTCTAGTTTGTTGAAGATGTATGGTACTGATTGATTCTTCTTATGATGTCATTGTCTTCGAGCTGTACTTCTTGGATCAGCTTCATGTTTGGCACTCCTAGGATGGTTGGAAAAAGCTGCATCTACTCCATAAACTAGGCTGGTAGGGTGACATTCCAATTGATTTCTTAAGTGTTAATCTGCATCACCATAGTGCATGTACCGACTTTGTGTGCCATGACTTCTTATTGTCTTCTAGTAGCTTCTTGATTATGTTCACCAAACTCTTGTTTGAGGATTACGCCCTAACCCATTTCCTTGAGGGTAATAAAGCGGTAGAATGGCCCAATGTAATATGATATTTGTGATGAGAATTCAACCATGTTTTTGGATCCAAATGCAGCGGCATTGTCGGTGATAATCTTCCTAGGACGACCAAATCTAGATAGGATATGAGTTTCAAGAAATTTTATGATGATAGAGTCATTGGCTTGCCCTAGAAGGGATGGCTTCTATCCATTTGGTAAAGTAGTTTGTTGCGGTGAGAATCCATCTATGTTGGGCGAGATGAGGGTGGATGGATTTATCCTATGAAGTCTAGACCCCACTTTGTTGAAAATGAGCTTCAACGGTGATTGGATGCAACGATGAGGGAAGCAATTTTCTTTTTCCTTCAAAGAGTTGGCATTTATGACAAGCAATAATCATTTTATGGAAATCTTGAAAGAGGGTGGGCCAATAGTAACCGACTCTAAGGATTTTATTGGAAGTTGTCTTCCAATAGAGGTGGCCACCACATTCTCCTTCATGGAACTCATGCTTGATCTTATCCGAATCATTCTCGGGCAAACATTTAAGCAACAAACCACTAGCATTTTTCCAATATAGACATTTATCTAAAATGTAGTAGTTAACAACTTTCAATTTTAAAAAATCTTGCCTTTCTTTTAGACAAACCAGGGAGGTGTATTCAAATTGAGCAAAACATATAAAATATCGAGCATACCAAGATGAAAACGAGAAAATGATCTTCAATAATGGGAGTTGGCAACTCCTCCCGTTCATCTAATGCATTTATCATGTTTATATCAAGAGATTCAAAAATTAGACTCGAGTCATTAATCTTGCTAGTCCTTGGCCTTTTATGAGCTTAGTGGGCTTGATTTCTAAATCATATTCAAGTATCATGACTATCCACTTTCCTCTTTTTTCCATCTAGGTCCCTGTGTTAAAATATCTTTCACTAACTGAATTTGGCACAAATGAAATTATATGGGAATGCAAAATGTAAACTACGAAGTATTTTTAAGGCTTTGACTAAGGCAAAGGCTTGTTTTTCCATGATATTGTACTTCAAAGGTGCATCTCTCGAGTGCCTTACTAAAGAATGTAAATGGTTGCTCTTGTCCCTTCAAATTTTCTTGTAATAGGACGGTAGCCGCTTTGTATGTTACGATGCAAATGAAAAAAATGAAAAAAATCTTTTGAAAAAATCGGGACTAATGAGAAGCTCGGTGTTTTGGTTAATGCTTGTTTTACCAGTTCAAATGATTTCTTTGCTTCTAAGTTCCATTTAACTCCTTCTTCCTTCTTCAACATGTTTGTTATGTTTCTAAGGAGTTCGACTAAGTTGGGTATGAACCTTCTCAAGAAATTAATCTTCCCAATGAAAGACGAAGTTCTTTGATGTTTCTAGGATGGTTGATTTGAAAAAGACCATCAATCCTCTTTGGGTCTATCTTTATTCTCTCTTTTCGATATGATGTGTCCAAGTAGTTTACCTTCTTGGAGATCAAACATTGCTTTCTTTGAATTTAAAGATAACCCATACTTTTTGCATTTCTCAAAGACTTTTCTCAAGTGCTCTAGGTGTTCCTCATCTGTTTTTGGAAAAAAACATTGATATCATCAAGGTAAATAATGATGAAGCTGGCCTAATTCTTCTAAGAATGCAATATCCATGGCTCTACTGAAATGTAGCACCAACATTCATTAAACCAAAGGGCATTTTCACATACATGAAAGTACCCCAAGGTGTAGTAAAGGTTGTTTTGATTTGATCATCGGGGTGTACTAATATTTGATTGTAACCCTGAGAGGCCATCTAGCAAAAGAAATTATTTTAGAACCAACTACATTTTGTAAAATGTGATCCATCTTGGGTAAAGGGTAGTTGTCCTTTAATGAAGCTTTGTTTAAGTTCCTAAAATCAATACAAAGCCTTATTTCTCCTGTTTTTCTTCCTCGTGACACAAGATTAGACACCCACTCTTAGTATCTAATAGGGACAATAATTCCCGACTTCATACATTTTCTTGATTTCTTTCTCAACCAAAGGTAATTGAACAGGGGGTTGATTCTACGCAATTTTTGTTTAAAAGGTTTATGGTTTTCTTTGAGGGGTATCTTATGCTGAATTGTGTTTGTGTCATAGGAATTTAGATCCTCATAACTCCATGAAAATACATCAAAAAAATTCCTTAAACAACTCAATGTATTTTAGCTTGATGTGAGTGGCAAATTTTTTAGAGCAGTTTGATCATTTTTTGGCTTTAGTTCACGCCTATGTTACATTCTTCTACTTCGAGTTTCAACGGGCTCCAATTTTGGTTTTTGGCAACATCATTCAAATCAAACAATTCTTCTAATGGGACCCGAGTCCTTTTGGGAAGCTTTGGGTGTTATATTGCGGTGTTTCTAAGTCTTATTTTTCCAAATATTCACTAATATCGTGTGTTATGTTCCAATTTATTAGCTAACATATTTATAACAACAATCTACGGAGAGTTTTCTTCCTCATCAAGTAGATTTTCTTCAATAGAATAGTCACTTTCATACTACGAATACGAACTTGGCGGCTCAAATTCATTTTACGGGATTGTAAGAAGTCTTCTATTTGTTTGTCTCCATCAAACACTTGCCAATATTTCTCATTGTATGGGAAATCTGGTCTAAATTTTGTTTGGGTGGTGCATTTTTTGGTTTCATAAGGTGTCGGGCATGTTCTAGCGACAAAAGCTAAACCATAGGCGAGCGATATTTTGATTTCTTGGAACAAAGATAAGTTGGAATTCCTCAAATGTTTTCAATAAATCCATGACATTATTTCTATAGGCTCTAAGTCTAGGATGTTTGGCACTATATTCCCCCATTCACTTGCCTAATTATTAGTTTAGAATCTCCATGAACTTTTATCCTTTTGGCCCCCTAATTTCCTCAATAAGTGTAGGCCTAAAAAGGAGAGCTCCATACTCGGCTATGTTATTGGTGCATTGAAAGTTTAATTTGCAAGAATGCCCTTCAGCATGATTTTTTCATTGTATTTTGAAGCCACACTCCTACACCTACATCACTCTTAGTGCAAGACCCATCAAATTTCATACTCCAAAGAGGACTAGTTTCGGATTCACTAGTTTGACTACTACTCTCTTCACCTAGTGTGCTTTTGGATTGTTCTTGTAAGTTAGAACCATGTTGAATTTGTTTTAGTTCCTCATGTTCTCCATTAAGTTGAGGACTCTTCTCTTGACTCTCAAGGTTGAAAGGCAATGGATGAGTCGATTTGTAGTTCTAGACACGTGACTTGTTTTTACTGTAATTTTCCGATTTGACCAAGCTGTTTTGATAGTTACTGTCTTGTCTTCCTCTTTTTCTAAATCTTCTACTAAGTTAGTTAAGGCTTACTTTCTCATTGAATGTTTCATTATTGAAGAGAATAAATGAGTCAAGGCCTATATGTATAGAATAAAGAGGAGAGTTTTCTGGTCTCTCTTGGCTACTTACCATGTATTGCATGTGAGGTTTCCCTATAAAGTCTTCTAGTCTAATTGAAAACAAGGATGGTAGCATATGTCATATCCATTTGCATTGTCCCTTGTAACTTAGCTCCCTAAGATCTTTATAATAGCATACCATACTTGGGGGGTACATCGACCACTACAATATCCATCACTAAACACTTGGTGAGTATTTGTGCTAAGTTTACACAAAGGTCTTTGATCAAACCTAAACATTTCACTGCTGCTTGAGTCAAAGGATTATAGATCTTTGTATGGTCTAGTAATTTCAAGGCCTATGTTCTCCATTCTTGCTTTGGGCATTAAGTTATGAGAAGCCCACGAGTCATGCATAGCATTGTGTAAAATTTTGTCATGAATTTTCAAACTAACATAGAATGGAGGAGCTGGTCCTTCTTGGTATCTTCCCTCAATCTTTGGACCAAATAAAAGCTACGGTTGGTCATCATCGAGGTTAACAATGTCATTATTTTCTTCTATGTTGAAATATTTCAAAATTTTGAATCTATATACATATTGGGTGGCTAATTCGGTGAGAGTAACAAAGATTTTGATCTTGGCAATTTCTTGTTCCAAACTAAAAGGTATACGACCTTTTACAAAGTTGGTTTCGACCTTATTAACCATCACTCTATCGAGAAAAATCAGTTTGCTAATTTCCTCTATTTACATTGGTCAAAATTGTTTTAATAGGAGCACTAGTTGAGGTACTAAGCGACTGCTAAGATCTGCACTACATTTTTCATTCATTTGAGTGCCTTTTTTTCTTTTTTTTCTATCGAATTTCTGACCCACTATTTTGTCTTTTTGTTTTGCGGTATTGGGTTTGTTTATAGAGTACATGTTTTTTGCGGAAATTTTCATAGGTTTTAGTTTTGGGAGTTTCTGATTTCTTTTACTCCTAAGGTCATACTCTTTTGGAGTTTCTATGATGACATTTTCCAACTCTTGATAGTAATATTCATCCTTTTCTTTTTTATCATCATAGGGTGTGTATAGACCTTGTTTCCTATTGTAATTAATATCAAAATTATCATTGTCTACTCCCAACATGTTAATGTCTTCTTCCTCTTGTTTGTTCAATTATTTCTTCAACCTCACTTACATAGTTTTGATGAAAAGGAGGAATAATCTCACGATCGGGGGGTCTCTTGGTCTATTTTGAGGATGATTTATCCTGAAATTGTGATTTTGTTTTTGAGATTAGTTTCTATTTGAGAGGGTGATTGATTTTGACTAGCTTGTGCTCTCTCAAGAATGCTCATATTTTTCATCATTTCCTCCATCATTCTTTCCATTTTTTGAGCTAGATTGGGAAGGTGCAGATTCCTCCCTAAATGATACTTTCTTCTCATTTCTCATTCTTTCTCTTTTCTCCATTAGATTAAATTCCACAGACAAGAGCTCCTTTTTGCATATCCTCTAGAGTCAAAGGGTCTCTCTCTCTTGGTTGATAGGCCATTTCGGGATAAAATCCTTCGGGAAACTTGTTTAAGGGCTGAGCCTTGTGGAGTTTTCAATTATGGGAGAAGGGCATTATAAACACTATTGAACCTAGTGAAATAAGCTTGAACACTTTCCCCGAGTTTCTTTTGAAATTTTGTTATAATACGAAAGTATGCTGGAGAGGGTTTTCTTGACTTCCCACTTGTTTAGGAATAAGCGATGAAGAGCTTGGAGATCATTGATACTATTAGGGGCTAAGCCTTTGAACCATTTTCTTGCTTCTCCCCCTAGAATTTGAGAAAAACAATCTAAGTTTGGCGGTTTCATCATCAATCTCATTTCTATAAAAGTAGTCATTCATCTTATCCACATGTTGTAAAAGCGATAGTAGCACCCTTGGCATCATATAATGGTATCTTGGAGTGATAGTCTGTGGAAGATTGACTAAAGGTAAAGGAAGGACTATAGGGGCATACCATGTTGCCATGATAGGAGTTTGTGGAAAAAAATGGGGGGTTTTATAGGTGGAGGATGTAAAATGAGAGGGTTTGATGGAAAGGTGTGGTTTGAACGGTGGTTGTATGGAGAATAGAAGTAGATGGACCGACAATAGATTGTTGAGCGAGATCTAGGATGAGAGAAACCAAAATTATGAAGGAAATGTAAATCGAGGTGGAGTAGTTTATCTACTACCGGGATGTTCACCTCTATCTTGAGATGAAGGTGGAGACTCTAAATATATCTGATCTAAATCACCAAGTGACCTAGTTCGAATGGATTTCTTAAGTCAACTTGTGAATCTTGTAGAGCTATAAGGTTTTCGAGGGGACAGGGACTTAGCTCTATGGAGTGATACGACAATAGTTGAAGTTTTGGCCTTAGGGAGACTTCCTAAGTATGCTTTCAGGGGTTATCAAATATCTCGGGGAGGGTTTGGGTCGGGGATGGGCTCTAGTATGGATTTTTTTTAGAAGCCACTATGATATGTTTTTCAAACCCAAACAACAAGAAAAGTTTAACCAAATATGACAATCTTTAGGGAGGCTAATCGATCTTTTAATAAGAAAAAATTTAATCCTCAAAGTCTTCTTAACTTATTTTAAACGATGTTATGATAGTAATGGGTTTCCCGGTGGAGTCTTTAGGTCTATTTAGGGTTTTGGAGTCACCGAGTGTAAAATTTTTAGATTTTTGTGAAGTTAAAATGTTTCATGGTTCCACCACCACGTTTATTTGAAGCCAATGCTGAAATATTTTTGTGTTTTTTTGAGTTTTTCAGTCCTATGGGTTATAAGAGGGTCCTAAATCTGTTTCAACACTTATCTAGGGTGATGAGACAAAGAAATTTTAGTATTATGGCTTAGCTAGCTGATTCCTTCAAGTTTTGACACGCTTTATGAGAATCCTAAGGGTTACTTAGTTTGTCATTGATTCAAATAAGTCCTATCATGATCACCATTTACTTTGGTTGTGCATGAAGAGAGCTACTTATACTATATTGAACATTCGAGTGTTTTGTTTTAAGGATTTTACTCGAGAATTCCCAGTGGGAGTCGCTAGAATGTTAGGTCTCGTAATTTGCAAGATTGGCAAATAAAAGCGCAAATCCTATATATGAACCACTTTGGGAATCTAGGATCTAGCCCTCTGAGATACGAGAGAGGGATCTCTCTTATAAGTGTGTTTAAAGATGTGATCTTTAAGGCTTGAAAGTTGATATTAGGCTAGTTATGAAGAACAAGGTTTTTGTTTGTTTTGGTTGGGCAAAGATATAATGAAGGTGAATGAATTCTAAATGAAGGGTGAAGGTGTATGAAAGTGAAAGAATGATTCGAGCTAATAAGACGAGGCAAGGAGAAGCTTCAATCCATTGGGCTATGGAGTCATAAGAGGATTTAATTGAAACGACAAGGTTCAAGAGTGGTCCATGGGGCAAGTCATCTATGTCAAAGGATCTCTTTAAGTTGATTTTATGGAATGAAATAATAAGCAATTAAGATCAAAGCAGGATGAAGGAAAAAAGAGGCGAGGGCTAAGATCAAGTAAGTACTTTTTAAACTATCATGCTTTTGGCATGCACTTAAGGAAAGACATAAAAATTTATCTAAGATCAGGTAAGTACTTTGAAACTAGCTTTGCTTTTGATGCACTTTCAATAGAAAACATTTAAAACACATAGAATATCTTAAGATCAAGTAAGGACTTTGAACCTATCCTGCTTTTAGCATATTCAAATGGGAAACATTCATGATGAACATAAAAAAGTAGTCTAAGATCGGGTAAGTAATTTGAAACTAGCCTACTTTCAACATACTATTAAGGAAACTTTCGAGACAACTTTTGGAGAAAAAAACTAGAAGACAGGGAAAACCATAAACTTTCCTAGTCCAACTCTACTTAGCATGAAATGAAAATATCTTTCAAGAAATTCTTTTGAAGCTTTGCACTTCAAGACATGGACAAACCAAAATTCCTTGATAATGTTTATACTTAACTTAAATCATTCTTAAATAGAAAATTGGAGGGAAAACATAAAGATAAAGCTTATCGGTGAGGTAGGGTATTTTAACGATGTAAATCCTAGCTCTATATTTGTTGTTCTTTATCGAGAGAAAGTGGATAGAATGGAAACAAAAAGAAAATAACAATTTACAATAAGAAACACATCACCATTGACATAGACTAGGATGCCATAAATCGGCTTGTATTTGATGTTAAAACCCGAGTTTACAATCATCAAGTCCGGTGGGTCTCTACAACTTAAAAATTCTCATCTCGACTTAGGTATCTTCAATTACAAACGGGGCTATAGCGGCTTGAGAAAACTATTTACATGCAACATATATCAGAGACCAACCTTTTACAATGTGATCCTCAAGGATATTTTATAAGAAAACAAGGATGTGGAAGAGTTTCTAGGGTTCAAGTATCATTAATTGCATAATAAATGCAATTCCCGAGTCTTTAAAACCATGCAAGGCATAAGGCGGGAATGCATTCTACCTATAACTCTATTTCATAACTCTATTCTACTTTTTGAAGTTTAATGGATGAGAATATTGACTTCGAGTCTGTTTCTTATCTTTATAATAACTTTCTTTGATAGTTGTAATAAGTTTCTTTGGTTGTATTAAGCTGTTTAGTAGTCTTTAGGAAAATATCTTTGAAATAGGCAATAACTATGCCTTATTTGATTTATGTGAGGGTTACGGGGTGGCTTTTTTGTAGATGGAGAGGAGTTAATTAGCCTCGATGTGGCGGTGGAGGCTTCTTGGATGATAGATTTCCTTGTTTTTCCATAAAACATTGTTAATTTTCTTTTGATACATGTTTTAGGCTTGATTAGGCTTAATATTTGTTTTTGGTCTTCATCTTGTCTTTATCTCGGGATTAGGCCTTTGGTTCTACTGATTTTGTGCCTTAATCCCTCAAAAGCTGTGTTGAAAAATTTTAATTCTTCATTTCTTCTTTGATCCCATCCTTTGACACGATACTCTCTGTATAATTAAGGTTTGTTGTGCTTTTGTTGTTTTGCGGGTGCGCAGAGGGGTTTTATGACTTCACAAATGCTTATGAGGCACTGGTAAGATCATTATTTGAACCACGTAGATTTGCTTTCTCCTTGGATAAATGGCACAGGGATCGTCATCAACGGCCTTTGATTTCTTTTTAAAAGCTGTGGAGAAACCTTAAACACCTGCAAAAAAAGAACAAGTTATGAAAAAATCCGGTGAAAATAGGTCAAAGGAGGCTTTGGGGAATGAGAATTAATCATGGCCATTGGATGAAAACATCCAACAGTCGATATCACTTAAGGGGGTAAATTGGGGGATGGTTGGGTATATGGTGGTAGGGTTAAGTCCGGGCCATTTGATCAAAAGGATGAACGGTGGAGATTGATCGGGAGTTCAGATCGTGGGGGAAAGGAAAATGGAGGGAAATTTTTAATTGGGACTATCGATATTCGGAGATCGACAACGGAGAGAAAACTCAATGAAATGATCGGGAGAGAAAACGAGGAGCATAGACTTGGTGTTGAAGTGTAATATGGGCCATTGGATGAAAACGATGGACGACCCGGGATCAAGCGATGAAGTCATTCAAAGGGTAGATGGAGGGAGATGAAATGTGATTGGGATATGATTTGAGCCATTGGATTAAAGTGATCGGCAGTGCTGAGATCATCAGATGGCATTTGCTTGAGGGAATGAGACAAAGTGCGAAGGGCTTGGGAGTTAAGTTAAGACGGGACCGTGCGAGTCAAACCAATCAATGGTCGGGATTAAAAATTGAAATAACACTTGTGGAGGGTTAGGTGGTAAGGCAAAAAAAATAGGGTGGTTTTCGCATTTTATTTGGGGGGGTACTATTTACCATACAGTGCGTGCCACCTGTCCCAAAAAACCACCCTTTTAGCAAAGTTTTTTTGCGTTAAAGCTCTGTCGCAAAAGTTTTGCAAAACGTTGTTCTAGTCATCGAATGAGGGGTAGTAGATGCAACAGTGTGGATCGCACACGTTGGGAAGTTGCGGGGGTTGGGTTGATAGTGGGAAACACGTGGCGGATCGTGAGTGGACATATGTTTTACAAGGCGGGGGTAGGTCCCAAAGGAGTTGGGCCTTTCGGATTGAACCTCGATCGTTGGCTTTAAATGATGGACGGTCAGATTCAATCTTGGGGTGGGAGTTAAATGAACGGAGGGAAAGTCGGATAGATGGGCGGAGATCGGGCGCAATGATGGTCGTTGATCTGCAAAGATCGGCGGTGGATATTCGCAGAAAAAGTTAAATCTGTCGGATGTATGAAATAACAAAGGAAAGTCGGGTTTTTTGCGTCGGTTTGAAGGCTTTTAGCATCCGGTTCGGGGGCTTAGGGGTCTTATGAGGTGGATGAGCTTCGAGTTAAGCCCTCGGGGGCTTAAGAAAACATTATATGGAAAAAAAGCGCTTTAGGCTTAAAAAATAGTGTTTTTTAAGCCAAAATAGTGGTTAGATAGAGGAAATGAAGGATTTTAAACCAAATCAGAGGGGAAAATAAGGTTTTAAAAGGGAATTTGGAATGATTTTGAAGGTTAAATGGAGGCTTGTGGAGGGGTTTTATGGAGGAAAAAAAAGGGATGAAAATGGGGGTTTTTATGAATGAAAGGAGGGGTAAAAATGATGGGAAAATGGGGTTTTCAAGCGGTTTTCTTTAGGGAAAACAACATATTTTTTAGGATTATGAGGGAAAACAAAACGGTGAATATTAACTCAAGGATTAGTTATCTTCATAAGACTTTAAGAACTAACAATTTTGAATGAAATTGCTTCTTGAAAGTCTTAAAAGCAGATCTAGCCACCATTTGATATGACAAATTTTTATAGGTGTCTAACAAAACCTATGGTTTATTTCTTTTGAGAAAATGATGTCGGGATATGCAAATATTCTTGGTAAGCCTATCACTAGTTTGAAGGTAGAATGATACTTTCTCTTGTACTTTCATTGTGCGGGGTGTGCAATGATTTGGCGTGCCTCGAATACCGTAGCGAGTACCCCCGAGTAAAAGAATATTTTTCACACAAATATATTTGAAATGACTTGAATTTAAAGCAATAAAAGAGGGCATACCGAGCTGTGTTGTGGAAGAATTGGGGATTGGGCCCAAAAAATGATTTTTTATGAAATTTGGATTTATGAGGTCCCGAGATCGACTATGATGAAGTGTTGATCATTGTGCTTCTTGTTGTCGTGATCGAATAATCGAGCTCTATTTTTCCCTTGGGAGTTGTTACTTGGCTCCTGGTTTTGATTCTAGTTGGGGTTGCCCCTAGCTCTAGACCTCGGGTGGGGGAATTCCATGATTATTTCCGCCTATCCAAGATCTCCCTTTTATTTTTTTCCTCAGCTTCTTTTTGCTCCTTTGGAGGGTGTCATAATTATCCCGGTTGTATGGTTGTTGATGATCTAGGGAAGGTTGAACTATATTGGTCAGCGCATTATGCTATGGCGGTGGTCCATCTGTGCGGCGAATAGGGGATATTGGTTCTCTTGTCCCTGGTTGGTATATGAGTGTTGGGGTGACTTTCTTGTATCATCATTTATAGCTACTTTCGGTTCCCTGCAAGGGAGGAGATGGTCCTCCCTAGTGTTGATGATATGGCATCACCCTATTTGTCATGTTCTATAGAAGTTTGGGGTGACTTTGATGATATCCAGGTTATGATACGTTCTAAGTAGAATCATTTGAGTATCACGGGTGCGATTAATGCTGCCTAGGTGACCTTGGGCCAAAGACTAGGTCAAACCATACGCGATGTTTTGACGCACTTGGTAACTACTTGAGTATCATGGGTATTGATTACTATTGTATATGTGACATTGGGCCAGAAGACCCAATAAAAATGTCTGTATTATTCGATGTGCATGGTAATTCCACGAGTTCGCAAGCATGGGGAATTTGGTAGGACATTGTAAATATTTCCCGATTAGGTGTAAATGAGTTCAAGTTGTTGGGATTTCCTAATGGCGTCCTCCTCACGGGGTAGGCTTCGTGTTGCCACATATTTTGAAATATCGGTGGTGAGGGTTTTAAAAAAATAATTCCAACAAGACTGCTGCCATCAAGTTTGGATTTTTCACAAACTATGACGTCGCCAACATTCTGGAGATGCTAGATATATGGATGAGCTAGTTTTTGTCTAAAATTGGTCGATGGATTTCCATTCCTAAATCATGATGGATGAGGGCTAGAATATATGTGAGGAATGCGGTGGCGAGGGTGCTAAATGTTCCATGAGGAAGAATAAGGCTACTCAACATCACCATTTCTCCACGGGCCACGATTGGGAGTGCGTTGAAAAGTATTAGTCGAATGGTATCATCAATGATACTATTGGGCGAACACCATAGGTGAAAAGTCATGATATGATTTCACGAGGTCTTTTTCTTTGCTTCCCTTCGAATTTTGGTATATCGACGGTAGGTTTGTGGGCATGGGGAGGCTAGTTAGGGCCATGAGAAATGTGGTTATTAGTTAAATTCATTATATCTCATTAAGTGATGCTAATAAGGGTATGCAGTATTAACTTCCATTGTATCTTGTGGACATGTATACGAATATTGTGGTTGGGGAGGTGCCTAGGGAATATTACCATGTTCCATGCACGATGGATGTTTCCTTGATTCCCACTGAAGGGGTAGCACCTCCTCTTCCCTCTAGGGGTTGTTGGAGGGTGAGTGCGGTGACCCTCTTGGGGTTTCCATTGGTGTGGTGTTGGGTGACCCTTGGGGGTTTTCCAATCACATGTGCTGATATAGGATGGGCTGATAATGGTGGACAATGTGTCATCCTTGATGCCTAGGTGTGGGATACCTAGCACTCCTCCCTCTAGTGGGGGGAGGTCTAGAAAATTCCTAGATCAGCTGGGGTTTCGTTGGGTCTATTATGGTGTCGCCTAGCTTGATCTTGGTGATATTTTTGGTTTTTGGAGGGAGGAAGATTTCTATCAAAAAAAATATGATCACATGCGTAGTGAAAAAAGTAAGACATAATTTTTCCTTTAACTTAAAGCTATGTGATCGGTCAAGAAGAAAAAATGTGGTTTTGTTTGTTTTGTGTATGATACTCAAAAAGCCTATATAGATCTACTCATCCTTACACTATCAACGTAGCGAGCCTTGTGAAGATGTCTCACGATGGGTGTTCGGGATAACGTCACGAAAGAATTGTGATGCCTTACAAGTAGCCAAAAAAATAGACCAAGGTAATGGTATGAGGATCAGAGTGTTGCTGCACCATCACCTATAGGGAAGGATTCCCTAGTTTTGGCCACTAAAGTACCGTCATCCCACGTGAGCATTCGAGTCTTGATATTCTTTGTAATTAGCTACCAATACTAAGCGGTAGATGGATCGGGGTAACCCCAAAAATACGCATGAAATTTTCCTAGATTAGCCCCCTCTAGAGTGGGTCTGCAGCAATGCTCAAAGTATTAGTTCACTGGGCGAGATAGACATATTTGAAGCTCCCTAAAAATTCAACATCTAAGTTTCAAAATTTATTATGAACATGACGTCTTATTGGATACCTAGCCACAGTGGTCCTAACCTAGAAATATAATTTCTTCTGTGGCCCACAGCGAGGAGAATTTATTGAGTTCGGTTAATGATTATTTTTTTAGAGAGTCTCAATTTTTCTTGGGGTGTGCTTCGGTGCAAATAGCTATGCAAGAAAAGAGCATAGATGTCTCAACTACGCTTTGGGTGCCTTTGCAGTCCAATGATTACCAATACTTTTGTGTGATTTGGAGTGTAAAATCACAAGTGTTATGAGATGTGAATATGCGTTAATCCTTTAAAATCATTTTCTAATTACCATATGTGTGGTTGTTCCTTGCAAAAATTGAAAAAATGAAGTGCGACTTATGGGCCACTTACACCTTTCATAGTTATAGTATGTTTGCACTATGGGGAGATGGCCAATTGTCTTAGGAAAGTGTTCATATGCATACCTAGGCTCATAGTGAGGTATCAAGGGGTGGCAAATATTACTTGCTTTATTTTTTGATAGTTTGGTCCTAGTCCCAATTCCTAATGCAAAATTGAACTAATCTAATGAAAAAAATTGGAAAAACTTGAATTAGCTAAATATATGTGGTGGGCCACTTGATTTTATGCTAATTAAGCTATGATTTTGTATATTTAGTCAGCAAATCATTTGTTTGGACAAAGCTATGTGGATTCAAGGCCACTTACTTTTCCTACTTAACCTATCTATGATTTGCAAAAATAAAAATAAAAAACTAAAAATTAAAACCACTTAGTTGCTAAGCTAAATTATACGATTAAGAGGCCTAATAAGTCATGAAATACAAGAATATAATGATGGAAAATTTTGTATGGGTTTCCAAGCACTTTACAATTGAAAAAATGGCAAAAAGCTGAGAAAAATTGGCTTGTTGGCCTACCACGTGGGTTATCTTCCCATGAGGTGCGAGTGCATGTTTTTGGAGCACAAAGTGCGTTGTCGAGTAGAATGAAGAAAAATGCTTCCTTTGATATGAAAAAAATTTCTTGAGTGTGATTGGAGGTGTTGAGAGGATGTAAGGGTGGTTTGCAACAAAGGCGAGTGGGAAGAAGGATCTTGCATAAACAACCATTAAATAAAAAAAGAAATAATCAAGTGGAGTCACCATTCTGTGGTAGTGTATTTGGTGCAAGGGCATACTAAATACACATCTTTAGAAAATATGGCTGCTAACTACTCAAGGTCACATAGAAAAATGATTGTCTACTATTAATGGAAAATATTCGACACAATGTAAACTAAGTTTGAGGGAAAACTAAGCATACAACACTAAGAACAAATCAAAACACAAGATACAAAATGCAAAACCTCGATGGAGCAAATAGCCTAATAAAAAAAGTGGAGATTCCTCCCTTTATTGAGTGTTGTTGGTAAAAAAGATACAATGCTAAACACTTGAAGAGGTCAGCATCGAGGCTATGGATCTTAAATACCCAAAACAAGAGTTCTCTTTCCCTCGAGTTCCACCTGAGCGTCTCTTCCCTCTCTCCAAAGGATGTTAGATCAAGATAAAGTGGTGAACCTCTCTCTCTTGGGATGAGATGTTGGTTGGCTAACATGTGAGTCCTTCCAATCCCTATGTTGCTGGACTATGCAAGTTGGTTTTCTATGAAGCAATTTGGCCGGCCATAATAATGTGTCTCCAATTCTTCTTCCAAAGTCTAGTTTATATAAATATTTTTTGAATTCTCCCTCATTCTCTTGGCACAAGATAGATGGTGACAAAAAGAGTGGAGGGGTGATTCTATTTTGTGCTACATTTAAGCCTCAAGGTGGCTCAAAGACTACGTTGTTACGCCATTTTTTGGTCATCTAACCTATTATCATTAGATGGACCCAAGTACACCATGTAAGACCGGTTTACCATAAGTAAAGCTGCTTTCACTATGTTAAAGAAACCCCAAAAGGAAATATTAAACAAACCCATATTTGTTTGATTTTCCTCATGGAATAATTAATTAAACCATAATTTAATTATTATTCCCAGTCATATTTAACCAAAATCAAAGAAATTAATTAGATAAACCTTTATTTATCTTATTATTTTCTAGGAATAATCATTTAAACCTTATTTAGATGATATTCCTTGTTAAATATGACAAATCACCCACAAATAATTAAATAAATCACTATTTATTTAATTGTCTTTCAACCACTTCCTTAAATAATTAAATAAATCATTATTTATTTGATTATCTTCTATCCACTTCCTTAAAAAAGATAAATAAATCATTTATTTATTTGTTTTTGACAAATTAAAGGATTTGACCCAAGTCAAATACCTTTTCCCTCCAACAAATATAATAAAATATTCCATAAAAAGTGGATCTAGATCTAGTTAACCCATGCACCAAGATCTAGAATGACCCTAATATTTTGTTATAAATAGGAGGTTTTTCCTACCATTCTTCACCTTTTGTTGCCTATTAGATCACTGCTGGATCTACTACACTTGAGTCACCATACGACATTTCTTGTGTGAGCTCCCTTTTGAGTTCCATTCTTTGTGTGGGTCTTCTACACCAACAAGAAGAGAAATCTTAGATTTCGAAGTGCTTGAGGACTTCAAGAACCCATCAACGAGGGAGAATTGGATACGCCTTCTTGTTTTCCTCCCGAGATTGCCCCATTAATATAAAAAATTCTTTCAAAAATTGTTCTTGTCTTGTATGTTGGTATATGCGGCAAACCCTTATTTTTTTACACTTAATGTCTTTCCATGCATAGATCTTGTTTTTGCGGCTCTTTTATGTATAACTAACCGCAGATGCGAAGATATTGGCGACCACTTTTGTTGTTAGGGCTATTAGTTATGCGTAGCTAAAGTGAGTCCTTTTTTGTACACTGCGACAAAGGATTCATACTAACAAGCTGTACTTGGTAGTAGGGGAATCTTCCTAACCGGGTGTGCCAAGTGGTCCCAGGATGGTGGCATTTCTCCATCTACGGGACAGCAGCGACAACTAAAAGAATAGTCACAATGTGCACGACTATTGAAGGAATAGATGAGACTATGCACAAAAGTCCTTTGTTGCTTGTTCCTTGTCCATAAAGTTTTGCCTAAACCTTAGGAAGAATTAAATTTTGGCTTTTCTTAATTTCTTCCTTCTCTTAAAATCTTTATTTGTACCTTCTTCTTGACATTTTAAATGTCTCTTTCCTATCTGAGTTTTTCTAGTGTTAATGAGGCTCCAACCCATAGGAAGCTGCTACCTCAAAGAAGCTCCAACTCCTACAAATTTTCTGAAGGATACAACCCACGGGGGAGGTTCCTACCTCAATAGACTACAACCTATTCTTTATAAAGCTACACCTTGAAATGATACAACAATTCCTCAATCATATTGCAAATTGGATTTGTTGGTTACCTAGTCTTCGTATTTGTTCTAAAATATATTTTTGTCATCTTTTCTGTTTCTTTACCTCCATGCTTCTCTTCTTCAAATATTTTCTTTTCGACTACTCTTTCCCTTTTCTCTTTACTTGGGATTTTCACAAACTCTCTCATGGAAAATACTCAAGTCACATTCCTTTTCATTCACAATGACATTTGTATCTACATTGAGTTGTTAATTGTTTGTATTCCATTGAGAAATATGATTTGGAGAATTATCGGTTGGTCTTCAGAGTTGTTCCCAATGTGTCTCTTAATCTCCAAATATGAGTGTTTAGTTCAAGTGTTTTGTAATATTGATAAAATACAAAATAATATACGCCACAATAGTAATTGCATTATATGGCTTTGAAATGTAAATTCAATATATAATATTTAACGAAAAAAAAACCACCTCTAAACATTGTTCTTCGACTCCTCATGTCCCATTACGTCTTGATTTTGTTTGAAAAATAAATAAAAATCGAGTCATCAATGTAATCATCAACATTTAATCATCAAAACCTTTGTACATCACATCACTTAATCATCCTTTTCTTACACATTAGCTACAGTCAACCTTTAGAAATCAAAGAAATCAACGAAATCAACCTTAAGAAACAACAATGATTTTCCATAACTTGGTCTTATCATCAACATAATATGTATTGCACTAACCAACATAAAATTTGACATTACTATTCCCACTTGACAGACAATTCTTTGACATCAATCCCATCATTACGAACATTATCCCCACCTTCACATTGATGAGCACACTATGCTCCTCCCATTGAGAGTCATAACTCTTATTTCTCCCTGAGAATTACATATCTTTTCAATTTCATTTCTCTAGCCAAAAAATCCCCCTTTGAAATCAATGAAAAAGGGTTTTGTAGGAAAATATGAACAATGGTTGTATTCAAGGTATAGAAATATTTAATAATCATTTACCTCTACTATTTAATATGACAAGGATTAGATCCTTATGAAAGAAGTCAACCTATGCTATATGAGAATATCATTATACTTATTTAATTTATTTGTCAATATATGAAATAGACTACACTACTATTAGAGTCGGTCTTGTCGGTCCTCAGTCGGAGATCAAAACTCTTTTTGCATTTCATTTTTATGTGTCTCGCTCAATTCACTCAATTGCATTCCGTTAGGGGCATGCCATCGGCTGATGGAAGGGTTTGGTTTTATTGTTTTCCCTCATGCTTGTGCCTGCTGTGAGTTAGTCAAAATTTCTCCCAAAATCGTCAAAGTTCGGTTCATGTCATTCACGGAGTCATAAATGATTATTTTGGTCAAGAAGAGTATTTTGTTTTACGAGTCTAGGGTTTAGTCTTTTGACATGTTCAATAAATGCTACTGGGAGCCATGAAGAGGATTTTAGTAAGTTTTCAAATCAAAGTTTTTCATCATCGAGACATGTTTGAGGACATTTCTTGTTCAAAAACTCTATTCTCGAATAAGAAATTGTCACATTCATCTTTGTAATAATCATGTATTTTTCCGTCTTGAAGATTTTCAAAGCGAGGCTGCGGGTTTTACTTTGCCAAACATCAACGCCAAACATCACTGAAAAACAAATCAACTAATTTCATCGGTTAAAGCTCGAGAAAAGTCGGTTGAAAAGCCAAAAGACAAATGTTTCATTAAATGATAAAGTGCCAAAATAAAAAACATTACAAAATGGGTTTTTGGAGGAAGAAAAAAATCAAAGCCATCTCTTGCAAGATATTTCTCGAGGCTATTTAACCCATTTTCCTCAAGAATCATTCACAAAATCTCATAGCAAAAATCGTGTTTTGAAAGTTGGAGAAAACGGTGTTTGAAGAGGGCGAGTGATCTGTGTGTCGAAAGTTGTGCGCGACGCATAAGAAAGAGGCGCGAGCGCATTGAGCCGGAAGACGCGGTGTAATTTCCCACGGGCGCGGATCACCCAAAGGCGCAGGCGCATTGGGAGTGCAACGCGTAGCACGTGAGACCCGAAGGCCGAAAATCAACTCCTTGCCGATTGAAAATTCGATTTGGTTCGATGCTATCTTCTCCAAGTAAGTTTGTCCAAGCTCGTTCAATGATTTGAAACTATGGATGCTGTGGTTTAGAAGAAAAGAAAGATATTGGTGTTTGAATGGTGAAATATTTAACCTATATCCACATCCAAATTTGCTCGAGGGTTAAAGGAAGGTGTTTCAAAACGTGAAATTTGGTGCTTCAATTCTCATTTCATTGATATGTATGCTCTTGCCATTCTGTCATTGTTGTCAACTTTGTAGCTTTTCACAATATGCACCACGAGTCCCACGGTCCCATTGTTATTCACTCTATCCCATATCCCTATGCCCTTTGACCCCATGTGTTAAATCCCAAATCCTATCACTTGTTACTACATTCCTCCATTGCCAAAAGATTAATTGCTATAACATTCGAGGCACGGCTTATGTCCTTGATTTCACTTCTATATTTTCATTTTCATTGACTCTTGTCCCTAAAGTACCCCCCTATCACTATCACCCATGCCCCATTACTTACAATCCTCGAAATCCCCCATACGGTCAAAGCATTAGTTGTCTTCACATTTCAAAAACTCACTTGACAGTCCTTTTCTCGCTATGGTATTTCTTATAGCACCTTGATATTTATGTGTTACACATTTGGGCATTGAAACAGATACACCAATTGCTCATTTTTCTAACCAACCAAACACACGATTTGACAAACACATTTTCAACATCATGTCGAAGACAGTTCACCTTATGAGCGAGGATCACGAACGGAGGCCGGTTATTCTACAACGAGAACTAAATGTGCCAGAGATCTCACAAAAGTGGCGAGGCATGTCGGGGGAAGAACCCACTTCTTTGACACAATTGAAGGCTTGTCCACTTGCAATGGATTGTTCTCGGCGGCGTCGGTCATGTTTCCATTATTGCGAGATGATTGCCAGAACTTCGACATCATCATGAGTTAGCTCGCCTATTTGTCCTACATTTGCACAGCGATCGTGTAAATCTTCTTTGAGTGAACTTCATTTTGACACGAGAGACTATTTACAGGCGGCAGGGATACCAAACATCGGTGAAGAATGGAATAAGTGACGACGATTGGATGGGAAAGCTTATTATGAGCCTTACATCGGACACAGATATTTGAAGCGGGTTGAGTAGGGGTTTTCCCATTTCGTTTCACGAAGGAGGAGTATGCACCATTGATGAAGCCCGATCATTAGGTACTTCGGTTGTGAAGGCGCTTTTCACGCTTGTATGCGTATCACATCCGACATTGATGCATTTCACGAGAGTGCGGTTGATGAGAATTCCCATATTTCATGCCTGCGTAACATGAGAGCGGATGATGGTCCTTGTCGAAGAAGCCCCAGCGCGGCGGCCTAACAACATTTACCATTACGCGCTCATCGAAGATCATGGTGGTACACATCGGCCCTAACAGGGCGAGGACATCGCATGGGATGAGTTCATTTCCCGTGACTTCTTTGCGGTGCCGCGACTATCCTCGAGGGTTGTTCATGATGAGGGCTGAACCTTCACACCCGGTTGAGGTTCACGAGGGCGAGCCTATCGGTGCTCCGATGTGTGCGACATATCGGAAGGCCACGAGTCTTATTTGCGGCAACACGGCGAGTAGTACTACACGAGAGGGGTCGTTAACTTCATCGATGGCGAGGTACTATCTGCCATGGTGTGTGGTCTAGCCTTCGACATCAAGCACGGGTATAGGTTTAGGGGCCGGAGGCAAGAGGCCTATGCATGATGAAGGCCTCGGGGGAGGCAAGATGCTGATTTTTGTTTTGATCGATGTTGATCGAGCTCTCCTAGCTCGGCAGAAGAGATCATCTGAGAACAAAAGGCCGAGATTGACACGCTGTCATGAAAGTGCGAAGGCTCGATCGGTGATATATTACTTGGAGTCAGCGTAATAAACAGGCGGAGGATCGACAGCACACTTATAGAGTTGCGGCAAATGCGTGAAGATCAAAAATTGGCCGGGGAAGAGACCGAGGGTGACATGACACCATTTGAGCGAGAGACTTGCCCCTTACGCATGTCAAAATTCATGCGGAGAAGCTCTTGGAAGAGGCCAACGGGGGAAAAAAGACATGATCAGACATATGAAAGGTCACTTTTTGGCCCTTTTCGTTTGCGAGAAAAAATGAAGATCCACGAGCAAGGTGAAAAAGAGCCGAAATGTCTGAAAGAGGCGGGATCCATCCGAATCTTGGCTGATGCTTCCACGGATGAGCATGGAATATGATGGGAGACCTTCACTCCAAATTTCAGCAAATTTGGAGAAGATCCCTTTCATTTTGAAAATTTTGGTTGCAAAACGGTTTTCGCTTGAAGCCCAGCGTCGCTGGCCGAGCATTGATGCGCGCTTATGATTAGGACACCTTCGGGAGAAAACTTGATATTTTTGGATTTTTCATGGTAATTTATGCATGCTCGGGAATGGGCTGAAGCATTTCATCAAATTCGGGTGGTCTTAAGGGCCAAAAAAAACCATGAAAATCACCTTTACATGCCTTTTGCACCGACGAAGTACTTTTGGGAGATTGAAATTTTGGAGGTGCTGATGAGGCTCCAAATTGGGAACTTCCACTCGGGTTGGATAGAAGACATCCAAGGATTTCCAACGAGCTATCATGAGCTCGTTGGACTTCGATCGGTTCTCCAAAAACGGAGTCCACGAGTAGTGCGGCGCACGAGGAGCTTTTGAGCGCGGCGCATAGAGGAGCTAGCCTATCTTTTTCACCTTCCGAAGCTCGGGAATTCGGCGTTTTGACTAGTTTCACCTCTTGATGTAACTTTTGATCTAGCTTGATGTAATATGGTAACCGTGATGTAATTTTTACAGAATGTATTTACTTGTTCTAGATGATTCATTCACTAAAAAGTGTAAATTAAGTGAATGGATCGAGTTTCCTAGCATATAGAGGCAAGTTGTTTGGGCACGCGCCTAGATTTTAGCTCCTTGTTTAGAGTGGTTTCAATGCACTCCTAGAAGCATGAGCCTTGGCCGAACCCTAGAAGGCGTGGGAAGGGGTTAGGATAGTCTATATATTGTATTTTACAGGAGACATTTTCGGGGTTGGGCGGTTGGACTCTTGAAAGAGTTTGGCACTCTCATTGTACATATTACATTTTCGGTTTTTGGCAAAGGAGACAAAGTTTTGCAGAACTCCTTGTGGCTTTTTGAGTTTTGATAGTGTTTTTTCTCATGTTATTGTGAAAGTTCCATTAATGTTATGTGTATGCCATGTCGTTTCTCTTCTATACTGGAATTAAACAAATGAGTATTTGAGGTAGAATTCATTGATTTGCTTTGGTGCTACTCTTGCCTTAAGCTTTTGTTTGGTTGTTTATGTTCTTGGTCGGTGTGAAGAGTATCCTTGCGCTCTTGCCCTCTTCGACTCCTTTCGATGCGAGTCTTTTCCCATCCATTCATTTGATCCAAGACATCAAAAAGCGGCTGCCTACCACCTTTAACTTGAGAACTCCCCAAGATTTGGCCTCATCGAGCAAAAAGTGTTTTTCCATTTTTCCGGCAAAAAAACCCCTAAAAATCAAAATCAAACCCATCCTATTTGTTTATCTAGCCTAAGATTAGTTGTCGTTTGAGTCATCTCAAAGCCCTTTGAATATTTTCATCGAGATTGACCCGGAGAGAGGCCACTCTCCGATCCTCGTAGGGCTGGCTACGAGTGGTACAGGCGTGGTTTGGTGTTGTCAACTTCTTTTGCCTTATTTCAGCCTAAGGTGGATTTGGGAACCAACATGGTGGCAACCATGCGGGGAAATATCGCTTGGTTTGTTGTTTGAGTTTTGTTTGATTTATAGCCTACGGACGAAGCTAAAGAGTCACGCTGAGGTAGCTTTCAAAACGCTTTTGCCTTGCATTAGCGGATGTAGGTATGCTGCTGCAGCCGGTCGATCTCGAGGTATGACGTGTGAATGTGACCGCGACAGTGTGAGGTGTCTTGCCCGAGTGCATGTATCAAGTTCGGATGCTGATTGTTGATGGTGGACAACGATCGGACATATGAAAATCTGAAAACATTTCACTGGCAGCTCAGCTCGAAATCCGGATATTCCGATCTTTCGTCTGATCGATTCATGCTTGATGGTAGGGTATGTGGTAGACCCTGCGTTTTGTGTGAAGCTTTAAAAAGAATTTAGAGATCGGTTAATGATGGATTTTAAAAAATTGATGAAGTATTTTTCATTGCCATGCTTCTAGCGATGGGATCTCCAAAGTTTCCTCCACAAGCTAAAGCTAAAGCTGGTTTACGCGAGTCAAAGTTGTTGAAAAAATTTGAGAAGGAGATTCGGTATTTCAGATGATCGGATCCAGTCCTTATGAATTCCGAGATCCCAAGAATTTCTTGGAAACTCCTTCCTCCTTCGAAAGAAAGAACAATAGAGCTTCCGTGGATGTTTGCATTAACGGTGTCACTTTGTGCAGTATGTATTGCGTGAGTTGGGGCTGTCAAAGCCAGTGCGCTTTTGTGATCCTATTGCAGCGTACATGGAAATGTTTTTTAGTTTGAGATGATAGATCAAATTGTGCTTTTACGCAACGAGACTCATTATGTGCGTGTATGGTACCGTGCAATTGCATTTGTAATCCTGGTTGAAGCACTCTCAAGCTGACATCACCTAGTCTGATTACTTGATTGGTTGATGCTGGCATTCTGAGCGGTTACTTGGTCTATTGGTTTTTCGGTAAAGTAGGAGTGAGGTTTGTGCATAAATGTTTTGCCCAAAGCTGGTAATTTCAGCTACTGGTATTGGTTTATGCACATATTGCTGAGTATGTATATATGTTTTGAGTGTTATGAGTTGTTTTGGGTTTGAATTTTGATTCCACGTACACAGTGGAGCGAAGACGCTTGGTCTTCTCTCCCAAGGTGCGCCATTCTTGGCACCTCCGAGCTACCATCCCCATTGGAGCCAAATGTTCAGCGTTGGTCTTGTCGGTCCCTCCGATCGAGAGATCAAAACTCTTTTTTGAATTTCATTTTTATGTGTCTCGCTCGATTCACTCCAATTGCATTCCGTTAGGGAACATGCACCATCGGCCCGACGGATGGGTTTGGTTTTCTTGTTTCCCTCGCTTCTTGGCAACCTGCTTTGAGTTGGTTAAAATTTCTCAAAATCGTCAAAGTTCAGTTCATGTCATTCACGGTCATAAATGATTATTTTGGTCAAGAAGAGTCTTTTTGTTTACGGAAAGTCTGTTTAGTCTTTTGACATGTTCAGCCGATACCTGCGGGAGCCATGAAGGAGTTTCGATGAGTTTTCAAATCAAATTTTTTTCATCATCGGACATATTTGAGGACATTTTCTTGTTTCAAAACTCTTTTTGAATGAAAGTGTCCACATTCATCTTTGTAATAATCATGTATTTTCCACGTCTTGAAGATTTCAAAGCAGGGCTGCGGTTTTACTTTGCGAAACATCAGCGTGAAACATCACTGAAAAAAATCAACTAATTTCATCGATTAAAGCTCGGAAAAGTCGGTGAAAAAGCCAAAACGAGATGTTTCATTACGTGATTAAAGTGCCAAAATAAAAACATTACAAAATGGGTTTTTGGAGGAAGAAAAAATCAAATCCATCTCACTTGCAAGATATTTCTCAAGGCTATTTAACCCATTTTCCTCAAGAATCATTTCACAAAATCTCATAGCAAAATCGTGTTTTGAAAGTTGGAGAGCGAAACAAGCGTTTGAAGAGGCCGTATTTGTGTCAAAAGTTGTGCGCGTGCGCATAAGAAAAGAGCAGCGGCACATTGAGCCGAGGACAGACGCGGTGTCATTTCCACGGTCGCGGCGCACACCAGTACCGCGGTGCAGTGGGTGCAATGTCGCAGCGTAGGTGAAAGGCGAAAATCAACCTCACTTTCGGTGAAAAGTCGATTTGGTTGATGCTATCTTCTCCAAGTAAGTTTGTCCAAAGCCTCGTTCAATGATTTGAAACTATGGTGCGCTGTGGTTTAGAAGCAAAGATATTGGTGTTTGAATGGTGAAATATTTAACCCTATATCCAGCATCCAAATTTGCTCCGAGGGTTAAAGGGAGGTGTTTCAAAAGCGTGAAAGTGTTGAGTGCTTCGAATTCTCATTTTCATTGATATGTATGCTCTTGCCATTTCTTGTCATTGTTGTCAACTGCTTCAGCTTTTCACAATATACACCACGGTCCCACGGTCCCATTTTTATTCCTCTGCCATATCCACTATACCCCCTTTGACCCCATGTGTTAAATCCCAAAATCCTGTCACTTGTTACTACATTCCTCCATTGACAAAAGATTAATTGCTATAACATTCAAGGGCTAGCTTATGTCCCTTGATTTCACTTCTATATTTTCATTTTCATTGACTCTTGTCCCTAAATTACCTATCACTATCACCCATGCCCATTCATGCATAATCCCCAAATCCCCATACGGTCGAAACAATGGTTGTCTTCACATTCAAAACTCACTTGACAATCCTTTTCTCAGCTTTGTGGTATTTCTTATAGCACCTATGAGTATTTATGTGACACATTTGGGCATTGAAACAAATACACCAATTGCTCATTTTTCTGACAAAGCCAAACACCTGAGTTGACAAACACATTTTCGAGCATCATGTAGGAGACGATTCACCTTGTGAGCCGAGGGATACGAGCGGGGCTGGTGATTCTACGGCGAACTAAATGTGCCAAGGAGATCTCACAAAAGTGGCGGGCATGTCGAAGAACCCCACTTACTTTGACACAATTTCGAGCTTGTCCGCTTGCAGTGGGTGTTCTCGGCGTCGGTCATGTTTCCATTATTGCGCAAAGATGGTGCCCAGGAACTCAACATCATCATGAGTTAGCTCGCCGTATTGTCCCTGCATTTTCTGGCAGTGGTGTAAATCTTGCTTTGGAGTGAACTTCATTTTGACACCCGGGAGACTATTTACCGGGCGACCGGGATACCAGCTGTCGGTGAAGAATGGAATAAGTGACAACGGTTGGATAGAGGCTTATTATGAACCTTACATCGAGACACAGATATTTGAGCGGTTGAACGTTTTTCCATTTCGTTTTCACGGAGGAGGAGGAGTATGCTCGTGATGGCGGTCATTGGGTGCTCCGGTTGTGAAAGGGCGCTTTTCACGCTTGTATGTCGTATCACATCCGATTGTTGATGCACTTTCGAAGAGTGCGGTTGATAGGCATTCCCATATTTTCACGTATGCCGCCAACATAGAGCGGATGACGGTCCTTGTGCGAGAAGAACTGACACGGCGGCATAACAACATTTACCATTACTGCACTCATCGAGATCATGGTGGTACATTAGCTAGCACGGCGGGGGCATCGCATGGGATGAGTTCATTTCACGTGACTTCTTTGCGATTGCCATGACCTCCTCCCAAGGTTGTTCACATGATGAGGTACCGAACCTTCACACCGAGTTTTAGGTTCACGAGAGTAGAGCCCTACTGCGGTCGCTCCAGTGTATGTGACATACGGAGAGAGCCACGAGTGCTATTTGCGGCAACACGGCGAGTAGTATCTCTTTCGCCGGGGTGGAAGAGGTCTCGTTGACTTCATCGGCCGGCGCAGCAGTACTATCTCCACATGGTGTGGAAGTATCTTCTTCGGCATCAACACGAGGTACGGGTTCGGGACGGAAGCGCGAGACCTATGCGCGATGAGGGCCTCGGCGAATGCTTGATTTTGTTTTGATCGATGTTGATGCGAGCTCTCCCTAGCTCGAAGCGAAAGAGATCATCCGGGGAACAAAAGGTACAGAGATTGACAAAATTTGAATGAGAAAGTGCCGGAGAGCGTAGTGGGTGATAGATTAACTTGGATCGAGCAGTAATAAAGCATCTTGATCGACACACACTTATAGAGTTGCGGCTTCGTCCGTGAAGCTACGACGATTGGCGAGAAGAGACCGAGGTGACATGACACCATTTGAGCGATGAAGACTTGCCCTTGGCATGTCGTTATCCACGCGGAGAAGCTCTTGGAGAAAGGAAACTTGACGAAAAAGACATGCTCGGTCATATGAAAGGTCACTATTGGGCCCGCACTCACGTTTGCGAGCAAAAATGAAGATCTGAAAGAAACAAGGCTGACGTGACAACGGCGTGAAAGGGCCAGATCCTCTGAAAATCTTGGCCGATGCTTCCTTGGAGGCTGAGCATGAGACACGAGTGGGAGACCTTCACTCCAAATTTCGAGCAGAATTTGGAGAAAGGTTTTGTCATTTTGAAAATTTTGGTTGCGAAAATAGGTTTTTCCGCCGAGGCGACGCTTATGATTGGGACACCTTACGAGGAGGAAAACTTGATATTTTTGGATTTTTCTTGGTAAGTTATTGCATGCTCAGGATATGGCTGAAACATTTAATCAAATTATGGGTGGTCTTAAGAGCCAAAAACACCATGAAAAAGTACCTTTACCTGCCACCTTTTGCACCGTAGTACTGCTGAGGAGATTGACATTTTGGAGGGGCAAATGAGCTCCAAATTGAGAAATTCCACTTGGGTTGGATAGCTTGAGACATCGCGTTCCAACGAGCTATCATGATATCCGATTTTGACTTCAGTAAGTGCTCCAAAAACAGGTCCAAAGTATAGCGAGCGCACTGGAGAGCTTTTGAGCGCGGCGCATGAAGAAGTTGACCTATTTTTCACCTTCTGACTCGAGTCGGCCGAGTTTGACTAGTTTCACCTCTTGATGTAATTTTTCGAGTCTAGCTTGATGTAATATGGTAAACATGATGTAATTTTGTGCATGTGTTGCTTTTTCTAGATGATTCATTCACTAAAAAGTGAAAGAAAATTAATTGAATGGATCGATCCTAGCATATAGAGGCAAGTTGTTTGTGCGCTTTGGAATTTTAGCTCACTTGTTTGGGAATTGGTTCGAGCAACTCTAGAAGCATGAGATCGACCCCTAGAGTCATGGGGAAGGGTTGGGATAGTCTATATATTGTATTTTTTCGAGACATTTTCGGGGTTGGGTGGATTTGGACTCTTGGGAAAGAGTTTGGCACCTCATTTCTTTGTACATACATTTTCGAGTTTTATGGCAAAGGAAAGACGAGTTTTGCAACACTTGTTGGGATCCTTGTGGCTTCTGAGTTTTGATGATGTTTTTCTCATGTTATTGTAATTTTCCATTAATGTTTATGTGTATTCCATCTCGTTTCTCTTCTATGCCGAATTAAACAAATGAGTATTTCGAGTGTAGAATTCATTGATTTGTTGGTGCTGTCGCTTGTAAAGCTTTTGTTTAGTTGTTTATGTTCTTCATCGGTTCGAGAGAGGATCGCTTGCATGCTCTTGCCCTCTTGACTCCCTCTGAGCGGTATTTTCCATCCATTCATTCGATCCAAGACATCACATTCGCTGCCTACCCTGCCCAACTTGAGACTACGCAAGATTTGGCCTCATCCGAAGCCCAAAAAGTGTTTTCCCTTTTTCCCGACCAAAAAAACCCATAAAAAATCAAAACAAAAGCCATCCTGTTGTGTTTATCTAGCCTAAGATTAGTTGACGTCTGGTCATCTCAAGCCCCTTTGAATATTTTCATCGCGAGACTGACTCGGAGAGAGCCCTCTCCTGTCCTCGTAGGAGCTAGCTACGGAGGCTGGGCGTGGTTTGGTTTTGTCCTTCTTACTGCCTTATTTCAGCCTAAGGTGGATTTTGGGAACTAACACACCCTATGGTATTCATTGGATAAGAGCCATTGCTATCACACTATTCCTATAAATGATAATTTTCATTCATAAGCTGATAACTTGAATGGATAACACCTTCGGTACCTTCGGTTGCTAATTTCCTTTTCTCAAATAATTGAAGATACATTTGCTATGTGGAATATTTGGACACTAAAATCATTGTTGAAACTAGTACATATTGTACAATAACGATCCCGAAGGAATTGAGTTAACATTTACCCCTTAATGTGAAGGGACTCGACATGCTCGAGAGTAACATTCTAAACTTTTCAAACTTTTCAATGTCTTAGTGCCGCATAGTAAATATGTATGCAATCTTCTCTAAAGTAGGAAAATGTGTCGGATATGAGTAACTTTGGTCTCTAAATAATGTTGAATTAAGTGATATTTGGTGTCAATATTCTTGCCTTCCGATCCTTGAAAATTTGGATTCTTAATAGCTTGGATTGCGGAGAAGAGTTGTCCAACGAAGTACTATAGTTGAAGCCTTTGTGTCTCCTACAAGTATTTAAGTATTTTGGCGAAGAAAAATGATTTATTTTGTAGCATGAATTGATGTAACATATTAAACGATTGGTAGAAATACGATGGGGAAAAATTGTTTGACGTGATCACGCAATTGATGGTTGTTGATCGAAAGACTCATCGAGGCACCAAAGTAGAGACTTTATTCTCCTTATATCCCATAGAAAATCAAAATCGAGAATAGGCTGGTAGAGATAGAGATCTACAAATTTGAGATATTTGATGCCATATTTTTGAGTTCACTTTCAAATGTAGCACTTACGCACTTTACGCATTCCAATGGCATTCACATGCAGCGCTGCATGAGCACAGAGTATCCCTACAACAAAAGTTATATCGGCGATGATTAGTCAATAAGAAAATTCAAACTTCCAATAAGTTTCGTGTACTACGGATCCTCAAATGCTTCTTCCTTTAGTGGAAAGTGCGTTTCAAATTTTGTTCCATAGGAGTAGAAACAAGGTTACAATCTTGCATCCCAATATGTCCAATAGCTTTTCCAATATACTTCTTATGAGAAATAAATATATGTTGGGTTTCGATCAAATTCAATCCCTAAATAATAATGCAAGAAACCAAAATTTTCATGTCAAAAATTTTCATTAACTCACTCTATTTAGCAGACGTATATATAATCATCACCATTTCCTGTAATCATCAAATCATCTACATAAACAGCCAAATATATAGCTAACTTTCAAGTAACAAAAAGAGTTGCATCATCAGGATCAAACAACTTATAATTCAACTTGAGAAAGTTTGTTCAATTAGTTTCTCATACCATGCACTTTATGATGCCTATCTCGGTCCATACAAAAAGCTTTACCAACTTACATACGCACACCTTCATACCATCTTTACATTTAATAGAAAATCACTTCGCGAAAAATATAAACATCCTCCTTCAAATGGCCATTTAGCGTTGTTTTAATGTCCATATGGTGGCCTCTTCTAGCTGTCCTATTTGGCTGTGAGAAAACATAGTTCTAATTGTTGCATTTTGTTTTGGGAGTAAATGCATCTATGTAGTCCTCGCCTTCTTTCTGAATAGCAGCCTTTTTCTACAATCCTTGCCTACGTGTTTATCAAGAAAACCATCTTCCTTGTACTTGATCTGCTACGCCATTTGCAACCAATAGGTTTGACAC
Source organism: Pinus albicaulis (assembly GCA_034641835.2). Classification (NCBI taxonomy): domain Eukaryota; kingdom Viridiplantae; phylum Streptophyta; class Pinopsida; order Pinales; family Pinaceae; genus Pinus; species Pinus albicaulis. Next base: position 739,037,999 of record CM076580.1, read on the forward strand.
CAATGAGGAGGATCAAATAACCTCCAAGTTCCATTCTTAATAAGTTCATCATATTCCCCTTTTTCATTGCATCCTTCCAAATTTCTACATCACAATTGGTAGCTTCTTCAAAACCATTGGGTTCACTAATTTTGGGAATGAGTGAATCCATGGTCATAATAAAGCGTCCACACACGAACTCAAAGTAACATGCACCCTTTAGAAGATGCTTTTCTATTTCAAAATCATAATCATACTTGCTTGAAATATCTAAACGTGAGTTGATATTCGTAAAGGAGTTGTTGAAGTGGTTGTGATGGTTGCTCATCTTGAAAAATGGGCTCCAAGAATGGGCTCTTCGAGAGAAGAAATTTTTGGTCTGCGAGTCATTACTATCATCCAAATTTTCTCTAGAAATAACATTCTCATGAGTGAAATATGGAAGAACCGAGAGGGACGATTGCGACCAGGAGCTTATGTGTGTGGAACATCATTATCGGATTCAAAAATGAAATTATTAGATGCAAAATTTCTCCAAATGAGGCCGACCGTCTATGCAGTACACAACGTTTGCTCATCGTCCTTGCAATCCCCTCGCCGCGCATATTGGAGGGTCTTTCATATGACACAGCGAGCGGTGATCATAGTCTACAAACACCTTCTCCATCCTTACCGCGCAGAAATCATTTCTCCCATTGAACATTTCCCTCGAGCACACACAAGAAAACCTGTGTCTTGGCATTGGCCTCGAGTGGCACAGTTCACTTTGCTCGCGCAGTAGGGAATATTTGCACTAGAGCCGTGCCACAGCGCTTGTCTACGCATTTGCGCCGCATGCCGCCTTGTTATTTTAGGAGTGTTTGCAGCTTAACAAAAGCCAGAGTCGTCGATTTCCTTTAACCACCTCGGGAGATGACTCATTGGAAGTGGTTAAACTTAAAGATAGTCCATGGATCTCTCCTTTAGGTAGTACGTTTTTACCTCGTGGAACATTCTTTGAAGACGACTCTCCTCACGTGCGTGCAGATCCCAACCTCCCAACTATCTTCACTCTATATGAACAGCGCCTGTCTTACAAAATCTAGCTGAAAATATAACGAAGATGAACTTGGAAAGAATACTGTATGGTGACTAATTTCTATACTGAGGAAGGTAGAACCGAGAGGATTCACGTCGAAGCGCCCATCAGATTCGCGATGAGTCTTTGTGAGATGCGCATCCCTTTGGAACCTGTTGTTGGAGGAGGCCAGCAACGTCGAGAAGCTTGGTTGTACTCTGCTTTCTTTCATTAATATACTAGATTATGGTATTGGTTCCATTATTGTGTTATGTTTATACGATGAAATTGATTGTAGTCTTCTTCGAGCAGCGCAGTGCATCGAGTAGCGAAATAGTATGTTGTATCTCGTCTTTGTTTCTTGTGATCGAAATCGCGGAGTATCCAAACGTGAAAGAAAGCGAGAATATCGACGATGCGCTCAAACCGGAGAGCAGAGAGGCAGCCACTCTTTCCGCCAACGGCTTGATGGTCGTGGGACACTCTGGTAAGTTATCTATCGAATCTTCTTCCATTCGTTAACTAGGAATCAATGTTATAGTGTGTCTCGTTTGTGGCTGAGACCCATTCTAGGGCTAGTGGGATCGCCCTGCGTACACGGAGGGTTACCTCACCAACAAATTGGTGACTCCCTTTGGAGATCGGTGTGAGGTTTTTCTTTCATCCAGGTGGGCAACTTCTTCTTGGTCTTTTCTTTCTTAGCTTTCTACGATTATTTTTGTTGAGTCTAAGACTTTTGCTGTTCGGCCAGAGAGGATCGGATTTGACCTCTATTTTCACATTATTTCCCTTTTACTAGGGTTGAAAGCGGGTGCTTGATTTCCTGAGTACGGCGGTCGCACCCACTAGCACTTGTTTCCTAGTTTCAGCACCCGCGCCATCCTGTTGCTTGGCATTGATTAAAGCCAAACAATCACACCATTTCTGTGGGTATTGGGTTTTGCCTTTGTTTTTGGAATGGTCTGATTGCCTTGTGCTTCTAGGTTATTTTTTGGCATGTTTTAAGTGCTTTGGGATTAGTTTGTGACTTTGTCAAAAAGCCTCCTTCTTTCCGGTTGTTTGTCCATTTCTTGTTAGAATCATGGCCCTAGGGTTTTATAGTGCTTTTGGTATGTTGAGCCTCTGAGCTTCGGTCTTTTGTTTCCACATCCACCTTCATTTCTTTTGTTGGATTGCATTCATCTCTCTTGATCCGTTTGAGTGAGTTTCTGTTTGGTGGGAATGAGGTCTTGGATAGGTCTTGCCTCTTTCATTTTTAGTTTTGCTATGTCCTCCAAGCATCTACCATGCTTGTATGGGTCCGTTTCGACATCTTTCTTCATTTTGAGAGATGCAACATTGGTTTCGAGTTTTTGTTTTGTTTGCTTTTGAGTTGATTGAATTGTTTCGGTTTGAATCTCGCTTGAACATTCTCGGCGAGCTCGTGTGAAGGTTCAGTTTTTCATTTCATTTAGTGCATCTGTTTGCCTATATTATATTGATAAAAAATTGATGCTTGAATTACTTACTCACATTGTGAAAGTGGAAAATCTTTCGCTTAACTAGCATTGGGCATTCTAGGAAAAGATTTCTCATTTTCATTAGCTTGCATTAGGATGCTGTAGTGTATGCTTCGTGTGTGTTCTCATTTATTTTTATATCACTTAGAAAACTCTTAAACTTTCTCCTAGATAGCTTTTCGCCGAGCGAAATGGTATTTTATGGCATGTAGCTTGCATTTAGGGAGTTCATGAGATTCAACATTTGGCCAAGACCTTGGAATTGGCTCATAGGCACAAGATCAACTAGAAAATTTGTCCAATTAACCTAAAGGCCAAAATTGAAACCTAACAAAAGCATTTGGTGGTCTAAGTTAAAGGGCGTGTTACGGTGTCTTTAAACCCTGGCGGCTCTCGCTCGCCATGCAGCCGAGCCGGCACTAAGTGCCGGACTTGTGCTCCCGTGCGTACAGTCGAGTATATAAAGGGAGAACCCTCTGGGTTGCAAATCCTTTTATCCGTATGGAGCTCGAGTTTGCCACCTGCTAGCGCACTTGCTACACGAACACCGCTTGTTGGGGGAGACTACCTGCGTACGTCGAGTCCGTGTGGTTAATTCTTCTTTCATTTTTATTGCCAAGGAGTGTATATGCCGGTTCACGGGAACCTGGTACACTACACACACTGAACTACCTGGACGGTCATTTTCGATATTCTTGACTCTAAGAGTACGAGAAAAAGATCATCGAGCACTTGTCCTTTCCACACTCGCTGAAACGTCATCTTTGAATGTTTTTGACTCTCGAAACATGTAAACGACAAATTTTGGTTTCAATGTGGTAAAATAAAACTACCACTCTTTCGATTACATGCCTTTTAAGGTTTGATTACTTGGCTTTTGTCTTTGTTTGCCTTGGTTTTGATCCAAGAGTCTTCTTTTCCGATATTTTCCCTTTTTTGGTGTGCTACTTGTCACCGGTGGAGGGACCATCGGTTTGCGTCTCTTTGGTAGTCCTTTCTCTCGGACAATTCATCTAAAACTTCGCAAACCTCTGGGTCTCCTTGAGATTCCTCAACCTATTATTCCGTCGGAGTGCTTTGGAGAATCGGTTTGAGTTCCGTTGGCACTCTTTCAAACACTTAGTTTGGGTTTGGGGTCGGAAAATTTTCCCCTCGACGCCCGGAGATTGTCGTTTTTGGGCGCTGTTATACCTCCAAGGCAGTAGTCTTTTACAAGATCTCATGGTGGGTTCGGACATGGACTCATACTGGTCCTAATGGCGGTGAGGGCATTCCGGTTTCTGATGAAAGAATACCAACTTTTCTGGAATGCAATCGATGAGACCACCTTTCAAATCTTCACCATCGGTGTCACTTCCGATCTGGATATAGGCCTTTGGGTGGGATTATAGCTAGTATTTCCTCCATGGCATCATCAACTCCATTAAGGGGAATGGTTCTCCCAATCATTAGGGATGTCGCAGATGACTCACGATCTCATCGATGCTTTTTGTTACACATCTGTCCCCACTAGGTCTGCTATATCACGATGTGCACGTACGGCCTTGTCGTATTAACCACTTAGTCGTCGAGTTTCGCTGCGGTGGGAGACTTCTGTTGCCATGGCCATGCCCTGATGACCTTTTCGTTTGAGGGAGAGTATCGAGCTGCAGCCGTTTAGCTAGCGAGCTCTCAGGACTAATTTATCGCTTAGGATCCTAATCATCCTTATTTTTCTCATTATCGACGCGAGATGTTCCCAGGATTTATTCACTTGAGCTTTCATTATGATGAGCCACGACAGCCACTATCTATTTTCCTGCTCCCCAGGCCTGTCGAGTTCATTAACGAGTTTTATGCCTACCTTGCACATGCAACCTTCTAACCAATAAGGACAACCCTTTCATGGACAACCTTCGGTTCAACAAGGGTATGCCTTTTGGCCCACAAGGACAACCCTTTCCGAGAGACAACCTTCGACCTAGCTTGAGGGTATGCCTATGACGGCCATAGAGACGAGCCGCACGGGACAGCTTCGGTCGGTGCGGATTATTTTACGGCCCACGAGGGAGCTTCCACAATCCTCAGGGTCAACCTTCACCAAGCTCGACACCGCGGATCCAACGAGAAAGCCTCCCAGGATCGCTGAGCATCGTGTATATCAACTTGGGACCTTTATATGGTCACGAGCTCCATCCCATCTCAACCTTTGGTGCAACCACAATAGCCCTATTCCGGGTGGGTCCAAATGTTGCATGGTAACGAGCCATCTTATGGTCCACCGCGACTGCACCGTCATCGGGCCTGACCCGGCCCACCTCGGCCGTCGAGGCCAGCTTTCGCTCGGTAAGAGCCGACGCGGCCGGCCCTCATCGGTCGAGGTCAACTCTGTTCGACGAGACAAAGCTGCACAAATAGTTCACCCTACTCGACCCTTAGCTCTGTCCGTACGCTTCCGTCGAGTTAACACATGTGCACCGAGCCTGTCCGGCTCGGTGCCCTAATTGTCGGTGGCCCATTACGACAAGGCGGTTGTACCCCTCCCAAGGTCAATACCGGCTGGTATACAATGCGCCTCAAGGTTGCATTTGTTACCCTCAATCGCTGAGGACATACTTATATTCTGCGGAAAAATCGTATCTTTCTTTGCTCGAGCGGGACCCTCGTATGCTGCGAATCGGTGTCACGGTTTTCACGGCCGAGTATCCCTAGTCCTCGGGTGCCAGCTTATCAGCTAAACTGTCGTCTTACTACCCCTCATGGTCCAAATCTTACGGGAATGAGAACCAATGGGGAAAGAGTTGCTGCTCAACGCAGGGATGGAGTATAGGTATGGGTCCTTATGCGATGACCTGATGTGCCTTTCAATCCTCAATTACCCCTTTCTTGCCACGTTGGAGTTACCGAGATGTGTCCAAATTGAAAGATGATCCAATTCTTCATAATCCATATTGGCCTCGGGTTCCAACGAAGGTTCCTAGTGATTGTCCCAATTTTGAGGGCAAATGCGGGAGAGGACCCCTAAGCACACGTCATGACATACACCATTTGTGGTGTTCTTCAGAATTCTTGGGTGGATGACTGCGGCCCGACTGCGTGTTTTCTGGTGCACTCTTCTAGAAGTTGCTATATTAAGTGGTACATAGAAGTCAACTCGTGCTATCTTTCAAGATTTCCAACACTCTCGCTATGGCATTCCTTACTTCATTTTCTAAAGGTTGCTATTTCGTTATGAAGTCGCCTCTCTAACATCCTTGAAAGACAGGACTACAGGTATCTCGAGACCATATTCATGAATGGAGATGGCGTCGATCACTTTGAACAAGTTTGAAATTCACCGATCGACTTCTTGCTTGTTGGTTCACTGCCTCTTTTGTCGATGGGATTGTGAAAGACATCGCATGCATGGGGGCATGTGTAACGAGGAACAAGCCATTTCCGTGCCCGTACGCCTTGGTGGTGTACTCTCAAAGCGAGCATTTGTGCATGTACAGCTTGCGAGGGCTCACGACGACCGGGACCTCTCGAGCGGCGGACGCTACCCCATCGATTCGACGGCGTTATTGGTTTCGTGTCGGACTTCCGCAAGTCTTCAATGGGAAGCGAGAAATCCAAATTCTTCCAATGATTACGCTCCTCAAGCTTCCCGGATTACGGTGAAAGCAGCCGTGGAGGTCAACGCCGATTCCAAGCCAATCTTGTGGACAAGACATCCCAGGGTAGAAAAGAAGGAAAATGCAAGGCCAAAGCCGATGCCACGGAATCTTCTAAACCTCGTCAGCGTGTTGCTCATGGCAAAAGGCGAAGTATCCTTTGTCTTATTTGTGATGAGGGAACACTATGCTAAGGATTGTCCTGGAGACGATGCCAAAGTTAGTAAATTTATCGAAAGGTGCTAGACTCTCTCGGCGATCGCTTAAGGGCCTTTCCCATCTCGGCGAGCTCGGATGGTCGATCGACTTCACGCCATCTACACGGGTTTGGCTCTCGGAGTGTTCATGATGAGATGGTTCTGCACTTTCCGTTTCCATCTCTGCTCGGTTTAAACATTATGCTTGGACCACGGCGGGCGGCCGAGAAGAGGTCTTCGATGGTCCTCCTCCCACACCTCTCCAGGTCCTCTTGAGATTGGAAATTCCAGGTGTTGAACTCATTGTATGACCACCTTCTAAAAGGTGTTCTCCGTAAATCTTGTTATAATCCTAGCGCCACGTGCTTTGGTCGGCGTACAATATTGTTGAGGAGTTGCCACGGGCACCATCACGTGATGTCGCGTGTTGGAAGTGCTCCCGGAGTTGTCTAAATGTCTCAACGGAAGGCGTTATTGTCTGCCGATTGGCGAGATTGATCCTGCTTTGATTCTAGCCTTCTCTCTTTTGACTTGAGAAAATTTTTTTCCCCCAACTTCCCACATTAGATTGTGCTTGTCCTTGCAAGTCGACATCAACGGTCTCCAAAATCCATGAGAGCCCATTGTGAGACGAAGGTGCATCCACTTATGTCATGTCCTATGTGGTTGATGGAAAGCTAACCAGCTCTCGAGGATCTCACTTCGTCACCCAATTCCCTGTGAGACCCATTTGATGGAAGGGTGAAACCCTTGGGGCATTCTCGCCATCTGGCTTGAGCACGTTACAAGGAAAGACGGTCAACGTCGAAGTAGAAAGTAGTTGATGCCAGACGCAATTACTGATCTTCTACTCGTTCTGCGGTCGGACTCATGCTTTATGCTGTGTGTCCCCTCCACCATCTTTCGTCTTACAAAGTTTCCACATGAGGGAAAAATCATTATTGTGCCGATCGGTTGTCTGTTCTTTACCTCGTCTTCTAAGAACAATGTTCCCATACGTGGATAAAATTCCTTCTCTCAACAACAGCAGGGCCGAGGTATTTTCAAAGGACCACCGCCCTCATGGGTATCTTTCCCCTTCCACCACCAAATACCATTCGAGTTAATATGATCTCTCGGTGGGATGACCCATGGATTTTCCTTTTTGCTGACAGGCAGGGTTGATTCATTTGGGGATTCAATGCTTGGCTTAGTCCCATCAGAAATCAGTCGTGCAGCTTACGGTGCATACTGATTCTCCCCCATACCGAAGGTGCTCCTTTGAACGCTGGCTCTCGGCCGTTTATTCTCAATCTAGCTCGGTAATGTGGATTCGCACTTTGATCCTTTGAAAGAAGTGTTTCCATCTTATGAGGCTATAATGGAAACCATGACTCTTGAAGATCTGCCATGGAGCGATGGGCATCATCGTTCCTCGCTTATGCCTAGCCTCGGGGCAATGTATAACTATCTTGAGCGTTTTGCGTCTCAAGTTCCTTCTCCACCACTTCAAAGCGCCCTATCTTGACTAGTGAAGTCTGATCCTTTCGAAGGTAACTTGGGTAAAATTACTCAAATGATGCCTATCAACATTTCGAAGTGAACGCAGAGGATTGTCGAGAACATCCATGTAGAGTCATTTTTCTCTTGGGAAGTCCCAGTGTATGCTAGTCTCTTTCGTGCATTACTGTGATGTTTTTGCACAGGACTTACGAAGAGATTCCTAGAATTGTCACGGTATTGTGGTGCACGAAGATCCAACCTATCCGGATGCGAAGCCTCGTTCGCATGAGTGTGCTAGCGTCCGGTGCATCCTCGGAAAGCTACGCCACCGCAAAGCTAAAGTTGAAAAACTTCAAAAGCGGGTTTCATTTGTCTGATTCCCTGCTGACGAGTGGGTTTGTATGCATTATTCTTGTGGATAAGAAGCCGGAAGAAAGTCACGTCTGTGTTGATTATTGCGGTGATATTAATCGGGCACTGTCCCTAAGGATAAATATCCCACCCTTTCATCGATGAGATCATTGACGATTGCGGAGAGTGAGATTTTTTCCCTTATGGGCGGTTTTATACGGCTATAATCGGAGATCAACATTCTCCCGTCCAATCAGCCTCGCTTGCTTTATCTATCCTTGGGGAACATTCACGTATAAGGAAACTCCTTTCAACTTAAAGAATGTTGAGGGCTATGTTCCGACGCGTGATGTATTATTCCTTTCACGATATTCGATCCTTATTGTTAAACCATGCTGGATGACCTTACGGCTCATTCGTTTGCATGAAAAAGACCACCCGGACCGTCTCCGCCGGATCTTTCTTCATTGTGAGAAGCTACAACATCTGTTCAATCGCAGCATAGATGTAGTCATGTAACATAGCCGATTCGGAAGTAGACTTTTAGGAAGTTTGTCATGTGCTAAAGACTGAAATTCACCTTGATCGCTTAAGGTTGCTAGCTGTTAATCTCCCCTCCATATTCATTACACGGCTTGAGAATCACCAAAGGGAAAGCAAATTTCTTGCGTCGTTTTATCGCGAACTACGCTAAAAGTACGGCAAAGGATTCACTACGGTGACTTTTAAAGTAGGACGTCCCTTTCTTTTGGGATGAGATTGCTCGGAAATCTTTTGACTGAGGCTTGAAGGCGTTTCTTGTCGATGCTCCTCTGTTACGTCCTTCGAGTGCCATACGTGATTTCACCCTCCTGTATCTGAGATCGTTTGCGTTCGGTACGATTCGCCATGGTTTTTAGTTCGAGATGATGATGACGATGACTGAGCATGTCGTTTATTACTTTTCACCGAGGAACTCTTCTTCGACCCCGAAAGCGGCGTGACACACATGTCGAGAACTTAGCGTTGGGTACTGTGGTCCGGGCCATCCGGCGGTTTCCATCATTATATCACTACCTTTTGCGCACGGTGGTATGATTTGCGATTGTAACTTCAGTGACCTACATTACTGTGTCTCGACGTTCTTTGAGAAATACCGAGTGGATTGTTATCCTCCAAGAGTTTGATTTGGAGTTACTATAGCCAAATCAAATAAATCACTTCGTTTTCGGCTGATTGATTTGTTCTCTCCGTGAAACTCTGCTCAACTTCTCATTCAAAGGATCATATTCAGGACTAAAAATATTTTCTTGATTAGCACCCTGGATCCGTCGTCGCGGTGATATCATTGTGTATCTCCACCTACTGCACTTTTAGGTGCGAGTTAGCGAAATATGCCCGACGCGCAGCATTCGGCATCAATGTGACGCTGTCATATTATCGAAGATACCCTTTCATCGTGTTGGAGTTGATTCCTACTCACTTCGATGTCCTAGCCTCGAGGCCGAGAAAGTTTTAAATGGCTGCCATAATGGCGCATCTGCTGTGGTGGTCACATGTGTGGCTATGCCACATGCCTGAGAAGATCCTTCATGCTGGCTATTTAAAGGCGAGTCCATTTTTAAATGTTTCGTATTATTCGCGGTCACGCAAATTGCCACGCGTGCCGGATATATATCAACGTGAAAGATACGTGTGCACTGTTCCTTTACACCCTGTCGATTACGGTTGGTCCTTTTTTCCAAATGGGGCATCGATTTTATGATGTGTAACCCTTGTTCGAGTTTGGGGGACATGCCTATATCATCAGCGCGTCGATTATTTATTTCTAAAATAGCGTCTGAATAAATGCCTACGATGGTGCGGCAGACTGATGTAAGACGGTAGCGCACGTTCATATTCAATCATGTTATTACTTGGTTTGAGTGTCCCTCAAAGCCATGGATTCTTGAAATCATGGTTTCTCATTTTCGGGACTATATGATGGCGGAGCTAACATCTAAGTTGGAGTGCCTTGCTTCACGATGGCTCGATGCCTTTATTACCCTCAAGTTAATGGCCAAGTTGAAGGCGCAAACAAAGTCCTTGTTACTGATGCTTCAGCGAACAGATTGGGATCCATAAATCAAATTGGCATCCCATGTTGTTTTACCAGCTCTTTGGAGCTTACTGGGAATGTCGGTAAAGAGTGCATTGCAGTTGCCGTTTTGGTTGGTATGCGATGCGCACTCTTCAGATTGAATGTGAAATCCCCTTCACTCAAAATAGTCGTGGAGTGCTGCCTAATACTTCACCTAAGGAAGAACGCCTCCTCTGCTAGAGATATTGGATGAAACTTGTCGGCTTAGCTACGCCTTCGGAGTGCGCCAAAGCACGGAAGAAGTGGTCCAAAGCTCATTTTGACCAAACGAGTTTCCCCTCGTTCTTTTATCGAAGGCGATCTCGTTCTCATGCATGGCAAGCTCATGATAAGTTGGGGGCGAGGTAGTCGGAGCCCATGTGGCATGGGCCCTACATCGTCAAATATGTGTGTTGCAAAAAATGACTTCCGAGCTTAGCGAGTAATGAAGGGTATCCCTTAGCATAGCCTAGGAATGGGTTGTACCTCAAAAATTATTATGCTTGGGTCATTCATGCATGATATGTGTACATAGGTGATTTTTTCATTTTTGTGCATGTTTTGGTTTGATGTTCTTTGTGATATTTTTTCTTCTTATTGGGTCTTGTTTGTTATGCGGATGTCTGTTTCCCCTTATGTCGTTTTTACGTGGATGGTGCTTCCCATAGTACCCGGGAACTTGTCTTCGGCGACCACAGGTAATTTATGATCCTGTTGGTGAGTTGATTAACCTACAGGTATTTTTTCTAGGAACAACTACAAAGCAAATGTCGTTGAATATAGTGATTTTTTGGAACTATTAACCGAGGTAGTTAACCTTGGCATGTCTTTGCGCATTTCTTCGTGAATTGGATTCGCTGACTTGTTGTTCTTCAACTTAACGGTCATTATTCGGTTCGAAAGCCCATGCATTTTGAGATTTTATTTGTGTATTTGTTTACTTGAAAGACACTTTGATTTCATTACATATCAACATATACCAGAGATGAATGAATACAGTAATTGATGCAATAGCTAACATTGCAGCTAGATATACATTTGCGCGATTTATAAAAAATCATCATATGTAAATGAGACCCATGTAGAAAATAGATGTATATATATATATATATATCGATCGATGTAGTGCATACGTAAAAACCAAAAAAATATATACGTATGTTTCGGTTACATTGCAAGACAACATGTCTCTATGTGCGAGAGATAAAAAGCCTAAAGTGCCTAATCGACATGGTGCTCATGATGGCACGTCACTTTGCTGTACAATACAAGCTTGCCTCGACAAATGGTGGATGTGACTCGGCACGCTACGGTGCAGCCCATATACGATTAGGGTTGAGGAACATCGTCAAAAGTGAACGCCAGTTTAGCTTTGGAATCCCACGGAGGTGATCCCTCCGGGTTACGCCACTATCTCCTCATCACTTTGCCCTCACCATGAGGATCGAAATCACGAGGAGTTCGCCTCGGCTATCGGCGACATACTGTGGGACACTGCTGGGCCAAAAATGCTTAGCATACATATAAGAGTGAGCATTAGAACATGCACATATATACATAAAAATCATAAACTCATGAAAATAAGAAATGAGTCTCACCTGGCTCTTCGTCCCAATCCTCTCCCCTGCTGGAGCAAGAGGTCGAGATCCTTTGATGAAGTACGTATGAGGTGTGGGAGCCAATCCTCCATGACAATCGGTTGTCATCGAAGCCAATCAAAAAATGCTGGCCTCGGGACATACGGCTGGCCACCCCTGCTATGGGCATCCTCTGTGGCCCATCGGGCCATTCGTGGCTCGCGCGGTGGTGGCATCGGGACCTTCAACACTCTCGAAGGTAGGAATATGGGTAATTTTTCCAAAGAAAGGAAAACGATACTAGAATGAGATCCATACCCAAATTTATTTAGTTTGGTCTTCTTGCACTTAGTGAGTTGCCACTTGATGTCGATGAGTCGTGGCTTCTCGGCCCGGGTTGAAGAAGGTTGGGTTCATGCACTGCGAGGAGATTTAGAAGTTGTTGGGTAATCATGTCGGCATCCGCTAACGTGCTTACGTACGTAGCCCGTGGTAGCATGAAGCGATACTCTTAATGCCGGATCGGGGAATGGTTTGGATGTCAAATTTGCCACTCCTATTCACTCGTTGCCCCTCGGCTTTACACTACAGCTCAGTGCCATTCCCATACTTTCCCTAGAAGGACGGATACCGAGTCAAGATAGGGAGGCCCGCACCTCTACGCGACAATCCATTGATGAAATGCACATCGGAGACTTTGGGTTCAAGCTCTTGATCCCGAAAGCACAAAATTTTCTTAATCCTCGTCCAAAATTCTTATCAGATATTGAACGGTGGTGATGCCCGGAACGAGCACGATGTCGAGGGAAGAATTTGTAGCTTCCACGGTTTCGAGGGCATTCATGCCGTATGCTCATTCTCCATGGCTTTGTTCATCCTCCTCACCATTTTCTCTCTCTTTCCACTCAGTGCATCTTTTCTTGCCTCGGTACCTACACACATTGTTCGTATGAATATTGTAAGGCTCCTTAGGCATCCAAATTTGCAAGTAAATAGTTGGTTTTTGCTTTACAATTTGGAGGTGGATTTTTGGGTTGCATTGTTGGCACAGCACCGCACAAAGAGTCACGCCAATGCAGATCTGACTGTGTAAAGGGGTCGGTGGCTGCGGAATCCATGCCCGCAGCACAGCACTTGACGCGATGCTACTGAGTTTAACAAATCCTCCCCTAAGGGATTCAAAATGAGAATGAAAGGTAATAAAAAATTAGCTTAAAAGAATAGAAAAGTGTGTGTCGGCTCTTACCTCGCAAAGCCGATGAAATCGATGTTGGTTCCTTAGGATGGTTCCTGATACGTACTTCACAAGATCGCAAGGTAAATGGACCATTGTTTCTCCACAAAGAGGTAAATGTGAAAAGTAAATAATTTTTTACCACTTACTGGTACTTTTGTAACTTTTCAAAATCTTAAATTAGGTTTTAAAACATATTTTTCGATTATTTTATTATTTTAATGCATTTTTACACACGTATTTTTGTGCGGCCAACGGAGTTTCCACATGGTTATGATGAAGAAACGAGTTGTATTTTATACTTTTTCATACTCGAGTAAAAACACGAAAAAATCACTCTTTGAGTCAACTTTTAGCTCTTTTCTTACTCTCTAAAGGCTGAAAAAGGTGTGATGAGCACGTCTTGTCACATTTTGAACTCGTTAAATGGATCACGGAAAACGATGTCTACCCGGTATATGTTTAACCCTCTCGAGAGTCTGGGATATATTATTTACTGAAAAAGGAATACCTTCCCAGCCTACTCCGAAAATAAGAGGTTCTCTCGGACACTTAGTTTTTCCTACCTTTTCGGATGCTGTGAGTCTATTGACAAAAAGAGGCACGGAAGGAGTTTTCTTTTTCGCCTTCTTTTCAAACTCTCTAAACATGAAAAGATGTCGAGTTCTTCCTTTCTCGGACTCGTTAAAGCGTGACGCCGGACTCGACGTCGTTATGGCGTTACTCGAGTTCCTCCTTCCTGGGAGCTCGAAATATAAATGTACTAGGTTGGTTTTTTGAATAACAAACTTGCATCGAAAAGCACATGCTATCCCCTTCAAGCTTGTTTTCAAAAATAATTTGGGTACTCACCATAAATGGTGGGGAAAAATGGAGACCGGATTGTGAGTCATGTTGGCGAGTATGATCGGCTCTTGAACATGGCAGCTTGCACGCATGCGTGTCGTGGTTAGGGACATCTCATCTCGTTATTCGTTTGCCTCCACCGAGTTTGGGTAATCTCTTTTTCACGGCACCATCTTGCTCTTTGCCACGTCACCATGACCTCGGATCCTTGATGTCCAAATACTTGCCAAATCTAGTGATCGATGCGCCGATATATTCGAGAAGTTTGCCTGCTGAAGTTTTCCAACCTCCCCTCTGATTCTACGGCGGAGTCGTGATTCACAATCACATTGCTCATCTGTCTCGTGTCAATGATTTGAGAAACATTATGGCTCCACGCTTCGGTGGGTCACTTCCTGTCAGCTCTAGCTCACTATCCATGAAGTTGAGCTAGAGACTCCCCTGCGAGGTGCCAGCGGAGCTTGCATGCCTCAATGGCAAGTTCTTTGCATTCGATGTAAGGTCCACATCATTGAGCAACTTCGATCAATTGACTGCTGTGATTGTTCGATGTCAGGATCACTATTCACATTCTATGGATTGTACCTTTCGTACCTTGAGAGATTTTCATTATTGGTGGTTTCTCTTGCGTACGGTGCCGACTTTTGTCATTGGGCGGTAATCGGAGAAGATTTTCTTGCATGTTCGACTTGAGCTCACATATTCGCATGCACTCAAATTTGGTACTTTGTTCGGGTCGAGGTGGAAGACGCAAGGCTGCGGGTTTTGTACGATGAAATCCGGAGGCTGCGGGTTCATTGTGGATTATTATGACTTATTGCATGGCTCTTCTAGTGGATGTGCGTGACCATACACCGAGTACTGTGATCCCCTATTGCTTTGGATGGTACAGCGTCTATACCTCGAGATCTTACTATTTATGTACTCTGTATGGATGCGTGCGTCCATGCCACATGTCATGTCAGTAGTAGTTGTGCTTGTACTTGTGAGGTCTTTCGATAGCGAGTGTTTGGGTTGAACCTACGTTCTCATACGCGAAATTTCACCTCCTCTCTCTCGAACCTCATGCTTTAGAGCATATCGTTACACAACATTTTGTGACCGTCCACTGCCAATCCCTCGCCTGCATATTGGAGGGTCTTTCCACCATGACCTATGGCTTGAGTTTCATACTCTACAAACACCTTCTTTGCATCCTTTTGCATAGAGAAATCACATTTCTCTGTTTGTTAGACATTTCCGCAAAGCATACGAAAAACCTATGTTTTGGCATTGGTGTGGGTAGCCGAGTTCACCGCTCACGCCAATAGGGAATATTTGCACTAGAGGCCCATGCCACTGCACGCTCTATCTGCACGTTTGCCTCGCTGCTTGGTACATTTTTAGGAAATGTTTTGTAACAAAATAGAGGCGGAGGTTTCCTTTAACCATCTGCGGGGATGACTCATTGGAAGTGGTTAAACTTGATCAGCCATGGATCTCTCCCTTTGGGTAGGTGGTTTGCCTCCCATGGAACATTCTTTGAAGATAGGACTCACATGCCATGATTATAAGGATCCTAAACTCTCCTTCTTCCTCTGTATAAACAAGCCTTCTCCTTTTAAAAAAAGCTGGTCGAACATATAGCCAAGAAGATGAACTTGGAGAAGAATGCTATAGTCGAGTAGTGCTATACAAAGAGGTAAGAACCAAGGAGGAATTCCATAGAAGAGCCCCGTTCGAATTCAGAAGCGAGTCTTTGTGAGATACGCTCTTCGGGAACCCTATTGGGAAGAGACACCGCAACGTTGAAGCTTGGTTGTACTCTTCACTTTCTTTCATTAATATGCTCCAAGCTATGGTATTGGTTCACATCATTGTGGTATGTTTATCTAATGCAATTGATTTAGTCTTCTTCGGTAGCATGTGGTAGTTACGAATGTGAAATAGTATGTTGTATCTCGTCTTTGTTTCATACGTCCATGCGGAGGTATACGAGAACGTGAAAGCGAGACGAGGATCGAAATGATCTATCAAACCCGGCGAGCGAAAGCCACTCTTTTCGATGACGAAAATAGCGTAGGACCTCGGTAAGTTATCTATCGATTCTCCATCCATTCATTAACTAGGAATCAATGTTATAGCGTGTCTCATTTGTGGCTAGACCCACTCTAGGGCCTGAGTGGGATGGCACTCTATCCGCGAGAGGATTTGCCTGCACCACACCTATCAATAGTGGAATTATTTTTATCTAACTCGAGGAAAATAACATCTGCTGGAAATAATAAATCTCTTTTTCTCTCATCATACAACTTTGACAATATTTGGAAGTAGACTGAATATCCCAAGAAAATACATTTTACCACTCCACACGGCACCCAGCTTGTTGCGATTGTGTTTGGGAATCAATGCATAGCATAAAGAACCACATGAGGGCAATTATACCACATTTCATAATGATATTTATTGTGTGACGATAGAATAAGGACAATGATTGCGAATATAAGTTTCAAAAAGCACTAATTCTCCCCAAAACGTCAACTTAACATTCTTTAAAGAACATCATAGAGCTAGCCATATTAAGCAAAGTTCTATTCATATGTTCGACAATGCCATTCTGTTATGGATTATAAGGTATAGAAATATGATGTTTTATTCCATTTTCCTTCAAATATTGTTCAAGAAAATGAGAAGTATACTTGCCACCATTATTAGTTCTAATAATTCTTCAACAAATACACCCATCACATTCTCGAGTAATCATCAATAAATGTTAGCACATATTTATTTCCATTTTCAATTGCAATAGACATAGGTCCACATAAATATGAATGTATAATACCTAATTTTGGTGAAGCTCTAAAAGAATAACACTATGAAAAGGTTGTTTACCTACGTTTTCCAAAAATACAAAAATCACAAGGTGTAATCTTTATTGGAACTATCGAGATGACCTTTAATACCTTGCTTTTCATATTTATGATCTTTGTCATAATTGATGTGACCAAATCAGAGCATGCCACAACAAGCTAGGAGACGAGGATATCACTCTTTGGCGCCAAAAGTATAAATTTCATGATAATTAGTAGATGAAGTACCATTTAACTTTAAAGAGTGTGCCTTCTTCCACACCCGATCATAATAATTTCATGATCACATGCTCTTTGTGTATCTCAGTGATACCATCAAATATATGAATAGAATTCCCCTTGTTCTTTGAATGTGGATAAGAAATCCAAATTTCGTTGAAAGCTGTGGAATATAAAGTACATCTCGTGAAAACATAATATGTCACAGATTCGGTATCTTCAAAAGCAAATAGACCCAATTCCTAGATGATTTAATTTCCGACTTGTCGAGAAAGAAGTAAATAACACCATCAGCTATCATCCTTTGAAAGCTTCGAAACAAATCTCACCTAAATTTCATGTGAAAAGTGGATCCACCGAATCCAAATCCAACTCTATCACCATGAAAGGAAATTCGAGTGTTGAAAACATAATTAACATTCAAATTACAATGAGAAACAATGTAATGTGCAAACTTTGATGATTTTCCCTTATATGGTGGTGGCTGACCTTTCTTTTCGTTACACTATTCTCTCCTTTCAACTTGACTTTCTCCCAAGGGATTTTACAATTAGTAGAAGTACGGCCAGTTTTACACCACATCTAAAACATTTGATAGGTGGTATATCATTAAAATTCCTTTGTTTTCTGCTCCAATTTGTTGTATGTCTCACACCGATGCTTCGCTTTATAATTTTATCCCTACCCCGACCTCTACTTCTTTTATCACTCTCTATAAGTTTCATCATGAAAGAGTCCACGATCCTTTTGTGCAAGGAAAAAAGTTTCTATATTAGAGTTAGGTGGGGCCTCTTTCTTCCCAAAGACCATGTTTCTCTCTCTCATCTATCAAGTTTATCAAATGTAATATCTTTTAGTATAGACTAGCTTCGAGAGAGATTCCAAATAATGTGAGTAGAAAGAGGTGGAGGACTTTTCCTAAAAGTTTCAATCTATAAATCTACTTTGTGAGTGGCTTTAATGTCATGAAAAAATGGATCTTATTTCATAGGAACTCTTCAAAGGATCATTATCCTTCATACACCAAACTAGCGCAGCTTTAATAATAGCTGGATAATTTCGAGGTTATGAGTGTAGAATCATACAATTCATTCAAATTCTATAATTCTTCGAATGCTGGCACCATGAGAAACGATACATCGGATTCACCTCTTCTATATCACATATGAAGTTATTAGAAGTATGTGCCTTCTTGTCTTTTGTCTCTCCCAAATTGCACGTTGCTTTAACTTGTTTATGAGGCGGCTATGGTGATTTTTCATCCACTATCACTTCTTGCTTTGTTAGGTCATTATATTACTAGTGTAGTCCCTAACATGTTGTTATTGTACCCCCCTTATTGTTATTTTTGTGCCCTATATCCCCCATATTGTTATTATTGTTCCCTTACATTATTATTGTTAGGTTGGCTAGGATTATATTGTGACCCCATGGACTCCTATATATAGAAAGGAGGTATTTTTCATTTTTTATCATCCAGGTGTTCATTTATGAAATGTAAAAGGAGGTTTTCCCCTTGAAGTGGTTATTTCTAAGGCATTGATCTCTCTTTTCTTGGCTATATGGGAGTTGGTTTCCATAGCATTTGAGTATCAAAGCTTTGGATTCTGGGGTTTCGACTGGCGCCAAATGAGGTAATCATGGATTTTGCACTACAACTTTGTTTATTTGAAGGTCAGAGAAGATGAAAGTATTACCATGCAAAAGTCTGAAATCACGAGTGAGCTTTGTGTAAAAATTTCGAGATCTTGGTTCACAGCATTTTTGGAGATATGATACCTGTGGAAGTTGGGGTTGTTCCGGGCTCCCGCAATTTCATCTCAAAGAAGAGGTGACCGTGGGAAAATCCTCATAACTCTCGCGCTTGAGCATCGGATTGGAATTATATAAAAGTGGGAAACTTGCCAGTACACGGAATTTGTCATTTCATGTGTATCAGTCGAGCCAAAGGAGGAAAAATGACACGTGGCCACGTCGTGTAAGTTCGCTCTCTCGAGACCGGTCCATAATTAGGTCATTGTGGGAGATTGGGCATAAATTTTCCTTGAAGAATCAAGTTAGGCCATACCTATGGAATTCAAAAGAAGATTTAGAGTGCTAATAAAATACACGAATTTGAGATATTTAAGATGCTGAAATCACGAGAATAATTCGGTTTCAATGTCGAGACTCCTCAAAAGAAAGAAAATGGTGTGTATTTTTTTAAACAAGTTTGCATAAAATTTGTTTGAAAAATCGAGTTGAGAATGATTCCAAGGGAAGAGTGGAAGCATAGATATCAATATTGAGTTATACTAATGCCTCCCAAAAATAATTCTACACCCATTAAAGGACCTCCATAAATCTATGCTATGATGCATGAAAAGGAACAATCACTTTATGATATTTTCGTTATGGTACTTTGGTGCGACAAATTTCGATCTTACAAAGAGAAATAAAATATGACATAGATGGTTTGAAATCGGAAATGAGGCATGTGTTGGACTCTTTGAAGGATCAAAAATGAGAAAGCTAATATGGATGATAAAGTAGTGGAAGATCATGATGAGCATCAACAACAAGTTCTCCGACTCTCGAAAAAGAATAACCTAACTTTGGTGCAAGTCGAATGAAACAACGAGGCCGGAAAGTCAACATCGTAGTGAAAGAAGTCTGTGTGTGCGAGAAAAAGAACTTGAAAACTACGAAATGGGTCAATTTTAGAGTATCTCGGCCAAGTGGGAAGAGACTTACTAGTTGGAAGATTACACATGAGAGCATGTTAGGTCCCTATATTACTAGTGTAGTCCCTTATTGTTGGTGAGTGTGTGTCACTTATTGTTGTGTTGACACCCCTATAGCCCCTATGTGTTTTGTAAAGTTAATTAGGTCTATTCACATTCAAAAGGTTACATAGATTACATCGTGCTGCCTCCAGAGATAGAATATTTGGACTTGCGTTTGGCATAAAAATTATTCTCACCCTGCGGGAATGATTTTACGGGGAAATTTCATTCAAAGGGAGAAGTCGAAAAACCTTGACGAAAGTAGAGACAACTAGAAGCATCGAAGAAGAGCGAGGAAAAAAGGCTTTTAGGCCTTGAATACATTAAGACGAGAGAGGAACCAAAGTAAGCAGAAGGGACAAGCCAGGATGGGAGTGCTTGCACTTCCACTTCATCTTGTTCGGGTGATCCTCAATGCCAATTGGTACTATCCACTGGTTGCCTTCCTTCGGACCGAAAGATGCAGCTGACATAACGATGACAACTTCTGGCAGGTCATCCTTGGAGGAGTCTCCTCTTCAATCCTGCGTGCCACTATCGATGGCGGACCAGCTGAACTACGTTTTCATTTGGGCAGGCGTGGTGAAAGTGCAGAGTTGATGAACCACATGTGATGGAGATTTCAGCTACATACACAACAAATTTCTCGCAGACAAAAGAGTCGATTTTCTTTTCGAACTCCTTTACTCGTGATACATTGCTCCTACGATGCTATAGCTAGAGCGTTTTAGTCTCCCCGGTGTGGAGTCTGGTCGGTGCGGCATTTGTATAAATTCTCTCGGGCATGGCCCTTCGATGTATGTGGGCTTGAGGCTCCATGTCTGTCAATGCGACGCGCATGAATATGGGGAGTTGTTTTTCAGACAAAGGTGCGGGCACGAGTTTCTCGCCGGTGGTCTCTGGCTTTGGTTGTGGGCGGGTGAGAGGGTTTGGCGAAAGGCACGGCGTGCACGACAAACGAGATAAAGATGAGGGCGCTTGATGAGCCATGGAAATGACAGAGAGAGAGAGAGAGAGAGAAAGAGGTGAGGAGGCGAGAGGAGGGGCGGTCTTTGAGAGGGCCGAACGCGAGAAAGAACTAGTGGAGATGCGAAATGAAATGAGTGGGGTGTGAGGTGCTTGATCATGGGGGAAGGGGTAAATGAAGGTGTTTGTAGGAAAGTGAGGAAGGGCCCGGAGAGTAGGTTTCGGAAAGCGTGCCGGATGAGGCAAGTTGAATCATGCGGGGATTTACTGGCTCGAGGTGTGATGGAAATGCTTTGGGTGAGCGGATTGATGGAGAGCCATCGTAGTGCACCAATCATGAGAGGGAAGTGTGAGGTGTGGTTGTTGAAACGGGGTCTCCTACAAGAGCTGGCTTGGTCCATTTTTAATATTTTTGATTAGATTTAGTCTAGTGCGTTTTAGATTGGGTGAGTGCGAAATCGTGTAATGGGTAAAAGAGGTAGCCTGAGAATCAAAACACATGATTTGCGGATCATAGAGAAAAGTCTAGGCTAGATTACTATAAATAGAGGGAGCATTTTGTGTGTAAAGGGACACAAATGATGAGCTGCGGTGCAATTTGTGGTTGAAGCTATTGGTTTGGGTTTTAGAGGGAAAGGACTCCACCTGCTTGAGTTGTGTGCGTGGAGATCCAAGTCCGGTTGTGTCGCGGACTTCTGGCTTTGTTGTGTGCACGGATTGGGAAGGGAATTATAAGGAATAATTAATGAATGAATGAATAAGAAAGATTGATAGAGAACTAAATCTATGAGTACTCTTGTGCGGTATTGTTGGTAATTGCTATATTGTGCATTTTTACTGCCTTTAAAAGAAATGTTTCGCCAAAAGATGCGACGTAATGACCGTGTTTCTCGATGCTTTGGATCTAATGCATTGCGTCTATGTATTTACTGTGTTATTTCGTCATAAAAGCATATAAATATAGATCTAGTACACGTGGATGCGAACGAGAGACCTAGTTAACCCTGCATAACAAGGTAATATGGGAATTACCAAGACCTAGTGTAGCTTTGCTTGCCTTACCCATCCTTTCTCGGTGTGGAAATGCGGGTTGCAACACACCACCCATACTAACCCGGGTGGGAACTTTGACTGCATGGCGGTCAGTCACTGTAACCGAGGGCAGTAGTGTGGGGTTTTGACGACAGAGCCTTGCACACGCGAACACAGGTCGGGACCCATCAAGCCAACAAATGGTTCCATTGCGGCCGAGCGAAATGAAAGTTTAAAGAGAGGGATTGGGTAATGACAAGAGAATCTAGAGGAAACCTAAAAGGAAGGAGATCGAAGACTGCCGTTCGAAAGACAGAATACTAGGAATTCGCGATGAAAAATCGAAGTGAGAGTTAACAGTAGAAAAGGTGGAGAGCCCAGGTGCATCCTTACGGAGAGCTACAAAATATTCTTTGTGACTTGCGATTGAGCTCCGAGGTGGCTGGCAGGACTTGTGGGAATTCCCGGAAGTGTTGGAAGGGCGAACGAGTCCCTCGGTAGACCCGCAGGCTAATCCGGGAGACGCGCAAGGCGTGCTATCACGCACACGGTGAGTCCGCACGGGTGGGATGGTGTGCTTTAGGAGGATTTGTGACGTAAATTTTCCATTGATCACTTCGTCTCACGCCTGCGAGGGGTGAGAACGACGATTGTTAAAGGGTTCCGGGGAAAATTTCTAAGGACATTACCATTGCTTTGGATAAGATATTGCTTGTGTGAAAAAGAAATTTCGTGTAGTCATACTACTTTGGACGAGTCTCGGATCTAGATGACGTGACGTGTCACGCGATGTGTAAATACTATCGAACCAACCTCGACGGTGGGAGATATTCCTATGTCCGTAACTCTGAAGAACCGGTGCACAAGATCATCGCCACGGACAACACAAAGGTAAGAATTCATACCCCATACACACCGGCTAAACGGCGGCTATAGGCTGCGCACGAAATTGCCTACCTTGAGGGGTAGATGAGGGATATGGACTAGTTTTGATTTGTTACGAGACTACGTTTGGGCCAACGCAGCGAATGTTAGAGAAGTGATATAGGTAAAGAGGGCGTAAGCTCTTGTTGGCATTAGAGGACAAGGCCCTACGGGCGGTATACGCGATACATTGCCTAGAATGGGAGCACATCCATTCAAGATATCAAGGAGAAACGCTACTGGCCTGCACCGGTTATGAAAGCCGAAATATTATTCCCTAGTAGGCGGTAAGCGAGAAGTAAGGGCTTCAAAACAAGGTGTGTCTAGAGTCGATGTGGGAGGCTAATCGGCGATTGAAGAAAGGAAATCAAGGAAGGAGGAAGTTCGAGGTATGATGATAGACATCATACGGAGGAGCGGGTCATCGCTATGTTGTTTACCTCACACGACGCATGCGACCATTCATTGAGACCTTTGAAAGGTCACGGGGAGAAGGATCTGTGGAAGTCGCTGTGAAACTAGGAGAGGCTGCCCCAGGGAGAGGATACGTCCGGAGGGAGTACAAAAAATTTGGGGCTATGCATATGGAAATCACAACGGAGACACACGAAGGGAGCGAGGAAAGGACGAAGTGCCACGGATCTTTGGTGCATACGATGTCCCGGTGTCACGGCCATGCGAAGGATCGGTGGCCCCCTACTAACGGAAGTACGCACTGGCGGGACGACCTGAGTCGGTGCTCGACGCAAAGTAAGACCGGCATCCTATCGCGAGCAAGGGTCAAGCGGACCCTGCTGCTATGGGCTGTGATGATTGTCGGGTAGCGAGAGTCGCATGATGCGGAGCCATTGGCATCGGTTGGATGCGTGCGTGTCCTAAGAACTAAAAAGCAACAATGGTGCGGGTTGCGCTGATCGGTGGGACACGATGATCGAGTGTCGTTCTTTATGAGTTTGATGATGGATTGTGGGAACATATATAGGGTACAATTAGACCACGATGTCACCAATAATTTACGCGCACTTTGATCTGCGGCCGGAGCGAGAAGGAGGTCGAGGAAGCGCGAGGACGAGGGCAGTGGGCGGCCCAATATGCTATAGCTGCGAGGAAATAGGACACTTCACCGGGAGAATGCAGGTTTTAATGCCGCCGAAGATGTGGGAAAAATAGCCCACCCCTACGCGGAACATACGAAAAGTTAAAAGCAGAACTAAGGAGATACAAATCTAAGTGTAAAAGTGCGCGGCACGCGGCGGAGGTGGTCACACGAGGAGCAAAGGGAGGAGCTTGCACCCTCGGAAGGAGTGGATTTCAAAGGGCAAGCACCCTTTAGCGGAGCTCCTGCGTGTGCGGCAGCACCTCCGGATAGAGAAGAAGGAGTTGAGCCCTTTTTTAAAGGCATGTAGGAAGTTGCTATGAAACCCATAGGCCCTAGGGAAATCTCCGAGCACTACTAAATCTCTACATAGCTTCGGCTCAATTTGATCCCTAGGACCAAGGGTACAGCACACAAACTATACGATTGCATAAGAAACTGCACCGCGAGAAGAGAAATGCGGTTGTGCATAGAGTAGCGCACTGACAAAATGGATCGAGGAGTCATATTAGATCTAGGATCGGATGTGAATGCCTTACCAAATTAGACATGGCAACGAATGGGAGAGCCTAAAGTACAATGGTCCACCATCCCATTTTGTGAATGGAAAATCGGCGAAAAATCATTCCTCTAGGTAGGCTTCCAAAGTCATGGCTTGACATCGTAGGGGGTAAGGGTCCTCGCTTGTCTTTGAAGTAATATAAAGTTGTGGAAGATGCGGATCCTACTCGCTTCTCGGATTGGACTGAGGCTATAGACATGGTGGGTGTCATCGATCTCAAAAAGCACATCATGGTGTTTGAAAACAAAGGCTACGCGTGTCATAGTACCACTAGAGCCCGGATGAAGGCGCCACGTGTCTGCGAAGCCAACCCACGAGGAGGAGGAAAGTAGATCACATTTATAAATTGTTTGTGCGAGGATGAAGATCGGGTTAACCTCACAGACGAAGGAGTGCACTCTGCTAGGAAAAGGACGGTGAATGTTTTTCCGAACTATGATAGGCGGGACTTGCGGCAACGTCGTTGCACGAGGTTCCCGACACTACTGATGTCTTTGGACCACCAAGAATTTCCATCACATCTCTGCAAGGAAAGAAGCGCTTCCTTTCCATGGTGGCGTGAGATGATAGTAAGAAGATTTTTGAACCTACAAATCGAGGAGCACGGACTAGCGGGCGTGCCTGACCCTGCGTGGAGACTACGTGTCGGGCGGTATTCTCACTCGAAGATTATTGGGTAGGATGATCTGCGCTTGGGGACCACAATTTCCCGGATGGGCTCACGAGTTAGTAGACCCATGCAGATACTTGATTGACATACAACATTCAAGGGTGCGATCGAACCCTGCCTAGACAGGCTCACCTGTTACTGCTGACCTAAGTGTGCGTTCGATTACGGACCTGCCTGAACCCACGTGCAATTGGGAGAATTTATGAACACTTCAAGTAACAGATGGCACGAGGGTGCTTGACACAGCCCTACCATACTAGAACATCCCAACCAAGGACGAAGAGCATGACTTGAGAATATTGGTGGCCAGATTGCTGATCTGGTACTTGAACAATGTTACGGAACACCTAGCATCGAACTTAATTCAGGGTACGCGAACAACATGCAGGTGTCATCTGAGGTCTGACGTTCCATGGGAGAGTCCTCAAGTACGAATAATGACTGTCAGCACACCCCACTTTGATAAGAAATGAACCTTATAGTTATGCAAAATGGGAGGCAGATCATCAATGCAACCATTTATGGTAAGTTTGATCCAAATGAACGATGGTAAGTTTCACGTACGGGCTACTCCACCATTAAATAGCTCTGCACGGTGTGCGGTTGGTAGAATAAATTCGCGCCAGGATATTTATTGGCTCCACAACATGCTCCTGTTATTTGCCTACTGGTTTTTTGAGATCATTTCCATTCTCTGGGAAGCCCGTTCTCTCATTGCTATGACAGGCCCTAACCCGCCGAATGATTCATTCCCAAGTTGCTCAGCATCCGCAGACATCATATTGAGAGGGCATGGGAATGCTGAGTATAGTTAAAGGATTGAGCGCTAGCCTCCTGCAGAAAGAATTGCCTGCGAACCACGCACGGAGAGGCACAAGTACTGCGCAATAGGAATAATCGACCTTCGCACTCCAGGGATGACCGCGGGACCCAGTTGGATGGCCTTGGACGATATAGCAGAGGAGAGTACGTTAGTACCGCAGTCCCCTGCCCGTAGCATCATAGTCAGGTCACAAATGGCTCTGCGCGAAGAAGGAACACTGAGATATAGGGACATGCTGCAACTTCTCCACAACTCTAGAGTACCGCCCAGCAAAAGCAATGTTTGTTCACTCCCTCACACTGCCCTAGTTAACAATCATGATCCAACTATCGGGGACATCCAATTAGCTTTGATGTAGCTATCTAGCGTAACGCTACAAGGACAATACACTAGAGTGTTGCAAGAGGTTTTCCACCATGACCAGACTACGTGACAGTAGTATGGCATACCTCCGGAAGTACGAACCCAACGGATTGCATTGGTCACAAACGCAACGAATATTATTCAGAAGCCGCTTACACAGGGCACACAGTTGGTCGAAACAGCTACGCAACTCTGGATAGCAGTCTGACACCATTGTAGGCTTTGGTATATCCAGAAGGAATTACACCAGGTGGAAGCTGCTCTGGATCAGGTTAGAGCTTCCTCACCCTCCAACGTCTCCATGACATTTGAAAATGGTTGAAACCATGGGCTAACACCGCACTCCAACTCACCCAAGATGCTCAATCTGCCATTGCACACCTCCACCAACTGTTAGAACGGGTTACCGCGACTCCAGATGGCCCTGCCTCCTTGACACTTGTCAACATTGCACAACAAGCTGCTGCCCAGAGTCAGGAAGTGCTTCGTCCGCTTTTCCGCACTCTTGATACCTTGCGTGCGCAAAGAGAAGCCGCACCACCGTAGTGACTTGTGACGAGTCACAATATTGTGTTGGGGGACTGTTGGAACAGGGTCTCCTACAAGCTGTGAAACTGGTCCATTTTGAATATCTTTGATTATATTTAGTATAGCGCAGGGGTTTTGGGGTGGGTCAAAGCCCTGAAAGCATTGTAATGGGTAAAAGGGTGAACCAGGGGTCCGAAAACCACGGTTTGCGGACCATAGGAAACTCTAGGCTAGATTACTATAAATAGAGGAGCATTTTGTATTGTAAAGGACAAGAATGATGAGCTATTGATGCGATTTGTGGCTGAATCTATTGGTTTGGGTTTTGGGGAAAGGACTCCTGCTGACTGTGTGCATGGAGATCCAAGTCTAGCCGTGTGTGGACCCTGCTGCTGTGTGCGCAGGTTGAGAAGGGAATTGTAAGGAAGAATTGAGGAATGAATGAATAAGAAAGATTGATAGAGAACTGAATCTATGAGTACTCTTGTGCGAATTGTTAGCAATTGTTGTATTGTGCATTTTATATCTTTAAGCTGCGTAGATCTATGTAAGAGTGTTTCTGGATCTGGATCTATTATGTTATGTTTATGTATTGTTGTGTTACTGTCATAAAAGCATATAAATATAGATCTAGCGCACGTGGATGCGAACATAGACCTAATTAACCTTGTGTAGAATAAGGTAATATGGGAATTACATGGCCTAGCGTAGCTCTTCTTGCCTTACCCATCCTTTCTCAGAGTGCAGAAACCTGGTTCCAACAACCACCCATACTACTTCGGGTGAGACTTTGACCTGTGCAAGTAGGTCACTGTCGAAAGGGCCAAGAGTATAGGGGTTGGAAAACCTTTCACACTAAACCTAGGTCAGGACCCCTCAAGCCAACCGTGGTCATTATGATGGAGGTGATTGGCAGGGAGAACCAAGGGCGAGGATGTTGTGGCTTGCTGTAGATATTAATTCTTGATGTGAGTACATTCTGTTTTAACAGATGGCTCCCTTATTGAATTATAATCCATGGAAGAGAGTTTGTTGGTGTCTCCCACTTCAGTGTTTGCAAGGAAATCAGAAATTTTGTTGGCCTTTCTTCAAACTGCCACGAAGGAGATGCCTTTGGCATCATCAATTAAAAATTTGATCGTTCAAAGGATTTTACCACGGTGCCAACATCCAGAAACCTGCCGAACGCTGCGTCCATGCTGAAGTTTCTGATAAGCTTGTGCAGGATAGTGGAGTCACCTTCTACCAAAGAGGCCAGTAGTTGTTATGTATAGAAATATCTAGATCGTGAGCCAGTGCCTGAAGCTCCACGACGTTGTTGGTGGTATGTCCAATGTTCCCATAACAGATCCAGAGGATTGTGCCCAGATGGTTGCGAAATACCCCTCTGAAACCTGTAGTACCTGGTTTGTTCTTGGAGGCTCTGTCATAGTTGACCTTGATGAAATGGGGATCAGGAGGAATCCAAACCATAGTCCGAGGGAATGCTGGGGTAGCATCCAGATGAGGGAGATGGATGGGGGAGGAGAGATTGAGAAGGGAAAAATTGCGACATTCCTCCCTGGTAGGGGGGGAGGGGGGGTCCGGAAGCTTAGCTATGGAGACAGAATCACTCAAGGTTTGCTTGATTATGTGAAGAAGTTGTTCTTCCTTGTTTGCCTTATTTTTGAAGGTGTGAGAGTTCCTCTCCTTCAAGAGAGCCCAGCAAATGATACCAGGGAGAAGGTTCCAGGCCAAATTGATGAGGGGCTGGGAGGAGAAGGAAGGGCACTAGCCATCAAGGGTGGTGAGAATGGAGGAGGGAATATGATCGAAGGCTTTGAAGTCGAGGAGGATCTAGTTTAGATATTAGAGGCAAAATGGAATTCATTGAGGATGTGGTTGGACATTTCAGAGTTGGTATTGCATAATAGGCAGACAGAATGACCTATAAATCCTTTCCTTTGAAGATTGTCCCAAGTTAGAAATTTTTGATGCATTACTAGCCAGAGAAAAAGAGATATTTTTGGCCAATGATTTCTGTTCTATATCCTCTTCCACTTTTTGTCCAGAGGGATGGGATCCGAGGCCAGAAGAATATTGTATGCTTCCTTGATGTTGAAGCTCCCTGCATTGTTAGAACCCCACCGAAGTTTGTCCAGCTCCGCATCTCTTTGGATCTGTCTTGTATTAAGCTCCTCTGCCAAAATTACAGAAGATTGATAATGGTTGAGCTGAGCCATATCTCTGAAGTCCATCCACTCCCTCTAGTTCGAGTTGGTTGTGGTTATCCAGAAGTCTTTGACCACCTTTTTTTTGAGCCTATCCTCTTGCATCCTGATGGGGAGGACAGTGTTGGAATTTAGCTTGGGGAATTTCTCCCACGCATCTTCCCAAAACAAAGTGTTTTCACCATTGCAAATATCCCAGAAGAAATGATCTTGAATAAGGGATATGTTATCCCATGTCTGGTTCCAGATGGGCGAGCCCTTGAAAGTTCCAGAAAGTCTATTCAAAGATTGAAGAGGCTTCTTGGGGGTGTATTTTTCTTTCCAAATCTTGGCCCAAGGAGTGGTGGGAATGGTAATCTAACACCACCAAGTTTTCAAACCCATTACCTTACCAAGGAGATCTGGATCCCTGAGTCCGTGACCACCAAATGTTTTGGGCATGCAGAGTTTTTCCCAGGTGACCAGAGTCCACTTTCCTTTTATTTCTTTGTCTTTCTATCTTTGAAAAGCTCTGATTTGGTTGGAGATGGATCGGGGGTCCTTAATGGCTGAGATTCTATAAAGAGGCATGGCTTGCAAAACTAAACGCACTAGAACTAATCTGCCCACGAAGTTGAGGAAGAGGAAGGTCTAGTTGGAAATTTTATTTTGAAGCTTAGAGATAAGGGGTTCCCAATTTTTCTTTACCATAGGTTTGTCTGTGAGTGGAACACCCAGATATTTCGAAGGGAAGCTACTAAGCTAGAAACCTAGGATATTAGCAATGTTTCTTTGGATGGGATTGGAGGTGTTGAGAAAAAATAGTTTGGGCTTCGGTTTTTTAACAAAGGAGCCATAGGCCAAAGAAAAATAATCAAGAATGTCTCAGATAGCATGGGCTTCTTTGGCCGAGGGGTTTCCCATTAAAATCGTGTCATCCACGAATTGCTGATGAGTTTTTGGATGATTAGGGGGATAAATATTGAGGCCAGAGATGCGGCCAGATGAGGAGGAAGCAGAGATGGAATGACCGAGGACTTCAACCATTATCACAAAAAGGAAGGGAGAGAGAGGATCCCCTAGTCTGATAGTTCTGGAAGGGTTGATGATGGGGGAGGGGGAGCCATTGAGGAAAATGTCGAAAAATGCCCTAGAGACCAAAGTTATAAGCCACTTTATGAAATATTTATTAAATCCAAAGGCTTCCAGCATATGACTGATGTAATTCCAGTTGATTTTTGTCGAAGGCTTTTGACATATCCAATTGGACGAGCATGCCTGGTTTTCCTTGATCCTTGAGGGAATGAATAACTTCCTGAGAGAGGAGGATGTTGTCCAGGATTTTCCTTCCTTCAACGTAGCCTATTTGATGGGGCGAGATGAGCAGTGGAAGGAGAGTTTTGATGCGATTAGAAAAGACTTTAGAAATGAGCTTATAGATAACATTGCAGAGGGAAATAGGCCGATACTGATTCGGGGAGTCTGCCTTATCCGACTTGGGGATGAGGGCTAGGAAGGTGGCATTGAAAGATTGAAGGATGGAATGATTGAGGAAAGATTCTTCAATTAGGTCATAGACTTCATCTTTTATTAGAGACCAGCAGGCTTTGTATAAGTCTATAGTAAATCCATCAGGGCCCAGTGCCTTGCCATTAGGCATGGACTGGACAAAAGCCTCCACTTCGTCCATTGTTATCTTTTTAAGAAACATCTGATTATGTTCTCTAGTTAAGGTGGAGGGAATGTTGCTGGTAATTTTCCTGATATGTTCCACATTATCATGGTTGTTCTCCTTGAGGATGTTCCCAAAATGTTGATAGATCTCATCTTCAATCTCATTGTGGGTGCTCAAAACGATCCCTGCTGATTTTTAAGGCTGAGAATTCTCTTGTATTTGCGGTGTTGAATCATGGATCGACGAAATAAAGCAGTATTCTTTTCCCCATATTTAAGAGAGCTAATTCTCGATTTTTTCCTCCAAAGCGTTTCTTCCTGAACTGCTCGAGCATCCCAACTTTTTTGAAGCATTGTTTCCTCCTGCTTGTTTTCCTCTGTCATACCATGTTGGATGATGTTCTGTTGGAGATCTTTCATTTTTAGCTCTATTATCTTCCTATCTGCTATAATATCTCCAAAGGTTTTCTTGTTCTAGATTTTAAGCTCCTGTTTGATAATCTTTAATATTTGATGGAAATTGAACATCTTGTTGCCTTGCTTAGGGAGGGGAAGAGACCACCACTCCTTCATTCTATCGTGGAATTATATATGGGAGATCCAGAAGGATTCGAACCTAAAGGGAGTGTTTTTAGGTCTTTCTGAGAGCTTGAAATTTAGAACGATAGGCCAATTCTCAAAGCCATCTTGAGGGGAAATACTAGTATTAGTTTCCAGGGAGGATAGGAAGAGATCCTCAGAGAGAAGAAAGCGGTCGAGCCTTGAGGCTATCTGGCGATCCCGCCCTCTTCTATTGTTCCAGGTGTAGGTGCCATTTTTAGTGGGGGTGTCTATTAGGCCCATCTCATCAATCATAGCTTGAAAGGATGATCCAGGTGGATATTGGTGGTCACCCGCCTATTCCACTTGGGGCTCCACCATTGTCTCTTTTAGTTTTTCAGTTTCGGCACAGTTTACTATTTTTAGCTGTTTTTCGGGTCCTGAACTTCCGGAGCCGTTTTGAGGCCCTAAACGATGTTTTTTTGGAAAATGGAGAGAAACATGGGTCCACGAACTGATGTTTCTCGTTCCAAATTTGTAGTCCTCGGATAGATCTTTCTAATGAGGTATGGTACGCGTCAAATGGAGATCGTATGCCAAAGTTACGCCCCTGGGAAGTTGAAACACCAATTTACCCAAACGGGGCCCATAGTTTTGGCACTTCATCTCCTAGGGTTAGGGTTTTGGTTGTTTAGGATTTCCCATTGTTTCTAAATAATAAATAGGCCCTCGAGCCTCATTGTAACTCAGTTCAGAGGCCTGTAGCCACCACATCTCTTCTCAGAGATAGCTACCAGCGCCCTAGCTAGTTTTATTTCCATTGTCTGTAAGCAAATTTCAGTTCTTTGATATTAATGAAATGAAGTGTTATCTCCGCTGCATCTCTGTATTTATGGTTATGTGTTTATTCTGTTGCGTTCCTGCATAAATCCGGATCAGTGGTATCAGAGCGGTCTGCTTTTTCTCGATCCTTTTTTGCATGTCCCCAACGAGGTCGGGGTATAAGGAGCTAGGGCTTGATCTGGTGGAACCTTTGCAAGATCAGCCTCGCAAACCTCGACGGACGCCCATGGGGGACGAAAAGAAATATGAGGGAGTAGGAGATCCTATCAAAATATTGCTCGAGGAGGCCCTCGAAAAACAAAGGAACGCGATGATGGATAACTTTGCTCAGATCCTTCAACGGCTACCCACCGGCGGCGCATCTGCATCCAGCAGCCACTCTGGAGGTGTGACTCCTTTTAAGGTACAAGTAAACTTTGAAATTCCCATATTTGAGGGTAAAATAGGCGCAAATGCCGTAGATAGATGGTTGAATCTGTTAGAAGGATATTTCTCGGTTCATGACTTTTCAGACCGAGAGAAGATTATTTTTGCACTCCTCAAAGCTACCCCACATGTTAAGGACTGGTGGGAAACCTACTGTGAGAACAAGGACGAGACAGAACCCTCTATGTTCTCGACCGTACCAACTTGGAATTCTTTTCGAGATGCCATCAAGGAACAGTACTATCCCGTGGGGATCTATGAGGACAAGTACATACAATGGACCACACTGCGACAACAAAGGAATCAAGATCTGCATGAGCTGACGAATCTGTTCCATACCTTGCGCACAAAGTTGGGTATCAAAGATTCAGAGAAACATCTGGTGCTAAAGTATCGCAGCTTTCTGCACAGATACATTCAAGAGGAAATGGAGTTCCTCGACATCTCCTCGCCTGGTATGGCATACCGGTATGCTGCCAAGATTGAGCAGAAATTCAAGCAGAAGAAGCAAGACTTTGGATCTGCGAATCAAAAGCAAGGGAAAGGTGCTTCCAAACCGCAGAACAAAGGACAGAGCCAAGGCATGGTGGCTAAAGACAACCCGTCAAAGCCACAAGAAAAGAACAGCACCGCAAAGCCAAAGAAGGACACAGGAAAGTGGTGTGAGTTCCATAAGAGCTCCACTCACAACACAAGTGAGTGTCGGGCCAAGCAGTCGCTAGTGGCCGAGATGAGGGCTTCTGAGTCAGATGCATGCTCTGACTCCGAATCAGAACCTAAAAAGGGGAATGAAAAAGGGAAACAGATTATTGATGCAGAGCCCAATGCCACTGTTGCCACTACAAAGATCCAGAAGGAGGAACCGGAAGATCCAAAGGAGGAGGAACGTCTCTTCCACTCCCAGATGTGGGTAAAGGGCTCCCCTGTACAGTTCATTGTCGACAATGGGAGCCAAAAGAACCTCATTTCAGCAGACGCCGTGAAGCGGTTGGGCTTGCCAACCACGGCTCACCCACATCCATACACCATCGGGTGGCTTCACCAAGGACGAGATCTTCGCGTCAGCCAGCAGTGTCGCCTTCCCTATAGCATCAAGCCCTTCACGGATGAGATATTATGTGACGTTGCTCCTATTGATGTTTCTAATGTATTATTAGGACAACCATACTTGTGGAAGCGTCATGATGTGTATGAGTCTCGACCTCGTGTTGTTATTGTTACTTTGGGAAATAAGTTGTACAGGATACCAGAGGTACCACCTCCTGCCACTATCTCTTTGGTTACTGCAAAACAATGCAGTAAGCTCATTTCCCAAACCAGGAAATTCGTTTTCCTGATGATCCGCCCCCGGGGAAAGAAGAATACTGTGGCCACAATCTCCAGACAGGGCTCCTCTACACGACAACAATAAATGGATAAGGTTGTGGAGGAGTACGGGGACATATTCACCTCACCCATAGGGGTTCCTCTGCACTGTCAGGTCAAGCACTCGATTGATCTGACCCCAGGTGCGCCGCTACCTAATGGACTGATATATCGGCGCTCTATTCTGGAGAATGATGAAATCAAGAGGTAGACTCATGAGTTGTTGCAGAAAGGTCACATCAGACCAAGTTCATCGCCCTGTGGGAGCCCAATCATGTTGGTACAGAAGAAGGATGGGACGTGGAGACTCTGTATTGACTATCGGGCACTGAACAAGATCACTGTCCGGAATAGGTACCCAATCCCACGAATTGATGACCTTCTGGACCAACTCAAAGGTGAAAAATATTTCAGCAAGATCGACCTGAAGTCTGGGTATCACCAGGTACCAATTGAACCCTCCGATGTGTGGAAGACTGCCTTCAAAGCCAAGGAAGGCCTTTTCGAATGGCCGGTCATGCCTTTCGGGTTGACGAATGCTCCCGC
This sequence comes from Pinus albicaulis, assembly GCA_034641835.2. Lineage (NCBI taxonomy): Eukaryota > Viridiplantae > Streptophyta > Pinopsida > Pinales > Pinaceae > Pinus > Pinus albicaulis. Next base: position 739,072,331 of record CM076580.1, read on the forward strand.
CACCTTCATGAGGATGATGGATGACATCTTGCGGCCATTCACCAACTCATTTGTAGTGGTGTACTTGGATGACATTCTGATCTTCAGCCAGAATTGGGAAGAACACCTTCACCACATCCGACAAGTCCTCCAAACACTGCGGCAACACAAGTTGTGTGCCAATTTGGAGAAGTGCACTTTTGGCATGACCCAGGTTCAATATCTGGGATACATTATTGATGAAAGGGGGGTGCATGTGGATCCAACCAAGATCCAAGTCATTCGGGATTGGCCAACCCCAACCACTATAACAGAGCTTCGCAGCTTTCTGGGTCTTGCTAATTTCTACCGTAGATTCGTGTTGGGATTCTCTCATATCACTTGGCCCTCGAGTCAAGTCACCAAAGGAGGAGCGAGAGCAAAATTCTTTTGGTCGGAACCTCAACAGAAGGCGTTCAAAGAATTGAAAAATCGCCTCTGTTCTGCCCCAGTGCTCACCTTACCAGACTTGCAACAGCCATTTGAGATCGAGACAGATGCCTCTGACTATGCTATTGGGGTAGTTCTTACTCAACAGGGACATCCAGTGGCATTTCACAGTGAGACATTGTCTGACATAGTTCGCAAGTATCCCACTTATGACAAAGAAATGTACTCCATTGTGCAAGCTTGTCGACAATGGAAGCATTACATTTTGGGGAAGGAAACAATCATCCACACAGACCACCGGCCCCTGCAGTTCATACAGACACAAGGGAAGTTGCAGAATGATCGCCATCGAAGTGGTCCACATATCTGCAACAGTTTCATTTGAACATCAAGTACAAGAAGGGTAGCACCAATCATGTTGCAGACTGCCTCGGCCGACCACCGATCGTGGCACTCACCACTGTGCTCAAATCTTGTGGGCACGAGACTTTTGATTGGCCGCTTCTCTATGAGAGTGACCCAGAATTTGGCCACACTTACAAGGCACTCTTGGGGGGTACGCAAGTTCCAAATTTTCACCTCCAAGATGCAATTTTATGTCACATGGGACACCTTTGTGTTCCTTCAAGCGAGCGTGCCAAGATGATATGGGAAGCACACTACAGTCGAGTCGCTGGGCATTTCGGGGTCGAGGAAACAGTAGCAATCCTGCAGAAGTATTTCTATTGGCCGAACCTTCGAAAGGATGTCGAGAAGCACATCAGATCCTGCACTGCTTGTGCCATTGCCAAACCGACCATCAAGAAGCAAGGCTTATATACTCCTCTACCTACCCCTAGTCGACCTTGGGAATCCATCTCCATGGATTACATGTCGGGCCTGCCTTCTACTAAGCAGGGAAATGACTGTGTTTTTGTGGTCGTCGACAGATTCTCGAAGATGGCCATTATGGCGGCCTCCAAGAAGAATATCACAGCAGAAGCCACTGCTAAACTCTTCTTTGAACGAGTGTGGGTGCACTTTGGGATCCCACAGTCTATCATATCAGATCGGGATAGCAGGTTCCTCAGCACATTTTGGTCCAGCCTCTGGTCAATGTTGGATACCAAGCTCACCAAGGCCCTAAACGACGTTTTTTGGGAAAACGGAGAGCAAAATGGGTCCATGGACCAATTTTGCTCGTTCCAAATTTGTAGTCCTCAGATAGATCTTTCTAACAAGGTATGGTACGCATCAAACAGAGATCGTATGCCAAAGTTACACCCCTGGGAAGTTGAAACACCAATTTACCCAAACGGGGCCCATAGTTTTGGCGCGTCATCTCCTAGGGTTAGGGTTTTGGCTGTTTAGGATTTTCCATTGTTTCCAAATAATAAATAGGTCCTCGAGCCTCATTGTAACTCAGTTCAGAGGCCTGTAGCCGCCACATCTCTTCTCAGAGATAGCTACCAGCGCCCTAGCTAGTTTTATTTCCATTCTGTCTATAAGCAAATTTCAGTTATTTGATATTAATGAAATGAAGTGTTATTTCCACTACATCTCTGTATTTATGGTTATATTTTTATTTTGTTGCGTTCCTGCATAAATCTGGATCAAAGGATAAGGAATCAAAGTCTAGTCTGCGGAGGTCGCCCCACTTTTCCCCCAAATTGAGAATCATATTGAAATCGTCAACTATAAGACTAAAGGAGTGGCTAATGGAACAAAGGTGGTTCTTGAGGCTGTTGAGCTAGGCAACTCATTCCGGGACAGAATGGTGGGCATAGAAATTAGTGATACATAACTTGTCTTTTGTACCAGTGATTTGGAGAACCATAGTGACAACATGCTTGGAGGGGAGTGATTCCTGCAGATGGAATTTGGTATCTTTCCAAAAAGTGGCCAGTCCTGCAGCAATTCCAGAGGCCGCTATGGCTAGATGACTGTAGTTCTTTCTAAAGCAGGAATGTTGGACAGAGTCCATATCATTCAAAATGATTTTGGTTTCTTGAAGAAGTACAATGTCAGGCTTTTCAGAGGTGATCTTATATTTCAAGATCCTTTTCTTATCGGGACTGTTTAGTCCTCTTATATTCCATGAAGTGCAGATCATGATAACAAATTGGGGGAGAGAGAGAGCACTCTTACCTTTCCTTCATTGTTGAGACAGAGACTGAGCTCCTGCAGGGACTGATAGTTTGTCTTCCTGCCTCTCTTCCAAGTTGGCCCTTTGGTGATTTTATGGTTGGCTTTAAAATTGGATTTTACTCCTCCTACTAGAGTTTTCCCTCTATTTTAGTGGCTCCTCTATTCTTTGTATATATTCTTCTGACACTCCTTCTATTCCTTTTGCGTTCCAATATTTGGTAATTTTCTGCAGGTGCATTCCCATCAAGACTTGCTCAATCGCTCTTTCCTCAGGTGAAGGTAAGTCCTAAATGGTTTCCATATATGTATCCTCAAGTGGCAGATAACCCTCCTGTGAGAGAGACGTTGAGGTATCCATTTTTGTGTCCTTGATATTCGAGGGCTTTTACTGCTCTTTTTTTTGTTCATTGTCTTTGCCATGTTGGCCTTCTTCCTCTTGGAGCATTGATAGGATGTCATACTTGTTTTGCTGAGAAAAATTTGGGGGGTCTCTACCTGTGTTAGTTCGTTTACCTGGCATATGTTTGTTGCCGACCCTTGTGAAACCTTGGTCATATTTCTTGCTTGTTTGAACTTCTTTTAGAGGGGATTTGTTTTGCGGGAAGTCTCTGAAGAGATTCTCATGCTCGTGAAATTTCTTGCAACGGAAGGGAATATTTTCATAATCCACCGTTTGGGTCAATATATCGTCTCTGAAGTTCAGTTTGATTGCCTCTGGGAGAGCTCTCGAGACATCGATGTAGGCACATATGCGGGCGTAGGAGATATAATGACCACTTTTTGTTCCTTCAAACATATTTATATATTCTCCTAATTCATCCCCTATGGCGTTAAGGACTGAAGGAGCCCTATAGTCCGTTGGGAGAGAATATAGTCTGATCTAGACCGGAACCCTCGTAAAATATTCTTTGTCTAGTGTAAAGTTTTCCTTCCAAAATCTCATGTATAACCCTACTGAGTTAAAGAAATAGGGACCACCTTCAAAGATCCTGTCCTTGTCTTCCAGAAGCGCGAAGACTACTGTAAAAAAGCCTTTGGATCCAAGTTGTAGTTCGATGCCTCCTTTTGGATTCCATTTAGCGTGGATCCAACCCTTGAGAGCTCTCTCAGATGGCCAGATACCCATGAAATTACATATTATCACATGCTCTTGCATATATTCTCTGTATACTACAATTTATGTATCTTGAATGACTATTTCGAGGATCGTAGCAGCCTTGGGGTTACAGGCGTTCGTCTTTATGGCTTCCTTTTAAATTGTAGAAGTTTCATCTGGCTTTGTCCCAGCAAAGGGAGTGGTGTTTTGATTCTCGTTCTTGGAGCCTTGGCAGGCTACTGTGGAAGTAGCCTCTATGTTGTTTTTCTGAATGACCGATGCTTCTTTAGCCAGTTCTTGTTGAGTGGAGATGGGGCGCATCTCAAGATTAGAATGAGGGGTGGTGGATGAGGACGTAAGTCGAGTGAATATTGAAAGGCCGGACGAGTGTGAAGACCCTGTGACCTGATCTCGGAAGGATGGATCCTTCGGGCCTCCATCCTACTCCATTGGAGGAGTAGTCGAAGAGATCGACATGTATGTTATGGCAGGTCGCAGGTCTGTGAAGGGAGAGTCTGTAGTAGCCAGAGGCAGGGGCTGTAGAGAGACAAAGGGTTTAGGGCATTCACTAGGGTTTTACCCAGCCCCCATATTGCTATTATTGTGCCCTTACATTATTGTTGTTAGGTTGGCTAGGATTATATTGTGACCCCATGGATTCCTACATATATAAAGGAGGTTTTATCATTTGTATCATTCGAGAATTGTTCATTTATGTAATATAAAGGAGGTTCCCCCTAGAAATGGCTTATTTCTAAGGCGTTGATCTCTCTTTTCTTCTATTTTTGGAGCTGGCTTCATAACAATTGCATTGAAAAACTTCCCACAAATCATTGAAAACAAGGGCACTTTTAAGCTTTCCAAACCACTCTCGATAATTTTCCTTTCCATTAAGAACAACTCCAACTATGGAATGTATTGAATTCATAATTTTTATGCAACCATATATTCTTCAAATCTTTTCAAATTAAAAATATATGCAATACCTCTGAAAATATATAAATTCCATTCTCCTCTTGTTTCAAACAAAGTCAGCTTTGTGATTTAACGGTAAGTTTCAAAAATAGCTTAACAAAGAGCTAGGTTCCAATCTTATTAGCCTCCAAATATTTCATTTTAACGAGGCCTCTTAAAAATATATATATGTTTCAAATCACCAGAAAATTGACCACCTTTTTCATTATGACAGAAATAAACAAAACTTTCAAAGAGTCAATAGTTTGGGTGTCCCACTGCACTGCTCCATGGGCTAAATTTCTGCTGCACTCAACTATATTCCCTATCCTTTACACCACAGACTTAAAATAGATGGAGTTTAGAAACAACTCAACCAGGCTCTGATACCACTGTACAAGCCTGCATAAACTCCGCGATGAAATAACACAATCAATGATAAAATTACTTATTTATACATGAAAAATCTAGATACGATACAATTTTGTATCAATAATTTATTAGCTATAAAAATGGAATATGAAACTAATTACATATTGTGAAATAATAATCTCGAAAGATTAGCTAACAATTGCATGAGAGGATAATATCAATATTTTCATCGAAAAATGCAGTTCACCTTATTTGAAAATTTGCAAAAGTTTCCTCTTTCGGATTTGTCTAGAAAAGGCTAATCCCCATTTCCAAGGAAACCATTCTTGATTAACCAAAGAGGAATCTCAATAGTCTCTCTCATTCTAACTTACACTATAATTGCTTCGAGCGTTTTTATAATTTTTATGATACATTGCAAATACAACACTCGGATGAACCATGCAACTACTCATATGGTGCAGTAAACATATGATTGTCATTGAATGGTAACAAACAAAACATTTTGATGGTACAATCTATCTATATATATATATATATATATATATATATATATATATATATATATATATATATAAACTTGGTTGAATGATATGAGGCCATATTCATCCCAAATCAAATCAACTCCTTGACCTATGACATAACTCAGCGAGTTGCATTGATCAAAACAACCCATCAATAAAATAAAGTCATAGTGACAACAGTGGTATCATGGCATAATGATATCTATGCTATTGGTCGAATGACGTTGTATATTACAAGTGTTTGCATACCATATCTGAACCTATGCCATTGTTGGGATGGTGTGGTCAAATAATATGAATTCGAATGAAAGGTTAATGAACCCATAAGTTAATGTCACATCCAAAGTTAATTCCATATGTTAATGCACTCATGGCAGAGGTTAAATACCATTCAACCATCAAAGTTACATTGTCATATTAAATATTCCCATGCAAATAACAATTGAAAATTCATGTGAGGATGTGGAGATGCACGATGGTTTTTATTATAACTATGTTATGGTAGTCGTATAATGAAGTACCAGTGAAAACCCGTCACAAACCCTAATTAGGGAATAAACCCTAATTAATAATATACCATGGCACTGCCAATAACATTAACCCCAAAACATAAAATGGATATTCATAAATGCCAACACATAAAATGTTTGAGATAATGCCTCCATTATTGTGCTTACTTAGTTTGGATTGGGTTGTTGAGGAAGTTGAGAGATTCTCTCAACTTCTCTCTCTAAGATTAGCATTAGTTCAACTATATATATTTGATGTATCTCTAATTATTGGAATATAGAAATTAGTTATTTGTGTGTGAATCCTGTGCATTTCTGCTCTCTCACAATTTCCAATATGGTATCAGAGCAACGCTGGGCTTAATCCCTGACGGGAGTGCCCAGAAAGATGTGAGAGTCTGCGTAATTGGTTGTCTGTACATAGGTGTGAAAGTGAAATGTCTATTTTTTTATTTTTTTATTTTGTTTTGTTGCTACTGACGAGATGAATAGGAGTCTGTTGTCCGAGTGATCTGTTGTGATTTGCACAGAGGAAAGAACGTTGCCTGAGTACAATGTTTGATTGTTGCAGAGGTGTATACCTCTGAATAGAAGCCGACCATTTTCTGCAAAACGCAGTGATTTTTTATTTGAAACTAGTCTGGTATAAATGGAGGGCCGCCTTCAAGGGCCGTCAGCTGAGGTTGAAGAACTGTAAATTGATGCTGCTACCGCTGCCGCTATACATGGCTCTCATATTAATGGCCGCTATAAATTGATGTTGTTTCCGCTGTCGCTATACATGGCTCTCTATAAATTGATGCTGCCGCTGCCGCTGCCGCTGCTGAGCGATGACCCTTTTTTCATGCGAACCATTATTGCCTTTACAATCTCGTTTTATGTATTTTGGTATGTCAAACGTGGCCCCATCGCTTAGTTTGTATCACATGTGTTGGCTGGTTAACATGTCGGTCTTGTTTTGGAAGATTTGTGATGCATCCCATGCATTTTCTTTGGTTATGCCAGTGTTAGGTCCCTTCCAACAGGCTAGGTGTATATATATGTTATTTGAATGAGTCTCGCCATGTTTCATTCAATTATATTGTGTATTAATCATGTATACCCTTGTATGACCATTTTCATCTTGACTTCAGTTTAAGCCTTGTTATATCTTGAGATTTGCGGAGGTAGCCAGACAATAAGATCAATATTTTATTCTTCGAAGTGCTGAGACATGGATATGAAGAAAAAAATCCACGCGTGCATTCTTCTGGTTATGGTGTTTAGATTGTTGGGGTTTATCAAGTTCCTGTCTCCACTGTTGCACCTACGGTCGAGCGCGTTGTAAGAGAAGGAATAACAAGAGAATAGATGACATGGCTCCGTTGGTTGGGTTGCTCGTGTTGATGGAGGGGAATGGCATGGTGTTTGAAGTTCATTATTTTTTTTGTGTAGAATATGTATTGTAGTGTTGGGTTATAGCTTATATTTGTTGTTATGAGATTTGTGTATTAGAGAACCAATTATTGAACAAATTAGCATTATTTAAATTAGTCGTTCTTGACGTTCTACAGGGACGAGAGAACAATTGGCTAATTTAATTGTGTGAATTTGTTATATGCTGATATTGTTGTGCTACGGGCCAAGAACATCAGTTACAGGTTACAATATGAGATCCATTTGTGTGAAGCAGGTCAAGTTGTTAGATTAGCTCTTGAACACATTCAGTATTTAGACCATTTGCCTAGCCACTGATGGATAGCCGAAAGCGAAATATCCGACAGATGGTGATTGGTCCATAGGATGGTTCATCACTTATCAGCTCTTATCGCGGAAGCCCCGACGAGCCGAGTTGTCAATATTGTTGATCTTGCAAAGTTCATTATTGCTAGTCAGAAACAAATGTATTTTAAATGGGTTGAATGGTAGCTCCAAAATGGTGGAGAAAAGAGCATTTTCTATGAGATCTCAGAGTGGGTACAAATGTTAATGAAGACCAGGGTAGACAAATATTTGTATTAAATTAGTGTGTTCTCCGTTTCTGTAATGTAGGCATTAAGGGGGGGTGTTTGAGATAATGCCTCCATTATTGTGCTTACTTAGTTTGGATTGGGTTGTTGAGGAAGTTGAGAGATTCTCTCAACTTCTCTCTCTATGATTAGCATTAGTTCAACTATATATATTTGATGTATCTCTAATTATTGGAATATATAAATTAATTATTTGTGTGTGAATCCTGTGCGTTTCTGCTCTCTCACAATTTCCAATATAAAATGAATATTAACCAATGGATCAATATATCGATCAACACAACAAACCAACAAATATATAAAACCATTATATTAACACCATTCAACACCAATATATCAAACTAATATATTAACACCATTTGACTTCACATCCATCGAAGGTTGCAATTTGCAGGTTCGGGAACATTGCATATCAACGCTGACGCCAATATATATCAACGTTGCTCGCAAGATATATCAACACATGAATATAATTCAGTTATAATGTTTCTGTATAGTCACCATCAACATTATAACTCATTATATCTATCAACGCATGAATATAATTAGGTTATAGTGCTAGTGAATATAACATTAACATGAATAGAATTTGTCTGTAAGGTTTCTGTATAGTCAATAATGTTGAATCTATGGTAATTCATTTTTAATGATGAATATAACATTGATGTTGCTGCCACCAACACACTGTAAAGAAACCTGAATAATTCGAGGCTCCTGCAATATAATGTACCAGCAGATAATCAATGTGCCAATAGGGTTTATATTGGCCATCACAGGGTGGGTCAAATCTCATTCAAAATAATATTTCTAATAACTCAACACATAATCCACCAACCTGAAAACATTCATTATCTGTGTGCCTGCCTATCATCTACACTGCCTCTCTGTTTCTTTCCATCTTTGTTCCTGTCAACTCTGTTCTTGTAAATTGTACCTATCCATAATTACCCTGTAAAGCGTTTTTATATGAAAACAACTTTCCTAAATGACAACTGTACTATTATGCATCATTGATTTTAGTGTTAGAGGATTGAAAGAATTTCTACCTTTGATTAAATACAGTTATTAATAAGTTAGAAAAAATACAGTTATTAATAAGCTATAAAAATAATACATCACTTGCCACTGGAAATTAAGCCGAGCTTAGAACTTCACCAGCAATTGGACCGTGTAGAACGAGAGACAGTACCGGAGATTCTCTGAATCCCATAGAATCTCGCCAATTTTTTATCTCAAAACTTTTTGAAGGCTTAGGGCTTTAAGCATTTTCCATGAAGAACATTTCTCTGGTTTCGTTTTGTTGTGTTGGTGACTGGAATATAAAATTCATATGTAAGGAAACTTTTTCACTAATTTTTGTAGGGACGTCTACTCTGCCTATGTCTAGGATATTCTGCAGTGAGGATGTTATGATCTTTGATTTGAAAATAGTATATTTAAATTCATAGTAAGGAGCATGGAAGCGTTAATATATTTTAGGTCTGGTACATTACTGTCTCTTACAAGCTGTCATTCAAATGAATAAGCCAAAAATATTGGAATCATTTAAGGTTTTTCATTCATGCTTTTGGTTCTGTGCGATATTTTACACGGTTGAGATTTTCGCTGACGCTACAATAATGATTTTTAAGCCTAAAAAATGTAGTAATTTGACAGCAATTAAGTGTATACATTGTATACACTTAAACTTTTATGATAAGAAATTTTAATGAAAAATTAAAGAAAGCAAGTGTTTTTCTGGTTTTGAGAAAAAAAGGAATTTCAATGAAAATATACAAAACAACAATCGGTTCATTTAAGCAAATATTACATCATTTTAGTTCAATTTAACGGTGTTTGTAGTTGAAGATTTTAAGCCGATAAAATCTTAGCATTTAAAGTTTTCGTAGCATATCGGGCAGTTGTTCTCTTCTCGTAAGGTTGTGTGCTCTCTTCTCGCAAGTTTGTGGGGTGCGTTAACAAAAGATTGAAGAAAATATTTCTTGCATTGGCTCCTCGACACCGTTAATAGTATTAGATTTAGCAATATTCTGCAAGGAACCACCTATCGTAAGCCTCTTATTTTCTTTCATTCCTATCATTATTAATTTTCTTTATTTTCCTTGTTGTAGAATGAACGATACGTAGCATCAAAGCGGGGCCTCGATGTTACAAGCGCAGTTGTAGGTGACTATGAAAAAATGACTGAACCAATGCTTATCCAATGTGATGACAATGCTATTCTGCGGAAGTTAAGACAAAATATGGCTCTGGTTATAAACTTGTTTACCACATAGCAAACCCTGATATTACAGTCCCAGATTAATCAATCAAGGAGATTAAAGAGTTTGACACTGTGACGTTATCAATGAAGACAATTCTTACTTTCCATGAATTCTTCCTCATCAATGATACGAATACTGTAAGCCGATTGCATCTTCACAATGTCACAATGTTTGTATTTCATTTAAGAAATGAGTTCTCCAATTATATTGCAGATCCGATGGTCTTATAACTGAATTTCCAGCCATAGCCCGTATATACATAAGTAGTAATTAAATAGTTCTGTTGTGTTTTTTCTGCTCATGTTCTGTTGGGTGTTTTTTTGCTCATGTTGCAGTTGTTGCCATTTGTAGTCCAATAATAATTTAGGTGTTTGTATGTCTATATTTAGGTGTTTGTATGTCTATGGAAAAATTGGTTTAATATCTTTTCATTTTTTACATTAAATTTTACTTTATTCTTATTTAATTTATTAAATAAAATAATAATAACATATTTACCATCTGCATATATATTTAAATTTCAAACCTTCTGTTTTTCCTACATCAAATCAAACTTTGCATTGTTGCACTTTTATCTCCTGCCACTTGCATGTTGTTTCTAAATTTTAGGTCACTAGAATTAATTAAGAAAATATATTTATTAAATTATAAATAAGAAAAAATAAAAAAAAGATGATATATTATAATTTTAAAATTTTTAAAATTATTATTTTTTTATATCTAGTAGTAGAGTTTTTAATGAATTCATTTAAAATCTATTATTAAAATGATATTGCAAGTCATTATTCAGGAAAAGTATCCAAATTTCCATTGTTTTCATCCGATATTGCATTGTTGAACTGTCATCTCTGGCTTCCTTTAATGAACTCATTTTAAATCTTTCATTAAAATGATATTGTAAGTCATTATTCAGGAACTGTATCCAAATTTCTGTTGTTTTCTTCAAACGTTGCAGTGTTGTATTGTCATCTCCGCACTCCCAAATTTTAGGTTACTGGAATTAATTAAGAAAATATATTTATTAAATTATAAATAAGAATAAATAAAAATAAATATTATATATTATAATTTTAAGAATTTAAAATTAATTATTATTTATTTATATAATTGTTTTATTTTTCTTTCATATATAATAATTTTAAAATTAAAGATTAGTTTGATTTTTTTTATACATGTTGAATTATTTATATCAATTAGCATGTATATTTTAGAATTGCAAGGGAGCTTCTAGATTGTAAGGTGTTGTCTTTTTTTATTAACTTTCACCATCAAATTTTAAATTCATGAGAAAATTAATATTAATAATCTTCTTGCTTGAATTCTATACAGTGGCTTGCATAAATTTTGGTGGGAACTAACCTTGGTAAATCTACATATTTACATTTTTATTTCTACCTAAATTTATGGGAAGAGTTGCATAAATTATGGTGGGAAGTACTCCTTGGTAAATATTTTTATGTACCTTAATATAAAGAATGCTCAAAATATTTACTAGACTTTTAATTTATATGACTATGTTAATTTTATATTAAGTTCTTGGATATGATTTAATGTATTAGAAGGAACCATAACTTTCTCATTTCTTTTAAATTTTTATTAAACACCTACTATAACTAAATGTCTTGTGAGACATAAACATTGCACCCAACATTGTCAATAAATGTATATAATTTGTGATTTAAGTAGATAATTGTGTTAATTTTGATTTGTTATATTAGTTGACAAGGATTGCCAGTTTTTAATATATGACAATTAATTATATTTCATTTACAATATTAACATACTTGATTTAAACAAGTAAATAAACCATTTGAACATAATTGATCTTACATTGAAAACATCAATTTTCCAAGTGGACAATAATTTGGATTTAAACAAATAACAATTTATTGTTTTTCATATTGATTTTCACAATCATATTCCTATTTTAATCTTTCAAAATCACACCATAAAGTACATCCCTTCATATTATTTATTTAAGGTGTTGTAAGGATTCACTTGGAATATGCAATGGCCACATGAAGGATTTGTCGTGTTTGCAATTTAAATAAAAAAGATTATTAGGATAGAAAATCTCAAGGCAAGAAACATATCAAGGGTATTATGGTTTTACTCTTGAAACTATATCTACATGTTATCTCAAAAAATTTAAAACTTTACTAATCTTTATTTTATTTTCTTAATTTATTTATTTATGTAAATTTATTTATTTTTCTCTCTTAATCAACTTATTTATATTAGTTTTGAAGATTGTTTTAGGGTAAATTGATAGTTGAGTGCTATATAATGTTATGTTTTATGTTAAATTATTGTTTTCTTTATTTTATAGGTAACAAATATTTATTATATCATTTTTTTAATGAGATTTACATTAAATATTTTAAAATGGTTTTCAAATTAATATTATATGAATTCATATTTTGTTCCAATAAATAATTTAGAATAAATTCTATATTATTGCTACTTGTTTTATTTTATAAGTTCTTTTATTTAAATCTATAGCTAGTTTAATTTTACTACCCTAAATAATGGTTTCAATTTTTTTATTTTTCATGTCACTCTACTATGTTAGATTTGTATTTTTATAATTTCTATGATAAGGGAGACAAGAAAACAAGAAAATGAACATGTATGATGATCAATTAGTGAATCAATTATTCATAGTGAGAAATTAATGTTTTTCTATGGATAATACCTAGTTTAATTTTACTACCCTAAATAGTGGTTTCAATTTTTATATTTTTCATATCACTCTAATATGTTAGATTTGTATTTTTATAATTTCTGTTAGAGTTAACAAAACGGAAACATAAAACAAATAAGACACACGCACAGCATTCAACCATGGAAAAACGGAGATTTTAACGTGGTTCACCCAACCAATCTGGGCTACGTCCACCTAACAGGGCATTAGCAATCTCATTCATCAACTGGAGAAAATACAATAGCAGAGTTTCTCTTCTACTCAACTCTTCCTCACTACACATTCCTCATCATGCTCACTTGCCTCTACGGGCTTACATTTTATAGTTGTGAATGACAACAAACTCATAAATTCTCTCACAACAAATATAGGATGCATTAACTCCTCATCAGAAATAGATGGAGCCAATGTAGCAACAAATCCTATTGTTGTCACCTACATGAGATTTTCTCCAAATTTAATTAAAAATAAGAAACAAAATCTCAACAATCTCCACCTTGAAAACAATTAGCCTGATACCCTGTTTCGTTATTATTTTTATCTTTTCTGCAAGCCAAGAGAAGCCAAACACCATCGTAGCTTCTCTAAAAAAATTGGTTTTGTGAACATGTCTGCACAGTTTTCCTTTGTATGCACTTTTTCAAGAGAGACTCCCCTTTCAGTGATAACCTATCTTACAAAATGGTACTTGATAGGTATATGCTTTGATTTACTATGATAGGCCGGATTCTTAGCCAAATGAATTGCACTTTGACTATCACAAAATAACTTGATGTTGTCCTGCAACGTACCGAACTCACCAAACAAACCTTTCAACCAAACCACTTCTTTGCAAGCATGTGAAGCAGCTATGTATTCTACTTCTGTAGTGGATAAAGAAACAATGTTCTGTAGCTTTGACATCCAGCTAATAGCTCCACCTGCAAGAGTAAAGACATGCCCTGAAGTTGACCTTCTCTTATCCAAATCACCTGCAAAATCGGAATCAACATATCCACAAACATATTCACTGCTTCTGTTATAAGTGAGACAATAATCACTTGTGCCTCTCAGATACCGAAGCACCCATTTCACTGTTGATCAGTGTTCTTTTCCTGGATTTTCCATATACCTGCTGACAACCCCAACTGCATGTGAAATATCTGGTCGAGTACAAACCATTGCATACATCAAACAACCTACTACATTTTCATATGGAATTCGAGACATATATTCCTTTTCTTCATTAGTGTTACGACATAAACTTGAAGAAAGCTTAAAATGGGAAGCAAAAGGGACTGAAACAGGCTTCACATTGTTCATACCAAACCTCAAGAGTATCTTCTCAATATACTTCTGTTGTGATAGCCACAGCTTACCATTGCTCCTGTCTCTGAAAATCTCCATGCCCAAAATCTGTCTTGCTGCTCCTAGATCTTTCATATCAAACGTCCTAGCCATATGAGCCTTTAACCTGTTGATCTCTGTTATGCTTTTGCTTGCTAAAAGCATATCGTCAACATACAACACTAAGATAATGAACATGCCATTACTCAATTTCTTAAAGTAAACACAATGATCATATTCACTTCTTATATAATTTTGACTCATCATGAAAGAATCAAATTTATTGTACCATTGTCGAGGCGACTGCTTCAGACCATATAATGATTTCTTGAGCCTGCAAGCAAATTTCTTGTTGCGATTTTGAACAAACCCTTCTGGTTATTCCATGTAAATCTCTTCATCTAAATCTCCATGTAAAAATGCAGTTTTAACATCTAGTTGCTGTAATTCTAAATCAAGTAAAGCAACTAATGCTAACAGAATCTGAATTGAAACAATTTTTACAACTGGTGAAAATATCTCATGAAAGTCAATTCCTGCTTTCTGAGAAAAACCTTTCACGACCAGCCTCGCTTTGTACCTTTCCTCTGTATCATCAACACCCTTCTTCAATTTGTAAACCCATTTACATCCCACAGTTTTCCTGTCTTTAGGAAGTTCCACCAAATCCCATGTGGCATTCTTGGCTAATGCCTTCATCTCGTCCTTCATAGCCTCTTTCCACTTACCACTGTTAGAACCTTCTATAGCTTCCTGATAGCACAAAGGTTCATCATCGTTAGCAGTTAAAGCAACTGAAGTAACATAATCATCATACCTTCTAGGAAAACGTCTGATTCTCGTAGACCTCCTTAAAGATGTTTTTGGTACTTCTCCAATTTGCTGATTATTGTCTATAGGAACTTCTTCATGATTAGCATCTGAAACACGTTCATGATCTACATCTGAAAATTGTTCATGATCTGAATATGAAACTTGTTCATCTGGACTATCATCAGTATTTGAACGGGTTTCAAACTGAATGTGTTGAAGCTGAGGTACATTATCCTGTTTCAATTTATCATCTACATCTGGATTTTCAAGTGAGGATTCATTAAATTTAACATCTCTATAAATGATGATCTTGTGAGTAGTAGGATCCCACAACCTGTATCCCTTAGTCCCATCACCATATCCAAAAAAGATATATCTTTTTGATTTAGGATCTAATTTAGAACACTGATGTTTCGAAACTAGAGCATATGCATCACAACCAAAAACTTTCAGTTTAGAATAATCACATGGATAACCTTTCCATACCTCTTGAGGAATTTTTCATCCTATCGCAGTTGATGGTGATCGATTTACCAAGTAACAAGCTATAGAAACCACTTCTGTCCACAATTCCTTCTGCAAATTGGCGTTACTAAGCATACTTCTTGCTCTCTCTAAAAGAGTCATGTTCATGCGTTCAGCAACTCCGTTTTGCTGAGGAGTATATACAGTGGTTTTATGTCTTTCGATCCCAGCATCCTTGCAATAATTATCAAATTCCTTTGAAGTAAACTCACCACCATTGTCAGTTCTTAAACATTTAATGGTTCTTCTAGTGATGTTTTCAACTAATGCTCTAAACTGTTTGAAAACTGTGAATACATCAGACTTCTTCTTTAACATATAGACCCACACTTTTCTAGAGAAATTATCAATAAAAGATACAAAATATGATGATCCTCCATATGAGGTTGTAGGAGATGGACCCCAAACATCAGAATGGATATAATCAAGGATTCCCTTACTAGTATGTTTTCCAGTTTTAAACTTCTGCTTGCTTTGTTTCCCAAACAGACAATGTTTGCAGAAATCTAACTTAGAAGATTTTAAACTAGGAAGTAACTTACGATCAGATAAAAATTTTAATCCTCTTTCGCTCATATGGCCCAACCTTTGATGCCATAAACGAATGGAATTACTATCATTTTCAGATATTGTAGAAGCATGATCCGACTTTGTTCTTCCTTCTAACTGATAAATATTTCCAACCTTCTTTGCTTTCATGACTAGTAAAATTCCTTTATAAACTTTCATTACTCCACCTTGAATAAAGGTTTTATATCCATTAGTGTCTAGTACTCCTAGTGAAATGAGGTTTTTTCTTAGTTCAGGAACATGTCTTACATTAGTTAGAATTTTATTTGTCCCATCAAACATTTTAATCTGGAAGCTTCCAATTCCCACAATATTACACAAGACATCATTTCCCATGTAAACAACTCCATCATTGATTGATTTATAAGTTTTAAACCACTCTCTATGAATGCACATGTGATTTGACGCACCAAAATATAACAACCAATGTTGATCATGATTAGACAAACTAACTGATAAAACTTCATCACTCATACCTGAAATAGATGCCGACCCTGTATCTGTCATGTTTGCTTCTTTCTTTTCTATCGAAGAGTCTCCTTTGGATGTTTGTTGTCTCTTCCAACAGTCCTTCTTCAAGTGTCCTGATTTGCCACAAAACCAACACTTTACCTTACTCTTCTTCCCTTTCGATTTGGAACGCGAGTTTTTGTGCTTACTGAAGCGTCTTTCTTTAGAACGAACTCTGACCATCATTGCTTCTGATGTAGAGGTTTATGAATTTGACCTCTTCCTTGTTTCTTCGGACAACAAAGCTCCAACAACATCATCAAATTCAAGGGTTTATGATGAGCTAAGACTTATAGAAGTAACAAAATTATCCCATGACTTGGGAAACAAGCATAATAAAGTGAAAACTTTATCTTCTGATTCAAATTTTACTTCTATACTTTCTAAATGTACCACGAGAGTATTAAAGCACTAGAAAATTTGGCGGAAATTCCAACGGCCAATTCATCGCTATTCCGACACATAGTCGTCGCAAGAGCGACAGTTCGAGTGCGGACAAAACGTGGTTTGTCATGCCATCGCAGTTCCGACGCACCTAAAAAGTGTCGCACTATCGACACTTCTTCCGTCGCTTCCGAACAAGCGTCACTCTTCTGACGTCTCACGAACCATCGCGCTTCCGACGTTCCTAATCGGTCGCACTTCCGACGAAATGTGGTCCGACGTTTTGAACGTCTCTCTTCCGAAGTTTGTAAACAGTCGCAATTCCGACGCAGTGTGGTCCGACGTTTTGGACGTCTCTCTTCCGACGTTTGTAAGATGTCGCAATTCTGACAAAATGTGTTCCGACATTTTTAACGTCGCTCTTCCGACGTTTTGGACGTCGCTCTTCCGACGTTTGTAAGCTGTTGCAATTTCGACGAAATGTGGTCCGACGTTTCTATACTGGCGCTCTTCCGACATTTCTGATTGGTCGCAATTCCGACGTCTACAATGTGTCGGTATACCGACGGTGGGTTCAATTTAAAAAAAAAAAATGAAACTTTAAAAGACGAGAAACGTTGTTTTGAATATATTATACGAAGTAAAACAGTCCATGAAGTCATTACATTTTCACATCTGAAGATTGGAACCCAAATATCCATCCAGAAAAGTGGAAGTCCCACCCCAGACAATGATAGAAAAATACCCCATGTCACATACAGGACATGATATAAAACCCAGTAATGGTCCACATGGAGATTATCGACAATCTGAGAAAGCATCCAAATATGCCCGAGGCATCTATAAGAAAGTGAAATAGCAGTATGTAGAATAGTAAAGCAACAGATAGAGTACCGACGTCCATTGTTCCAAATACAAATTAAAGTACCCAAAACCCTACAACAGAGAAAAACGCTAATCATGTGAGGAGTGTGATATGTCCAAAATATAAAAAGACCATCAGACCATATCAATAAACCAGCAACATAGACCAGCATCGCTAGTTTTGAAGGCAAAGTGATAAACATTAATCATTTTTTTTCACAAGAGAAAAACGTTGTTTTGAATATATTATATGAAGTAAAACAGTCCATGAAGTCATTACATTTTCACATCTGAAGATTGGAACCCAAACATCCATCCAGAAAAGTGGAAGTCCCACCCCAGACAATGATAGAAAAATACCCCATGTCACATACAGGGACATGATATAAAACCCAGTAACGGTTCACATGGAGATTATCGACAATCTGAGAAAGCATCCAAATATGCCCGAGGCATCTATAAGAAAGTGAAATAGCAGTATGTAGAATAGTAAAGCAACAGATAGAGTACCGACGTCCATTGTTCCAAATACAAATTAAAGTACCCAAAATCCTTGAACAGAGAAAATCGCTAATCATGTGAGGAGTGTGATATGTCCAAAATATAAAAAGACCATCAGACCATATCAATAAACCAGCAACATAGACCAGCATCGCTAGTTTTGAAGGCAGAGTGATAAACATTAATCATTTTTTTCACAAGAGAAAAAACGTTGTTTTGAATATATTATATGAAGTAAAATAGTCCATGAAGTCATTACATTTTCACATCTGAAGATTGGAACCCAAATATCCATCCAGAAAAGTGGAAGTCCCACCCCAGACAGTGATAGAAAAATACCCCATGTCACATACACGGACTTGATATAAAACCCAGTAACGGTCCACATGGAGATTATCGACAAATCTGAGAAAGCATCCAAATATGCCCGAGGCATCTATAAGAAAGTGAAATAGCAGTATCTAGAATACTAAAACAACAGATAGAGTACTGACGTCCATTGTTCCAAATACAAATTAAAGTACCCAAAATCCTTGAACAGAGAAAAACGCTAATGATGTGAGGAGTGTGATATGTCCAAAATATAAAAAGACCATCATACCATATCAATAAACCAGCAACATAGACCAGCATCGCTAGTTTTGAAGGCAGAGTGATAAACATTAATCATTTTTTTTTTCACAAGAGAAAAAATGATGTTTTGAATATATTGTATGAAGTAAAACAGTCCATGAAGTCATTACATTTTCACATCCTAAGATTGGAACCCAAATATCCATCCAGAAAAGTGGAAGTCCCACCCCAGACAATGATAGAAAAATACCCCATGTCACATACAGGGACATGATATAAAACCCAGTAACGGTCCACATGGAGATTATCGACAAATCTAAGAAAGCATCCAAATATGCCCGAGGCATCTATAAGAAAGTGAAATAGCAGTATGTAGAATACTAAAACAACAGATAGAGTACCGACTTCCATTGTTCCAAATACAAATTAAAGTACACAAAATCCTTGAACAGAGAAAAACGCTAATGATGTGAGGAGTGTGATATGTCCAAAATATAAAAAGACCATCAGACCATATCAATAAACCAGCAACATAGACCAGCATCGCTAGTTTTGAAGGCAGAGTGATAAACATTAATCATTTTTTCACAAGAGAAAAAACGTTGTTTTGAATATATTATATGAAGTAAAACAGTCCATGAAGTTATTACATTTTCACATCTGAAGATTGGAACCCAAATATCCATCCAGAAAAGTGGAAGTCCCACCCCAGACAGTGATAGAAAAATACCCCATGTCACATACAGGGATTTGATATAAAACCCAGTAACGGTCCACATGGAGATTATCGACAATCTGAGAAAGCATCCAAATATGCCCGAGGCATCTATAAGAAAGTGAAATAGCAGTATGTAGAATAGTAAAGCAACAGAGAGAGTACCGACGTCCATTGTTCCAAATACAAATTAAAGTACCCAAAATCCTTGAACAGAGAAAAACGCTAATCATGTGAGGAGTGTGATATGTCCAAAATATAAAAAGACCATCAGACCATATCAATAAACCAGCAACATAGACCAGCATCGCTAGTTTTGAAGGCAGAGTGATAAACATTAATAATTTTTTTTTCACAAGAGAAAAAACGTTGTTTTGAATATATTATATGAAGTAAAACAGTCCATGAAGTCATTACATTTTCACATCTAAAGATTGGAACCCAAATATCCATCCAGAAAAGTGGAAGTCCCACCCCAGACAGTGATAGAAAAATACCCCATGTCACATACAGGGACTTGATATAAAACCCAGTAACGGTCCACATGGAGATTATTGACAATCTGAGAAAGCATCCAAATATGCCCGAGGCATCTATAAGAAAGTGAAATAGCAGTATGTAGAATAGTAAAGAAATAGATAGAGTACCGACGTCCATTGTTCCAAATACAAATTAAAATACCCAAAATCCTTGAACAGAGAAAAACGCTAATCATGTGAGTGTGATATGTCCAAAATATAAAAAGACCATCAGACCATATCAATAAACCAGCAACATAGACCAGCATCGCTAGTTTTGAAGGCAGAGTGATAAACATTAATCATTTTTTTTTCACAAGAGAAAAATGTTGTTTTGAATATATTATATGAAGTAAAATAGTCCATGAAGTCATTACATTTTCACATCTGAAGATTGGAACCCAAATATCCATCCAGAAAAGTGGAAGTCCCACCCCAGACAATGATAGAAAAATACCCCATGTCACATAAAGCGACTTGATATAAAACCCAGTAACGGTCCACATGGAGATTATCGACAATCTGAGAAAGCATCCAAATATGCCCGAGGCATCTATAAGAAAGTGAAATAGCAGTATGTAGAATAGTAAAGCAATAGATAGAGTACGTACCGACGTCCATTGCTCCAAATACAAATTAAAGTACCCAAAATCCTTGAACAGAGAAAAATGCTAATCATGTGAGGAGTGTGATATGTCTAAAATATAAAAAGACCATCAGACCATATCAATAAACCAGCAACATAGACCAGCATTGCTAGTTTTGAAGGCAAAATGATAAACATTAATCATTTTTTTTTCACAAGAGAAAAAACGTTGTTTTGAATATATTATATGAAGTAAAACAGTCCACATGGAGATTATCGACAATCTGAGAAAGCATCCAAATATGCCCGAGGCATCTATAAGAAAGTAATCTATTAACATTGCAAATAAAATTACACCGAAGTCAAAAACATTGCCTGGCCAAACTCATGGAAAATTTGTCATCAAAAAATAAAAAAATTAAGAAGACTGCCCTCATACGAGGAAACCAGTCTTGAACGTTTAATTTACATAATTCAAAAATATTACAAAGGTCCAGCACAGTAAAATAATCTAAAAGCAGCCCAATTCAGTGGGCCTACTAAGCAAGAAAAACAAATTAACCAAACTACTCCTCCGGTGGTTCCTCCACGATTCGGCACCATCCTTCGGAAGGTCCAGGATCGCTAGGTGCTACCTCCACATGCATGCCACGGCTCCCCTCTTGAAGGCCCGAATGCTGGCCGGCTTTTTCCGAGCTCAGACCCGCCGGACGGGTGCATTCTTCCTCCGTTTGGGCCTCCTCGCGGAAGACCACAGTGACTAAAGCCGTGATTCGCGGGCGGTTGAGAGAGCAATTAAAGGAAAATTGCACAGTGCGCGTCGTGGGAGAAGGTGAACTAGCGGTGGGGAAGTGAGGAGCTGGGGAATCCATACGGTGGCCAGATCCTACAACCCAACCCCGCCCACTCCTAGTATTTGGATATCGACCTGCGTAATAATCACTGGACTGGCCGGAAGTCGACTCTGTTGAGGGGCTGGAGGGAGCCCGCAGGGGTTGACCTCTAGTGCTCCCCCTGCGGCAACACATCCTATGACGCACGCGAGGCATGGGTGCAGTCTCAGGCGCAGTGGGCACAAGAGGAGACGGAGAAGCAGAATTCCAATTAACAGAGGAAGACAGACAGAGACAGAACCGAGAGAAATGCAGATATGCTGCAAGGTCTAGGTAGCAGTTCAGCTGGCCACTTCTCCTTATCATCACAGTTAGTAGGCAGTGTAATCCAACAACCGACTCGTCTGAAAAACCATAGCTAAAAGCCATTTTCTCGACCCGACTGCAATGCAATCAAAGGATGCCTGTCATAATTAATCTCTGATCATTAATAATGAGAGCCGAAGGCCGGATCATATTGGAGCGTGCGGAATCGCTAAGAGGAGTGGAGGCCGATCTTGAACAGTGTTAAAAATTAATTAATGCGGATTTGATGTGAAAACTTAATTGAACAGCGTTAAATGCTAATGCGATTGATATGAAATCGCTATATCCATGTCCCATCGCCTTAAATGCCATCGAATGCACCCGCAGCCGAGAGCAGGGCAAGTTTTTATTGAGGACACGTGGCAGAAATTGATTGGAGCGGATCTTTGTTTGGGCCGCTCGCGTAGTGGAAACCCGGACCCGAAAAATATTAGGGCGAATTTCATAAGAAATTCGCATCACAACTCTCCCTCCGTACGCCAGCCCAACTTCGGACCCGAAAAAGATTAGGGCAGAATTCATTTGGTTTTCGCATCACAAAATTGGCCGACATCAGCAGGCTATTTTGGAACGCGAATTTGGTTTGAATTATGGTTTATCGCCGTTTGAAGTCCGGCGGGCTCGACTTAAGAACAATTTTGTTTGATCCCATCTTGTAAAATTTGTGTTGGTTTTCTTTGATAATACACATATTTATAATAAATCATGGGAATACCACACTAGTAAACATGTGGAAAAGTTATATAAATTATTGAGAACAATCATTTTTATGTAAAAATATCCAAATGTGCTTTTGGGAAATAAGAATTCGAATATTTGGTTCATATTGTTTTAAAGGAAGGAGTGAAGTTGGAGCCTCAAAAGATGCAAGCTATTACAAAATGACCTATTCCTAAGAAAATCAAGGTTCTTAGAATATTTTTTAGACTTACATGATATTATTGATAATTTGTTAAGAATTATGCATGCATTTCAAGTCCACTCACATATATCTTGAAGAAAATATCATTCATATGGAATGATGAGGCTACTTTGGCATTCTCTCTTTTAATGGATGCCATGTCTTCTACACCAACATCGGTTGCACCTACTTTTGGTAAAACATTCATAGTAGAGTGTGAGGCACTAGGACAAGGAATTTACGTAACATTAACACAATAAAGGATATCATTGGCTTTTAAAAGCAAGGAATTCAAAGAAAATATTTGGTGAAATTCAAGGAATTCACTTTTGTTAATAGGTTTATGTCACACGATGATGCAGGGGAATTAGGCACTAGCCAACAATGTAGGAGGTTTTTTCCACATGTTGTGGCTAGGAGGGTTCGAAAACATTTGAGTTGTAACAGCTAGGTGTCAATACCTCAGCTGACTGTATTACTTAGACTAGTTAGAGTTGTAGGAGTCGAACAGTTTCAGTTAGTTGAACTATTATAATTAGACCTTTTGATTTCTAGAACGGTCCTCTCAGAGGAACCGAAGAGCCATATGTTATGTATATAAATTGTAATTCCTCGAATGAATAAAAGTAGAGAGGGAAGAGGAGAGTAGAGAGGGGATTTCTGCAATAAACCTCTGTGTGTGAACAATTGTTTCCAGTTAAATGATTTCCAAGCTTAGTTTCCATTGAATTATCTCGAACTGCTAATTTTAAAGAATTGTTTAACTGTGAGGCGATTGGGTACTGATAATTCCATTCTTCTGTCTTTTAATTCCCGTAAATTGTTGGATAACCCTGTGAACTCACCCCACCCGAAGGCGAGGTCTGTGTAGAGAACTGGGGTCGTGAAAACTGTTCAAATATAAAAATCCCGCTTAATAAAGAGACAAAATTGTTGTGCTTTCGGAACCTGACTCGAGGATTGGACATGAGTTAACAAACAAAAGGATAGCGGAACCAGACTTGCACCCGTGGTCAAGCCCTCTACCAAAACCACGAGCAGAATCACAAAAGCGGGTTTCCCATATCGCACCGCTTTTGCGGAGTAGGCGGTATTTACTATTCGCGAGCGATTCCATAGGGAATGCGACACGTGGCGAAGTGACCCCCAGAAAACCACCGTTTAACCCGTGCCATCGCACGTTAAAACCCGACGTTGGAAGCCGAGCGAAATTGCCAAGAGTCGTTGATTTGGAGAAG
The DNA here is from genome assembly GCA_034641835.2 of Pinus albicaulis. NCBI lineage: Eukaryota > Viridiplantae > Streptophyta > Pinopsida > Pinales > Pinaceae > Pinus > Pinus albicaulis. Next base: position 739,096,521 of record CM076580.1, read on the forward strand.
GGCCATCGGACGGTGGTCACACGTTGAACTTGCCCGGAGGTTAACTAAGGTGTGTGGAGGATAGCCAGGTACGATACGAGTGTTTGATTGGTTATTGATATATATAGGTGGGGCCGGAGTATAATGAAATTGTTTAATTAAACGATTAGCGGATAATTAGCATAAGTCTGGAGCGTGATTGTTGTAAGGCTGGGTGGTGAAATATAGAGCCGAAAGTTCATTACAAGTTATTTATTTAAAAAGAAACGTGAAGTATAAATACAAAGTGTTGAAAGTTAAACATTGGTTATAAGGCTTGGAGATAATATAAAGTCGGGAATATAAATTAAAGTCCAACCATTGTGGATAGTATTTATTTATCAAATTCTACGAATTTGATAAATAAACCCGAAGAAAGAAGAAGTCAATTAAGACTCAATCTGGAGGAAAAGAACGGGGTAAACCAAGGGAAAATGCTGACAGAGCGATTGTAGACACACCAACTCTCCTTGGGGGTCCAATTTCAGTTTTGTTGCGTCACATGATGATCTCTCTTCTCTGGCATTTACTTGTATTGAAGATCACTATTCTAGGAATAAGGAGTTATTTTCTCCAAAAATAACCCTAGCCAAACATTGACAATGCATCAAGGTTATCTTTCTATGCTTCATAAGCACATTTGTTCTACTTCTAAATCATGTCTTGGAAGTGGTTGTTGTGCTGGAAATTATTCACCAGTTGGTTTCATACCAAAGTATTTTTCACATTTTCGGCATCCAATACATGAAAAAGATAATGGTTTAAAACAACATAAATATTTGAAATTTTGCAAGAATTGTCTGGCACACTTTGAATATGAATTTTGAAGTCAAGTGCATGATGCTGTATAGGATCAAGTGTCATTTTGAATACCAAATGTTTCACAAGAAACTTCTCAACATGCTACCTTGCATTAAGGATTAAATGACAATATTGCATCAACTATTTCCATAATAAAAGTGCACCTCGGCCATAAGACTAAACAACTACAAATGTTGTAGATCTAACAAGACCATACAATCAAATGTATTCCACAAGGCCAATACTGTATGAAAAATGAAAAGGAGTTTGCAACCAAAAATACCTTAGGAAACTAATTCAATTAGATACACCAAATCATCAGCAAAAAGGAAAACCAGCCTACTCAAAAGGCAAGCGTTTACCTCCTTTGACAAAATTTTGAGTTCCGAAACAAGGGCCTTTATTGTCTTGTCAATGCCCCTAGTAATTTGAATGGGGTTTGCACCTGCTGCAACAACCTAAACAAAAAGGTTTCATTTCAAATTATTTTTCACAAATTTAAGATACAACCATTGTCAGTTTTGTATTTCCTAACAAGCTCATAAATTTTGACAAAAGAACCAAAATTTTTTAATACCTGATAGCAATTTTTTCACTCAAAACTATCTTAGACTCAATAAGCCCAACCCAAAACTAAAAAACCAAACACCATAAGACCCTACAAAAATGAATAGATGATCTTAATCCAGTACTATCGAAAAAAAGTTACCTTTACACCCTCACTTATTAAATCCTGTGCTGTTGAATTTTAACTTCAACTGCTGCAGCAGAAGGATGGATGCAACAAAAACATTTTTTTTTGGAGGTTGCTTGCATGCCATCCAGAAATTTAATTCAGCATTTAAAATTCCTACAAGTTTTTTTTGCAGACGGCCGCAGCCATATTTCTGTACAGGATTGTATTTAAACACAACAAACAGCATTAACGCAATTCACCAACCAGAAATTAAACAAACAGAAATTTACCCGACAGTTTTGTAAATTCAAAAGGAGGACACGTGGATCATTAATATTGGATCGCATGAAATTGAAGGGAATCTGAAAACCTGAAAACCGGACCCGAATTTTTTATAGGGCACATTGGATTGAGAATTCGAGTTAAAATTAGGCAGACGTCAGCATCCCATTTTGGAACGAGAATTTGGTTTGAAATTCAATCTATTCAGACTTTTGAAGTCCGACGGAAAGGGTTCTTTAATGTTTTGATAGTTTAATATATACATATGTTTTAAACATATGTTATATATATATCATATGAGAAATGAAAGGTGGGCCATAGAATTTAGTTTTAATTTTATTTTTTTTAAAAGAGGGTTTATTATAATATGTTTTATATGTTACGGCATATAAAAATAAAAAGGTCGAAAAATCTTGGTAGTTTTTTTTATAGATAGTACGTAAATTTTTTATTACACAGCAGTGTGTAAAAAGTGAAAGACTGAGTGTAACTTTTTAAGTGTGTATGCACAGCAGTGCGAAAGGGAAAAACACAGCAGAGTGTTTTAGAGACAGAGTATGTTTGTTTTGAACAGATAGTGAGTTGGTTTTATGCACTGCGTTTTTTAGCAGTCATAATTTTGTAATCCCTCTCAGTGAGGAAGTAGTGTAATAGTTTTTTTTTGAGTTATTGAAGGGAATAGAAGTTTGTTTTCAAAGTATTGAAACTCTGTCTCTTGTCAAAGAAATTTTTATTTTCTGTGTTAGAGGAAGGGAGATTTATTCTCCATTCATTGTTCTGGAATTTTTCAATATTCCAACATGTGCAAGAACAACAGATGTTGTGGTTCCATCCCCAGCTAAATCATTTGTCTTTTCCGTAGCTTGCCTTACCAACTTGGCCCCAATATTTTCAACTGAGTCCTCTAATTCAACCAATAAAAAGACAAAAACCATAGCATTGAGATACATTTCATTACACTGTCAATAACAATAAAATTTGACTCAGCCATAACCCTTTCCTTTTATTGTTGTGAAAATATTTATGCATTACTCTAATGTGGCTAGTCCATAGGCCAAGTAGACCACTGGGTAACAAATATGTTTCGTTTCACCTTTGAGTTTTCAAATTATGCCTACCAAATCTAAGACATTTAAGAGGGGGAACTAATACAACGTTAAAAAGAAAACCAGAGCACACATCTACAAATTACCTCCTTAGCTACTGTCACACCATCATTAACTATTTTCGGTGAACCATGCTTGCTCTCCAAGACAACATTTTTCCCTTCGCCCCAAGGGTGACTCCAACAAGATCAGCAAGTTTGTTCACACCGCCTGCAAGACAAATTGACAATGCTTTCGGTAAGTGTGCAATTGAATGCCAGACCATATGCCAAAACAACCCTCCATGAAAAATTAAAATAACACATTAAAATCGAATATAAGTGGACAAGGAAAGATCCACCGCGGTGAAGTTTCACGTGCAGGTGACCTTCCTTTAAACATAATTTTTTCTCTGACCTGCAATTTTTTTGTCACTGAGCCATCCTTGTTGAAGTACAACTCCTTTTCCATAGCTCTTGTATTAACTACCTTCTCTCTGTCGCGTAATCTCAGAGTCCCTCTTCTGCTTGAGCAATTAAAGGAAATAGGTGAAAAAACTGAAAGAGAAGACAATTGTATTCCATAATTATCAAACATTGCACCCAACTTCTTCCCCTTTCCATTGCTACCCAATGAGGTGGATGTGGCAATTGTTGTCATACTTCCCAAAGCAGAGGCCATCTTCTCTTATCTTGAATATAGAATTACAAGATCTTCATATTAGTATGAACCTTAAAAAACATGACTCCCATTGCTAAAAACCACTTTTAAGTTGTAACAGGCAAACTAAACAACTATCGCAACTTTTGGCAAATTCTGGAGCATTAAGAGAGAAACAACCAAAGATAAATACAACCACAATCCTCATTTTAATGAGACTGGACTATATATTTGCATTAAGATAATAGAAAGAAATCACGACTATATTAAGGCCAGCACAAAACAATCTTTAACCAGTGTCTCTCGCGGCCTTCAAGTTGCCATGCTAGAGGTTGCATATTTTTAATTTAAATTCTTGACCTCTCATGCCCATCTATGAATGCATCCAATGGGATATCTACATCAAATGCTCCTTTATATCCCCAAAAACAAATTCCCTACTACAAGAGCACCGGTATTGATGGATCACCCCACACCATCCCACCCACTAGAAACGGTGAAAAAGGAAACCCGAGAAAACTTCTGAAATATCTCAAGATGTATATGGGTGGTTCTTATGAATCAAACAACCATTCAGAATATGCTCATCAATCCAAACCATGAGTATTATGTGACAATATTCAAGCAGGCACTGAATCGGATTTCTGAAGCTATGTTAGAGAAACCCTAAACTCTCACTGAAAATAGGTGAAATGTGGCACCACTCAGAGATTGACATGTGCCAATTGGTACAAGTGGTAGACAATTGGCATGCTCAAACAAGGAGGTGATGCAGGAATGACATGAGGGAGAAAATATCAGAAAAGCCCCAAATCTGGAGAACTAAAGCTCATCACCAACCTGAGATTGACAACTTTACATGATGTAACCTATGAAATCATAAATGGAGAAATCATAGTAACAATAAAGTAACCTATGCAACAATAAAGTCGGATTCATCTTGGGAGTGGTAATGGGAGAAATCATAGTGAACAACAGGAAACATGCAGAGTTGCTTACAATCAAATAGATGAAAAAACACATACAAAAAACCTAGATAATAATCATGAACAAGCTTAATATTGAATTATGAACTGTAAAGGAACTTACAAAATGTGACATTACGAACTGGTCAAGCGCACAAGCAAAAATATCCTGGACATGACCTTGGTTGACAAGTTGTATTGCTCATGATGTAAGAGGATTTGTACCTGCACTGCCAAGTCAATCAAAATCCATCATTATCTATACAATAAATACAAGTAATTGATGTAGTATTTTTTACTCTAAGATGCATTCTTATGATAATGTTAGAACATATGTTGAAAATGTCAAAACATACCTGAATAAGCTCCTCTTCGTTCAAGAACAATTTATTGGAGTCGCATGAACTTGGAACAAGCCTCCCACGATCTGAAAGAGTAGCAACTAAGTCAACAGTGACTTTTTTGTTGCTACGCTGGATCAAGGGAGGTTTGCTCCAAGATTAAATCGCTCCAATAAATTATTCTCTACTAAACAGGGCCAACCACGTGAAGGTGGAAGCTCTTATGGCCCGTCCCCCCCCCTCACATCACTCTCAATTCCCCAATACCCAATCTATATTTCATTTTTTACTTTCATGAGCATAAAAAAAAATATTCAATAACTAATAAAAAAACGATTCAACAAAAAGTACGCAAGGAAACATTGCAATTAATGCTTGACATAAAAATAGTATGATAAATGAGTTTTTTATATAACGCAAAAAAACGTTCCAAGTATGGTAACGTTTGTCTTATAATAATACAATATTTTACATTATCAAATTTTCTTTTTCTTCTTCCTATTTCTAAAGCTCCTAATTACATCATCAATATCATCATGCTCTGCTCCTATTTCGTGCCTTTCGACCCGCACTGCTGACCTAGTTGCATAGTCACGATGTCTGGTCTCATCCAGTGACGGGGCATCGCCTACAAAAACAGATAATATTAAATTTAATTGTCAGTTTTTAAATATCATTGAACTAGTTCGGTAATATTAATAAAAAAAATTGCAATGAGATTATTTACCTGGTGCACCAGTTGTCGCCGCTGACCTAGTTGCGTAGTCACGATGTCTGGTCTCATCCAGTGACGGGGCATCGCCTACAAAAATAGATAATATTAAATTTTAATTGTTAGTTTTTAAATATCATTGAAATAGTTCGGTAATATTAATAAAAAAAATTGCAATGAGATTATTTACCTGGTGCACCAGTTGTCGCCGCTGACCTAGTTGCGTAGTCACGATGTCTGGTCTCATCCAGTGACGAGGCATCGCCTACAAAAACAGATAATATTAAATTTTAATTGTCAGTTTTTAAATATCATTGAACTAGTTCGGTAATATTAATTAAAAAAATTGCAATGAGATTATTTACTTGGTGCACCAGTTGTCGCCGTTGGGACTATTGCCCTGTCTTCCTCTCTGGTGGTAAGATCCTCAAGGGAAACATTCTCTGTCATTTAAAAAAAAAACGTTATAAGGACAACCATCAAGGTATAATTAGAAAAAATTATAAGTGAAAATTAATTACCGTCACGGCCCTCACTGATAGTAGCATTGTCGGCCTGGTCCCCACTACAATGATCAGGTTGCACGTGAGGATCATCTACATCTGGCTCTAAAACTGGGTTATTTGCCTCGTCGGTAGTGCTGCTCCCCTGATTTAAACAAAGTTGTTAGACATTAAATTTATGAACGAAAACAAAAATATTGAAAGGTTAATGTTTTACCTTATCAGGCATTCTAGATCTTGGGACCTGCCCCAAGCTTCTGCGACGTTCAACTACAGCTTGATAGCCAAAACGGAAAGTGATATTTTTATCTTCCTCTGTAGTTTCTGTTCCGAAGTCATCACCCTACATTACATATGATTGTGTATTTTTAATCATATCTGATAGGATTACAAAAACGTTGGGAGGCGAAAATTAATTATACGATGTTTAGCTACTTAATTACAATTCTTGCAGCTAATTTCAAGTAGCCACCCTGGCCGAGCTTGTGATGGCCCTTTTTCTCAATCCTAGCTTTGGTTGCCTTTGAGGTGTCAGGTAACCTAGCATCAAAATATTGAAGTCAGATATGACGTAGCACACTTTTATTTTAGACATAAAGAAAATTAAAGCTATTGAATTAAAGTTGTAATTTACCTTGCGGGTCGAGTTGGCATTTTTCCTTCTTTCTTTGCCCTTTTCTCTTTTCCGTCATGGATGAGTGCTCTCCACTCACTCTCTGAAACTGCGAGAGGACGCTCATATCTAGGGTTAAATTGCAATTGCTTCCTATAGGTGTCCCTGGTATATTTCAAATATTTGCCGGCTACCTGAGCCACCGCTTTTCTGTCAAATGTGCCGACCCCAAAAAGGGCTTCTAGATAATCTAGAAGTTCTTTTTTCAGGTTGGAATTCTGGGAATTCCACCCTGTACGTATGGTTGGGCCAAAAATTACCAACGCATGGCTCTCCAAAATCCTGTAGAACTCATTGTTTCCTACACAGAATAAAACCAAAAAAGAAGAAGATATTATCATTAATTTAAAAATAAAAATCATGATAAATATGTTTTAGATAAAGTACATGAAATAGTTAAAATATTAAAATTTACCTGGAGTTGTACATGCTTTATAGGGACACCTTCATCGTTCACCAACAACGTGCCATTAATGGTCCCTGTGGAGCTGACACGTGTAGCTCCAGGAAACACAATAATGTAGTTGGCCATATCAACCTCATCATTGCCAACACGTTCAGCGGTTGGCTGGGTGTCTGCTTGGGCAGGGTGTGTTTCTTGGCTAGCACCTAAAGGAGTAGAAGGTGTACGAGAGGGTTGTTGGGCAATCTCTTGCCCTTGTGTCCCACTACCACCAACACCGGGTTCAGCAAATGCCAGAAAACACTACATACAAAAGAAGTTTTTGTTAGTTTAGTCAATGTAAAAATTAAAAATCAAACTATTACAATTCATCTCATGCAGAAAAAAAAAAATATCCTTTTGACTTTTTATTATTACCTGATATCTTTCTAGCTGTCTCATAAGATGTTGTATCCTCTCTTCTGTTTCAGGTGTTTGAGGCATGTCTATCAAAGTATTAAATTCCGACCTTGCATCTCGTGCCTTTTTTTGCAACAAGAACACTGGAGATAGGGATGAAGAAAGCTCTTCCTCAAAGAGGGAATCATCAGGTGTACCATGGCTAGGTGTCTGCATATTTGAACAAAATTAATATTATTTCAATTATGTAAATAACTAAAATACTTGAAGATAGAGCAATGCTGGCACTTTACATGTTCTTTCGCTGGCCCCTTTCCGCGATCATCCTGTCTCGGGGTTGTTCCTGCACTGCTCTGATCAGTCTGCCACATTGCGATAAAATTATAAATGTAAAATCTTGATTTCATCATTCTCCAGAATAGAGCGTCGATAGATCGGTCCATTGGGTAGCGGCGCACCTGGGGTCAGATCAATCGGATGCTTGACCTAACAATGCAGAGGAACCCCTGTGGGTGAGGTGAAGATGTCCCCATACTCCTCCACAACCTTATCCATTTGTTGTTGTCGTGCAGAGGAGCCCTGTCTGGAGGTCGTGGCCACAGTCTTCTTCTTGCCCTAGCGGTGGATCATCAGGAAAACGAATTTCCTGGTTTGGGAAATGAGCTTACTGCATTGTTTTGCAGTAACCAAAGAGATAGCCACAGGAGGTGGTACCTCTGGTATCCTATACAACTTATTTCCCAAAGTAACAATGACAGCACGAGGTCGAGACTCATACACAGCATGGTGCTTCCACAAGTATGGTTGTCCTAATAATACATCAGAAACATCAATAGGAGCAACATCACATAATACCTCATCCATGAAGGGCTTGATGCTATAGGGAAGGCGGCTTTGCTGGCTAACGCGGAGATCTCGTCCTTAGTGAAGCCACCCGATGGTGTATGGATGTGGGTGAGCTGTGGTCGGTGTTGTGCATTTCAGCCCCTCCGTTCCAATTTTTGGCTAATGATCCCCTTCGAACCTGTTTAAAATCTCTGTCATGGCCTAATATCTTTATATCCTGCCCATCGTTACCCTTCGTGCTCAAAAATACACTGGGCAAAGGTTTAAATTTGCAATTTAAGTTATATCGGGCCTAGCCCACACAGCCGCAGCACCCTTTGTTTTAATTCCCATATGACTCGGGTGGAAGAACCGCGTGCCTGACCGAAAAAGAGCTTGTCGCCTCATGTTCCCGGGAAAAACCATGGTCGTCCGATCCAATTGCAAATCTACGACCCGCAAATAACATGCCGTGGCAGTCCCCGCACCCGTACACATTACCAAAACAGGTGGTTTCATTCCGCACCACTTCCGCCGGTCCGGCGGTATTTTCTATGGGGCCAGCGATTCCATTGAATGCGCGACA